>JARHVA010000001.1:12915000-13515000 GCA_037957365.1 Torreya grandis | reverse complement strand
CAGAGATGCATCAAAGGGAGCTAGCCCTTATCTAGAGATTCTCCCCTTAGTTTTTCCATACCCATAGCAAGAGGGGAGTCTCCATTGTGCCACGTGGAAGAGAGAAGCTCAACCTTCTTTCAAGGGTGCAATCCACAGCGTCAACAGTTTTTGGCACGCTCGGTGGGACAGTTTGTGCAAGGAGTTGAAAGATTTTTTTTGGTGTGTTCTTCAACCAATTAGCCTTTGGAGGTATTTCAACCAACACCAAATGGAGAGTCTAAGTTGAATCAGCTGGTTAAGCAGTCCTGATACCATCAAGAAATCACATTTTTGATATGTATAATTCCATTACTCAGCAAGAATTTATGTACAAAGAGGAGTGCTTGTTTAGGCAAGCTCAGGCCTTGCAATCCATGAAGGAGGAAGTAGAAAAATGGGAGAATCTATTCATTCAAGGCAAATCCTTTCTACCAAATAGCACTTGCTTACTTTAGGTCATCTGATGCAGTAACCACTCCTGCTCTTAATCCCTTGCACCTAGATTTTCAACATCAAAGGGCATTAGAGTAACCTCCCATGGAAACGAACCTTCTCAATTCCTTAGAGTGTGAATCCTCCTTTGAAGGGAATCATCCTAGGCCTTTCGAAGAACAACACGTCTCTCTTCAAAAAATTCTTCCTATGCGTCAGCAGTCTCTTCCTAGTCTTCCTCAACCTCCTCAAGTCTTTCGACTCGATGTCAAGAGTCCAAGTTGGAGGAGGGAATACCATGAACCAGCTCAGGGCCTTGGAAATGATGAAGCTGCTCTTGCTTATGGTGATCCTCATGATCTACAAGAAAGGTGTTGACCATTTTTGGTCCAACAGGCCAAAAATCGGTCTCCTTCCTTCCCTGCTGTTCTGAGCCAGTTCATTTTTTGATTTTGCATAAGTGTGATTTCTACGAACTCTGCAGGCTTTTTTACAGACTCTGCAGGGATGTCTTTCGGCAAATGAAGAACCAGTTCAAAGAGTGCAAGGTTTTACAAAGCTTCTTTGGACTCTTGTCCGAAGAAATTCACAAGGAAAGAGAGCTAAAATGGTTCAAGACACTTTTCCTTAAGGTTGGAAGAGTGGTTCATCGACAAAGTTCAACAACTTGGTGCAGTCGGCTTGGTTCAAAGGAATGGTTCACTCAGTTGGTTCAATGTTTGGTTCAAAAGAGTCTCCCGAAGGACAAGTGCCCTTGCGGAGGGCAGGGAACACTTGAAAAAGGATTAAGAAAAGTGAACAAGGAGAAAGCTGAAAAGTTAAGTTTTCTTAGGGAATTTTTACAAGGCAAAGGACAAGAATTTCTTTGGACAAAATGTCCAAAGGAATTCCTTCGGACATTTTGTCCAAAGAAATCCTTCGGAAGAAATCCTGCAAAAATAAAAAGACAAAAGGCATAAAGTGATTTCTTTTGGACTTTTGTCCAAAGGAATTCCTTTGGACAAAAAGTCCGAAGACATTCGGGAGAAGCCGCGGGAAAAAACCCGAGAAAAGCTCCGAAGGAAAGGAAGCGAGCGAGACAATTCTTGCGGACATTTTGTCCGCGGGAAAAATGATCGAGACAAAAGCCCGGCCGAAGAGAAAAGAACTGAAGGAATTACCAAGGACGGTGACATCTCCGAAGCCGTCAATTTCAGGGTGATAAACTAGCTATTGGCTTTCAAACGGTGACGGGCCTGCGAACGTCAATTTTACGATAAGGAAATAGCCGTTTGATCTTTAAATACTTGAGCGCCAACCAGAAGGGAGCCCAAAGAGCTAACAGAGGAAAAGACAAAACCAAGAAAAGACGACGCTGGGAAAAGACAAAAGTTAAGAATGAACTCAATGACTTGCTAATGAAAGAGCCCAAGGAGCTAGCAAGGCCGAGAGGATAGCCCTCGAGGGCCGAAAGAGCCAAAAAAGACAAAGCAAGGAAGAGACAAAAGAGCCAAGTACAAAAACGGACAAAATAGTCCAAGTGGCGAAGGAAGGTGTCGACTCAAGGAGTTACTCCAGCAGTTGGAACAGTGCTTGCCAAGTGGTCATCAAGGGGTGCAAACAGTGAACGACGTGATTCATTTTTTCTCCATTTTGCATTTATGAGCAGACAAACCGCGTGAATGCCTTCAAGGAGCGGTCTTGTTTGTGGACAAACAGCGCGGCCTGTGTTTTTAAACCCCTGAAGTCAAAGCAGGAGCCAACACAGCATTATCTATCAAGCGGCTTCCTTTTCCCAAGGCTCGGAACGCACATGGGCCACTTGTAAAAAGGGGTGCCAAAGTCTTTTCCAGAAAGCGCCAAAGTCTTCTTCTCTCTATATATATTATAAACTTCTCATTTTGAGAAGAGATCTCTTAGCCTGTAAGGCAAAGTTTTGCCCAAAAAACCTCTGGGCTTGTAAGGCAGAACTCTACCGGATTTTACCTTGAATCGAGACAGCATTTTTACCTCTATTTGAGCTTGCACTTTTGTATGTGTGTATGCCTTTGTTCTGTGTTAAGTCATTTTTCTTTATGCTTTCACAGGATGATTTCAACATGTCTAGTGCATTGTGAGCTTTTCTTTTGCAGGTCTGTTAAAAGTGTCCCTAGAGGAGTATAGGTGCCTGTGAATAGACTGCCATAGTGTGTCTGAGAACGCCTTTGGTAGTTCTTCCTCCTTGTATATCCACAAACCCCTAGCCCACTGATGCAGAAGAATTTCTCGTGTTAAATGAAGTGTATGGGAGCTTGTTCTTGGTAAAAGTGTATGTTTGGGCTAAGTGGATCAACTTTTTTGGTGTATCACCTTTTAGTTTAGGTTTAGGTTCTATTTTCAGCATCCTTCTCCCTTTTCATCCCCCCTTTTTTTCATTTATTTGTTAGCAGTAGGGAATCCAGGACCTAAAAGATGCATCAAAGGGAGCTAGCCCTTATCTAGAGACTCTCCCCCTAGTTTTGCCAAGCCCACAGGCAAGAGGGGAGTTTCCATTGTGGCGTGTGGAAGGCAGAATCTCAGTCTCCTGTCAAGGGTGCAATCCACTGTGTCAACAAAAGGCTCTTCCAAGAGAATATAGCCAGGCAAATTACAGAGTTGGAGTCCAGAATGAGATTCCTCAGCCAAGGTGTAATGGATGGTTTAGACCAAACAGCAGATTTCATGTCTGAACACACCCATATACACTCTTTCAAGAGAGCTATCAAGCCACATCTGATGTAGATGAAGTGTTGGCCAAATGGAAGGAAGAGAATCATTCGATTATAGCTCAAGGACTGCCTCTTCTTCCACGTGAGTCTGTCCATCAACCCTCCACTCCATTCTTTCTCAAGGAGGAACCTATTTTAAAAAAGGCAAGTGAAGAAGAGAGGATCCAATTTGCAGCTGCCCAAGAGGCTATCATGAGTGACAATGAGGATGAGATGATCATGGATGCTCCCTTTGAAGACATCATCAACAATGGAGAAGACACAGGTCATGCATACATGCAAATGTTCCAGAAATATGAAGAAGAGGTTGACAAACTTTATTTGTCAACAATGGATTATGAGGGATGTAAGCATGGTGAGCTCTCTCCTCCCTTGTTTGATGAACTTCCTTGTTGCTTTGATGAAGAGAATGACCATGCCATGGAATCTGAGTTGGAGGAGGATCAGGAGGATGTCTTTGAACAACTAGAGACTAGTTTTTGAGCAAAAAAAGGAGAGGCCTGTCCATCTTGATGAAAGCTTTGAAGAAGAGAGCCTTGAACAAGAAGGTGACATTTTTGTGGGATGAGCAAGCAGTTTGTGATCTCATTTCAGACATCACAACAGTCACCCTTCTTCAAGAAAGCCATGAGAAAGTAGAAGATAAGTTTGACGGTCTCTTCAATGAGGCAGAAGGGAACAAGTCAATCCGTGATGCATATCAAGGGGGTTATGAGCTAGATGATCCCTATGGTGATGAGCCAGCAGCCATTGACTTCTTGGTGAGATACACTAGCATGAAAGGTCAGCATGAGGCAAGCTTCCAAGAGCAAGATGAATACATATATGTTGGAAGCATGTTTGACCCTGATTCATTTGGATACAAGCAAATCAAGGTGGCAGACAAGAAAAGCAAGTCACCAAGTGTCCTTTCCATCTCCCCACTCGTCTGGCACCATAAGTTTTCTTGTCATGAAGGAGACTTAAGAAGTTTTCCCTTTGATCCAAGAGGGAGGCAAATGTATCTATTTAGTTGTATGTAGTAGTTTGCTTTCAGTTGTGTGTCTTTTGTTTCCCCTAAGTGTTGTTGCGCACATGTGTGTAGATTTTTAGCCTTTGTTGTGTGTGTTTTCCTTTTTGTTTGAGGTAAAATCCTTGCTGGTTCATAGGTCCTTACAAGGTTGTTAACTTCTCCAAGATGCATCCTGACTCCATGCCCAATGGACTTATAGGCTACCAGTCTTCCCAAGCATAGCAGGCATGCTTCCCCTGTGAGTCGTGAAATGTGTTGACCAATTTTTGGTCCTGCAGGCCAAAATTGGGCACCCCCTCCTTTTCTTTACAAAGAGTCTTTCACATCCATGATTTGGCTAAGTCATCCCTCAGTCGCTTTGTGCAAAATACCCCCTGTCAGACCTGTTCCATGAAAAAGCCAAGTGCTTTGTCATTTTGCTTAGTCTAGTGCAAATCAGGGTTGTGCAGGTACATTACTTGTCTACTTTTATAAGTAGAAGTGATTGAAGAACCCGAAATGGTCTAAGCAGTTCGCAAAAAGGCAACAGATTTCCTTCGGAGGGCATTTTGACGGCTTGAAGGACGTTTGCAAAAGGTCTGAAGGGTATGTGCCCTTACGAAGGGCACCTTGGTCGGTGGTAGGACCAAATCAAAAGTTCCGAAGGGGCATTTCAAGACACAAAGTACCCTTGCGGAGGGCAGTGAGCATATTCGGAGAAAGACCAAGGCAAAAGGCAAAGAATTGCTTCGGATTTTTGTCCGAAGGAAATCCAAAGAAGAATCAAAGGGTGAATTCCTTCGGACAAAATGCCAGAAGGATTTCCTTCGGACATTTTGTCCAAAGAAATTCACAAAGGAAAACTCAAGGCAAAATTCCTTTGGACAAAAACCCCGAAGGAATTCCTTCGAACTTTTGTCCAAAGGGGTTTACAAAAGAAAGACCAAGACTTTTAAGGAAAGTTTTTCCTTTGGGTAGAATGTCCGAAGGAATTCTTTCGGACATTTTGTCCAAAGGAATTAAGAAGACAAGGGAACCCGAAGGGCAAGTGCCTTTGCAGGGGACTATCAACGACCAAAAAAAGGGACCTTTTCTATTTTCCCGAAGGGACAATTCCCTTCGGGAAGGTTCGTTTGCAAAAGGCTGAAGGAATAACCAAAGGGATGACGGGCCCAAGCACGTCAATTTTAACATAGTGAACTAGCTGTTGGAGTTCAAACGTCCTGTGACGGGCATGCAAACGTCAAATTCAGGATAATGAGATATCCGTTGATCTTCAAATGCTTAAAGATGGGTCCGCGCGTGGAAATGGGTTAAAAGTCAAAGAAGACCCTGAAGCCCTGAAGGAAGTCAAAGGGGGCTCGGAGACCCGAGGATAAACTCAATGACCCGCCCAGAAGATAGCCCGAAGGCTGAAGAGCCAAGAAAAGACAATAGCCAAGCGCAAAAGCAGACAAAATAGTCTAGGTGGCACAAAAAGCATCAACAGAGGAGTTATTACTGTGGGTGAAACAGTCCTTACAAAATGGTTATCAAATAGCACAAACAGTGAGAGCGTGACCTGTTTTCTTCGATTTTACATTAATGAGAAGACAATGGCGTGAACTTCATTTAAGAAACAACCTTGTCATTCAAACAAACAAAGTGACCCATGCTCTTGCAGTGACATTTAGTACAAGTTGAGTGCCAAAGTTAAGACTTGCGGCATCTACAGCATGGATATTTCAGGACTTTCTAGAAGCATGACACCAGCATGATCAAATTCCTCCCACCTAGGTGTTCAACGCAACATGGGCTGCTTATTCTGGAAAGCGCCAAAGTCTTTTCCTTCATGTTATATATATTGTAACCTCTCAACAGAGGAAAATATCTCTCAACTTGTATGGCGAAGCCTTGCAGGGTTTTACCTTGAACCAAGACATAGCATTTTTACCTCCATTTGAGTTTGGCACTTTTGCATGTCTATGGTTTTGTCTTGTGTTAAGTCATTTTCTTTCATGCTTTCACAGAATGATTCTAGCATGTCTCGTGTATTGTGAGTTTCTTCTTTTGCAGGTCAGTAAGAAGTGTCCACAGCAGAGTATAAGCGCATGTGAACAGGCTGCCATAGTGTGTTTTAGAACACCTCTGGTAGTTCTTCCTCCCTATATCTCCAGAGGACCCCCTATTGAAACACTGATGCAAAAGAGTTTCTTGTGTCAAATGAAGTGTATATCAGCTTGTTCTTGGTGCAAAGTGTATGTCAAAGCTAAGTAGATCAATCATTTTTGGTGCATCACCGCTTAGATTAGTTTCTATTTTAGTTATATCCTTCTCTTTTTTCACCCCCCCATTGTTAGCAGTAGCATTAAAAGACTTTAGAGATGCATCAAAGGGAGCTAGCCCTTATCTAGAGATTCTCCCCTTAGTTTTGCCAAACCCACAACAAGAGGGGAGTCTCCATTGTGCCGCGTGGAAGAGAAAAGCTCAGCGTTCTTTCAAGGGTGCAATCCACAGTGTCAACAGATTTTTTAATGGCTTCCTGTAAAAAGATAGGTTTGAAAGCCTTCACTAAATCTCTAAGGGTTCAACTAGACTCTCAATGAACAAAACCACAAGCCTTCTTTCTATCACATTAGGGACCATAACAAAGAGCTTCTAAAAATCAACAACGTAGTCATTACTAAATTGGCTTGTTTGAGTTGAGCTGACTCCCGAAAAGGGATTTCCGGATCAACTCTATCAAATCTCTCTATCAACCTAGTACTGAACTTCACGTATGAGTGTATGTGATTGTACCCTTGTGTGATCAACCCATGGTACCACCACTTGTATGCTACACCTTCCAAATGAAGGGTGGAAAATTTAATGGCTTCCTCTTCCATCATTGGCCTCAATGATAAGAATGTGTCCAATTTTTGTATCCATGAGTGTGTTGTACACTTACCGGAGCCATCATATGTTGGATGTGTAATCTTCCCTATTGCTTGTTGGAGGCCCCTCTGATTTGCTGGTGTCCTTGTTTCAGCTTTTTGGCTGCCCCTGTTTTTCTTCAAATTTATGAAATTAATGAGAGCCTCCTTAATTTCATTTGGGAGGACCCTGTACTCCTCATAACTGGCTGCAATATCATCTCCTATGGAGGGTTGAACTTCTTTCTTCACAACCACTTTTTCCCTACGGATGAAGTTGGGCTGGAAGGGCCTGGCCACATAACCAATGGCTGTTCTCTGAATAGGTGGATTATTATTTGCCCCTGCAAAACTGCCTTCAGCATTTTGAGTCCTCTGTATGTTATTGTTCTGCATAGTAAGGACTAGTTGGGCCATCATGTCAGCTAACCATCCCTGATTTTGTACAAGCCTTTCAATATGGGCTTTATCTTCATCCCTATTATTGTGACCCATAGCTTCCTCTTTTCCTGCAAGTAATTTTGGAGCTTGCTGCCCTAATCTTTCCTCTAGGTGTTTTAGACCCTTTTTCCTTTCCCTTTGGTAATACCTGACTTCTATATCACTTCCTTGCATGAAGTTGAAGCTACAAATTTTTTTCTCACAAGCTGGCAAAAAAATTGGCTCTGATACCACTGTAATGCCCCTCTTTAAGAAAATTTTCAATAATATCAAATTTCTCGAGAAATCCCTTATTTAAATTTGCAATGAACAAAAATAACTTGATATTAAAATTGCAAAAATAAATATAACTCAATAATTTGCAACACTATACTAGAAAATTTGAACACCTCTTACACAAATAGGTCCACAATGTGATCACAATATTTGACACAAATGTGATTCCTAGATGGAACCACCTCACATGGACAAGAGGGTTTTTATTCTCCAATCTAACAATGGAAACCAAGAGGGGTTTTATCCTCCAAATCTCCTCACTCCAAGGGTTTTCATCCTAGGAGAAGAAATTGAACAAGAAATGCCCAAGTTCTAACAAAGGGGTTTGATAACAAAATAATAAGGGATTGAATGATGAATGAGTATAAGAGGGGAGAATAAATAGAGTGTTGAGGGCATAGAGACAAAGGAGGGTGGGGCATACCACATGGAAGCACTCCATTACACAAAGGTTCCACATGGTCAATGGAAAATTTGGTCCAATAAAGAAAGCACATTTCCAACATAAGAGGCTAGAAAGTGGTGCAATAGTGAACTCCACTAGCAAATAGCTTGCAATAGTGAGCTCCACTAAGGATATGCACACACTTGTGTAATAGTGAACTCCACTAGCAAAAGCTTGCTTTAATGAGCTCCACCAAGGATGTGCACATACGAATGTAATAATGAACTTCACTAGCAAAAGCTTGCAATAGTGAACTACACTAAGGATGTGCACACGTGTGTAATAGTGAACTCCACTAGCAAAAGTATGCAATAGTGAAACCCACTAAGAATGTGCAACACAAAAGATCCACTTTTCACTTTTATCCTTTTCTTTTATTTTTTTACCTCTTAATCCTCCTTTTAGATTCCAATTGATGTGGTTAAGAGATGAAAAACTACCCACGTTAATTCAAAAATGGTGGGGGGAAGGTCAACCCAGGTATGGTACCAAAATGTTTTGTTTTATCAAACAATTGCAACATGTTACTAATCAATTGAAATAGTGGAATAAATCTGACTTTGGGAATGCTCATGGGAAAAAATGGAAAATTTTAGCATCTCTGTAGGGAGTGAACCATCAAGTCCGAATGCAATGGTACTCTATCGAATTACAATCAAAGGAAATTTCCCTTAAGCAGAATATAGCAGAATGGGACTTAAGAGAAGAAATTTTCTGGAAATAGAAGTCCATAATTCAATGGCTAAAAGAGGGGGATAAAAACACTTCTTTTTTGCACAAGTCTCTTTTGGCTCATCGCTCTCATAATCATATTGCTTACTTGGATAGAGGCGATGGTACCTTGGTTAATAAGCAGGAAGACATACAACACTTAGTAATTCAATATTTCTCTGGACTTTTCACAGTTATTAATTTAGATGGAAATGCTTAGCACCAATTGCTTGATATTATTCCAAACATAATTAATGATGAGGACAATAATTTTCTATTGCAGTCGATTTCAGAGTAGGAACTCCGAAAAGTTGCTTGGGCTATGAAAAAAGGAAAACCTCCTGGACCTGATGGCATCCCTATAGAATTTTATCAGGAGTTTTGGGATATTATTAAAAAAGATCTACTGGAAGTGGTGGAAGAATCTAGACAAGCCAAGATTGTTCTCAAAATTATAAATATGACTTCTATTGCATTGATTCCTAAAAAAGAAGATGCTTCTAATATAGCCGATTATCGTCCTATTGCTTTGTGCAATGTTCTCTATAAAATCGTTACTAAAATTGTAGCTGAAAAGCTAAAGACCATTATCCATAAAGTAATATCTCTGGAACAAGGGGGGTTTGCCCCTCATCGACAGATTTACGATGATATTGTTTTAGCTCAGGAAGTTGTTCATTCTATGGGAATTCAAAAGAAACCAGCGATGTTTGTGAGACTAGATTTATCCAAAGCCTATGACAGAGTGGATTGGTCTTTCTTGCTAGGCATCTTGTTGAAGTTTGGATTCTCCCCCCAATGGGTTCAATGGATATATGCTTGTATTTCTACTGTTTCTTATTCCATATTAGTTACTGGGTCTCCCACTTCCAACTTTTTGCTTCTTGTGGCATAAGACAAGGGGATCCTTTATTGCCTTTTATTTTCATTATTATTGATGGATCTTTGGGCAGATTGTTTTCTCAAAAAAGAACTCAGAAGAAATTAAAAGGTATTAAATTGGCCACTTGGATTGATCCTTCATCTCATCTCCAGTTTGTAGATGATTCTTCCATTATGGGAGAAACATCTTTAAAGGAAGCTACCCAAATTCATAATAATTTTCAGCTCTCCTCAGCGTCTACAGGTTAGGATATAAACAGGAAAAAGTCAATTTTTTTTTCCATTGCTCACCTAAGTTGGAACATGACATTCTATTTAAATTAGGATTTCAAAAGGGAGAGTTACCCCTAAAATGTTTGGGTATTCCTTTGGATTCTACAAGACAACAAGATTGGAATCGGTTGCCTATGAGGATTCTTCATAAATTTAGTAAATGGACTCATAGATGGTTATCTTTAGGAGGACGTATTGCTTTGATTAAAGCTGTCCTACAGGGTATTCTTATTTATTTTTCTGCCCTTTTAAATATTCTTGCCAAAATTTTACATCAGCTAGATTCTATTAGCCAAAAAGTTTTATGGGCAGGGGTTCAACAAGTTAGGAAATGAAAAACACTATGTATGCCAAAAAAAGAAGGGGGTTTGGGTTTCAGATCAAGTGTGCTAAATAATAAGGCTTTGGCTGCAAAATTATATTGGAGATTGTTATAATCTCCCCATCAATTATGGGCCATCAACATTAGAGCAAAATATGCGGAAGGAATGATGCCGCATGAGTTGATTCGTCATTCCTTACCTTCTCGGGGATCCTCGATTTTATCAGTTCTTAAAATTGGTGAAGGAATTATCAAAAAACAGATTTTTTGGAAAATTGAGAATGGGGATCAGGGTAACTTTTGGTCTGATTCATGGGATGGAAACCCACCTTTGATTGAGTAGTAGTCGGATTTTAGAGGTATCATGAATATTCTTCATAGTAGAGGAAAGAAAAAGGTTGCCCATTACTTGCAGAGATTGTCTCAAGGGATTGAGTGGATTTCTCCTTCCTGGCAGGTCAATTTATCTATGGTCCAAATTCAATTTTTTCAAACTCTTCTTCACAACTGAATCTTTCCTCTTTCTTCCTCTTCTGATACTCTTGCTTGGGGAAAATATTCAGAAGGGAGTTATTCAGTAGCCGAAGGATATATAGTAGTTTGGCAGAAGAGCAGCCTCATCCTTGGAAGGATATTTTTGTTGACCTTTGGCAGCCGACTTTGTGGCCTAAGGTTAGATTCTTTATTTGGCTTCTTTTATATAAGAGGATTCTTACTGGGGACAATCTGATGAAGCGGGGTACGGTGGGACCTTTTTGGTGCCCTTTATGCAAAGAAGCGGAAGAAACTTTGACCCACCTTTTTTTCCAATGCCTTTTTGTTATATCCTTGTGGACTTCTTTGGCTGATTGGTTATTTGTCAGTTGGTATCCTTCTTCGAACCTGGTGGAAATTATTAAGAGTTTGGAAGCGTTCGGTCTCCGATGCTCAAGATCTTTATAAAGGAGTTTGGATTGCTATCTCTCTTATGTTGTGGAATATATGGAAGGAGCGAAACAGGGCTATTTTCAAATCTGAAAACAAAGACATATACTATGTCAAGGATCTAACTCAAAGCAATGTAGTAGAAACTATTGAACATAATGTGAAACTTTCTTTTCCTTTACCTGGAAAATGGAAAAGCATGATACACAAGTTACATTTACAGGAAGACATTGATTTCTATTTCTAGTATTAAATTATCGATGCCCATTGCTCTAAGAAAATGGCAGCCTCCTCCTTTTGATTTTGTTAAGCTTAATACGGATGGAGCAGCCCGAGGCAATCCGGGCCCAGCCAATAATGGAGGGATAGCTCATGATTCTCTAGGAACTCCACTTTTTTTCATTGCTCATCAATTGGGGTTTTCTACTAATAATGTGGCTAAAATCTGGGCAATCCAGAGAGCTCTCCAGGAAGCAATTGAATTGGGTTGTTTTAGAATATTAGTGGAATCTGATTCTAAGGTAATTATCCATCTTTTTTCAGCCAACAAGCAGCATACTTTAAAAAATTGGCGAATTACCAAGATTCACGAAAATATTCGGGTTCTTGCTAGACAATTTCACACTATTTTATTTCAACATGTTCCTAGAGATCAGAATAAGGTGGTGGATGCACTGGTCAATTGGGCTTTGGATCATCATAATTTGATCAATTTTGGTCCTCTACGTCTAACATGGTCTTCAGAGAAGCAGAATCAGCTTGAAAAGATCCTTCAATTAAATTGTATGGATGTATAATCTGATGATATGTTCTCTCTCTTCTTTCTTATGTTGTTGGAAGTCTAAGAATAGATCATGGAGTATCAGTATCATGGCTTGGCATAGTATAGATAATATTTTATTTCTATTAATATAATTTTTAGGTTTTTTTTTTTTTTTTAAAGTTACTTAGACAACATAAAATATTAACTTTATTATTTTTACATTATTTGAAAAAGCGGACATGATGTAGTGACTCCATAAAAGATAGCAGTGTTGCATTAAGACAAAACAAAGAATATATATAGTACACCAAAAGTATAACTACCTCAACCTCTTTTCTTGATAAAGGTGATTAGATACTTTATAATGATATACTAAAGACAATATAGACTATTGCACAGATTTCTTCTAGGTAGGCTCAGGCTCTCATCGAATGAACTATTTTATACAATTAGCGGTGTATTCTATGTATGACCAACATAGGGCTCTTTTCAATTAAAAAAAGAAATGAATCAATTTGCTTTTACCTTGGGATTTATGCATTTAGGAGCTTCTGTTGCATGTAGTCTAATTAATTGAACTAAAAGATACAGTGCGGGCTTTCTTATGGCAGGCTGTTAAAAAGTCTAATGAGGCAAGGGAAAGAATAGAAAATGCTTTGCGGAAAAGCTATCTTTTCATTTCTCTTGATAAAGAGCAGACTAAAATTGTAAGTCGAGTGCACAATCAAAAATATATGGTTGCAGAGAAAATTTAATTCTGGAAGCTTAATATAGATACTTATTATTTGTTCATATTTAGTAACATATAACTAAGTGGTAATTCAAACGTATTTGAATCGGCATTATGTTTTGCTGGAACACTAATTCGATTTGTAAACATTAGATTGTAGATGCTGTGGAAGAGATAAAATTTAAAGCAGGTAATACGATTATTGAGCAGGGCGCCAGTGGTGACCATTTCTACCTGTTGGAGGTGATATAAAAAATTCATCCTCACACATTTTCTTCTAACCAATTCTCTAGTTTAATAAATTCATGAATAGATTTTAGCTTTGATATGATCAAAATCTGCAGTGCTGTTTTTAACTTGATAATATTATGTTAGGAAGGAGAATGTGAAGCATGGATAAAATTTTCCGAAGGAGAACCACAGATGGTAAAGAACTATGTGGCAGGCGATAGCTTCGGAGAGCTGGCTCTGCTCTACAATTCCCCAAGAGCTGCAACTGTTAAGGTGAGGCTTTGAAAATGGATAAATATGGAGTTGATAAAAATGCATATAATAATACACATCTATATCTAAAATTAACATATAGTCACTTTGAGCAGGCAACCACAGATTGTGTTCTTGGAGCTGTCGATAGGAACACGTTTCGAGCAATAGTTATGATCACAACCAGAGAGAAAAGGGAACTCTATGAGGAATTCCTGGAAGATGTACCCATTTTGAAGGTGAGATCACATGTTTTCCATTTATCAGAAGTTTGAATAGGTGGTTTTTTTGTGGCTAGTTAAAAGAGTGTTTTACAGGGATCCCAAAACTGCACTAAAATAAAATATGAAGTGACCAAATTACAAGGGTCAACTTCATGAAACCTGATATGAAGATTTTGTTTTGCATTAACGGGAAAACAGTTTATACATTCCACTTATTACTCAGTCTAACCGTTCAGCAGCATACCATCCCCTTTCACCCATTTTTTCCCCCAGCCCATAACTATTCTGTATAAAACTATCTTGAACAATGGAGCCGAAACATCTAACAGCCATTGTTGCTCCACCAAAAATATTACAGTTATACATGTACTGTTCTACATCTCCATACCCGAAGCTTCAACAATTCTACCCCTAGCCCATCAATGGGAACAAATATAAGGTAGAAATTCCAGCTCCCTTAGACACGGCCAAAAAGCCAAATTGGGTCAGTAAAGGCCAAACTCAAGATTAGCCTTGGGGCTGGCTCAGACCCCCACCCTGTCTTCGTTCACCTGCAGCTGGCGTTCACATCTTCCTAGGAAAGAGCATGTTCCTTGACAGTGGCCTTAGAATTGGCAAGGCCATGGAGCTGGATACCTTATGCCTCTTCCCATCCACTAGCACATTCAGGTCCCTGATATATTTTATCATCAAGTTATAATGTTTTCTTACGTCTTCAAAGCGTACTTGCAATGAAATCAAGTCAGATTTCACTACAGCCAGTGCTTCCTCACTTACAATTCCTATAAACATCTCCTTTTCCACTCTAATCAGGATTTCTTCAAACCGCACAACCCTCGCGGTAATTGAGTAAAACAACTACTCATCAGTTACCAGCAGGGCCATCTTCTGTGCAGAGCAGAAACTGCCATGGAGTTCTTTCTCTTTGTTCTTGAATCAGCTAGAATGTAATGGGCAAAAACAGAGCATCACACATCTAGTGTCTGGATTTGATGCATAAAAAATACGCTTCAATCGAAAGTTTGTTATTTCATTGGAGAAGTTCTTTGTTTTTGTTCATGGTGGCAGCAGGAGAGGAAATTCAGGCTGTGGAAGTAGTACAATTCAAACAGAAAAAATGTGATGGGGTGAGAGAGATGAAATTATTTTAGAAATAATTGAGGATGTGGAGGGGCTTGCAAGCAAGGGATGTCAGTCTGATATCCCTGGCCTGCCATCCACTTTCCTTGTGTGATTGCTGTATGGGACATACACCGCTGCCAAGGTTGCTCATAAAGGAGTGATGCCATTAAAGGCAAACATAGATTTGCCTTAGGATTCTCTCAAATCTATCTCCCTTGTACAAACTAATTGCATATTGTGCTTCTCAAGGTGGTCTCATTGTAGCATTTTCCTAGCTGTTAGTTTGGTTGTTGTTAATTACTAATTCAAGTAACCCATGCCACTCCCCAATCCTTGAGCTGAAGACCTGGGATAGGTACTCTTGATCGACAGAGGCATCAGCAGGGAAGTCTGCTAGCTTATTTGTCTCTTTATAGCAATGATTGAAACTTATTGCTTGGAATTTAAAAATCAATTGTCCTGCTTACTCGAAGATATTATTCAATTTCCAACTTGGTGCCAAACCCTTTTTCATTGCATTTATTATAATCTAGGAGTCTCCCTCAAGTGTCAACCAGTTGATTTTTAAATCTAGTGCCATTTGGATCCCCTCCACCAAGGCCATATCTTCCACTTCATAATTTGTGACTCTAGGCATAAAGGATGATGAAGCCCCTAAGAATCTGCCCTGTTCAGTTATGGCATGATAAAAGTTAATTTTCAGTCTTGGGGTGGGCTACTCCATTTCACCTCTGCCCGGTTCATCTTGTTTACGGTTGACCCAGTAACGGGTAAAGTTTGAATGGATTCTATTATTTGCATAGACCCACACAATTTTGAGTGGTGTATGGTGCTACTACCAATGTTTTTACATCTTGGGTTGGGCTCATTGGATTCTTTTATACTATTCTATAAAAAAAAAATACTTCAGAAGCATTTTAAAATATTGTGAATAAAGCAAGTTTTAGTCGTTTTGGACAGTGATGATAATGCTTTAAGCTGCTTACTCAATAATTTTTTTCCTGCCTTAGTTTTCCCCTTGGATCTTCCAAAATGAGGGAGAGATGTCTTTCATTTTTCAAGTGTTGCTTTCCTTTAATATCATTCTGTTCTATATTTTGAACGCCACTATAAAAAGATCAAGTCCCCCCTAAGTTGGCTTGAATATGGTCATCTCATTTCTAAATATTGGCTGTTCAAATTATATTTTTTAAAAAGGTAAATAACATTATATAAAATTGATTTTTAAAAAAAACTTCAGCAGCTCATTTAAAATTAAAAAAATTGAGCAACTAATAACCAAATATCATTAAATACAACACTAATAACCCTCTGGTCATGACCATTAAAACGGCAGACACCTGATTGCCAAAAACAAAGGAACCATTAGGGTTTTGGTTGGAAGCTCTATTGGGGTTTTGGCTATGCACACTTTTGGCTGTCATTTCTTACCTGCCTCTGAATCACACTGTGGTCCTTCTTGGCACCTGCGGGATAATAACATTTATTGGCATTTAGGAGATTCACCCTAGGGCAATCTCGGGCTATATAATGACCTCCCTTTCGAACGAACGAAGGAGGAGCTCAGAGCCATGGCACCACCTCTCAAGTGACCGAGGAAATTTATCCCCAAAGTGTACCCCAAGGTAATTCCTGATGTTGTTTTGCCTATGCTTGAGTTTAATTTTGCCTGTCAATGATTGGAACAGTTTTGCACCTCATGTCATGTACCCTTTTTCTGCGTAACGGAAGACGCCTAGCCTATCATTCTATTTCTTGTAGGGTCTTGGAGGTGACGAAATGGGAAATATTCTAATTATTTAACTTAAGTTGTCCATAAAAAGAAAATAACTTTATATTACAAGGCAACTTACGTTTTGTAATTAAAAAGGTTGTTTTGAAAAGTGGGACATAAAGTGTCGTTAGGAATGGGGTCCAAAAGTGTATGATTTTAAAAAGGACTTTAGACACTTTAAAGAAAAGTTGATTTTTGGGGGGTAAAGGTTAAAAAAGAAAATAGTATTATATCTCCCTCGAAAAGTTATAAAAGGATAGTTTGGATTAAGAAAAAAATTTAGGCATTTTATTATCAAATCTCTATTTCATGAGAATGAGCATTTGTTCATCCTTTTTCTGCCCAATGACAAAAACCCTATGGTAAAATGGATTTGAGGATGAAAATCCTCTAATCCTTCTTGGTGATTTCATTCAGAGCTCACATCTGTGCTGAACAATTGCAGAGTACTTCCAGTTTATGTTGGTTTGTGAGTTTTGATGAATATATTGAAGATCTTAATTTTGGAACCTACTACAATATTCCATACAACTGCTATAGTGTTTCGTATAACTGCTACAACAATCTGTACAACTGCTATAGTAAATCCATACGACCACTACAGTATTTGCACCTTTTTGGCATGGAAATCAACATTTTTCCTTGAGGGTTTGAGCTGTATCCTTCAGTGGTGAAGTAAAGAAATTTCAGATATCTTTATCAATAGTTTTTCTCCATTTTCCCCACCGTAAAGTCATTGTGTTTGCTGATTTCTTCCTATACAACTATTCGTACAAGTTTGATGGCACATTGTTACTATATTTTAGTTATTTCTTAGTTTGACATTTGGTATAATTATTTCAGTGGAGTTTGTTGTTATTATAACAGTTTTTTTTTTTTTTTTAAAAGGGGTAAAAATAATATTAATAAGTAAAGAAAAGCATTACAAGAAGAACAGGGGGCAAAAACCCCCATAAGAAAGCAGCAAAAACTGAAAAACTAGGCACACGCCCAACTAGACAATATTATGAACCTCCCTATCAGCCTCCATAATTATTTCCAAATCAGAACACAACGTCGGGGAGAGACACCCCCAATCCTCAATGTTTCCACCATCCAAATAGTCTGACGCCCATTTAGCTAAAAAATCCGCTGCCCTGTTCTATTCACACGGAATGTGAGCAAAAGTAACGCTATCCATAAGCGAGCAAATCCGCAAAATCTGTTGCACAATCAGAGATAGTTGCCAATTGACGTCCACCACTTTCCTCTTAATGAGCAGGTTAATCAAGACTTGAGAGTCTGATTCGCAGATAATCCTATGCCAACCTAATGCTTGGGCCTTCTCAAGGGCATAAAGAATGGCCTGGCCTTCCATCATGTTGTTATTATAATAGTTATAAAGCCTGTAATTTTTGTATTTATGTTACTTTGTTAAAAATCAAATATTGCAATATATATATAGGGATATATATAGTTTGGGATATTTCAATGGTATTAGAGCTGGTATTCTTACCAGCTTGTTGGGAAAATAACATTGTATGTAACATCAACTTCATGCATGGCAGTGACAGAGAGTATCAATATTACCAGAGAGAAATGGAAGGGTACAAAACAGCCAAAGGAAGGGTTAGAAGAATAGGGTGCAGAATTTGTGGTATAAAAAGAGAAGAAAATTATGGCTGATAAAGATCCAGCTGATGCATAGTTTGACCAACTTGTATAAGAGCAAGAAATCCTAGCTGATATGATAGCTCAATTGATACACAATGCAAAATTTGAACGTACCTAAAAATCAGCATGGTGAAGGAAGCTTTTCAAGGGTTAACAACTACCATACCCAAAGAATTGTGACTAGTTCCCCTACCAGACCTTTCCAACTTACTTTTTTGCATAGGAAGGAAGAGCCACCTGAGATGGAAGTACAAAATCCGGCAGTTGATAATGTAACTGCATGCTATGCTGAATACAAATCCCGTGCTCCTGAGATTAGGGCAAAAATAACCATAACCAATTTCTATAACTTGAAGATGAGAAATGGGCCAAGAATTGAGCAGAGGCCCCCGAAAAATCCACACCATAGAGATTGGCAACATGCACTTGGAAAAGCCACTCTTTCTATGTTTGATGGTTCAAACAAGTGGTCAGCTAGGGCATGGATCCAACATACTTGTCACTCAAACCCATGTTTGAGGAAGAGGCTATTAAGTTCATGACCCTTCACTTGGAAGGCACAACACATGAATGGTGTTATCATGGATTGATCACCCAGGGTCACAATCTCATCAACATCTATGTGGAGTTTAGTAGAAGGTTGATTGAAAGATTTGATAAAAAGGACCCTGAAATACACTTCAGAGAATTAGCTCAACTGAAATAGTATGGTAGAGTGGAGAGTTATGTAGCTGAGTTTCAAAAGATACAATTGTGGTTCCTGATGTCTCCAAAAGGAGGCTCACAATGTTGTTCATGGAAGGTTTATCTGAACCCCTTAAGGGTTTGGTTAAAACCTTTGAACCACCATCTCTGTAAGAGGCAATCAAGCGAGCTTTGGCATTGGAGACTTCAATCCCCAAAAATAGATTCCAGCCCAAACCTCCTCCTCCAAAGAAACCTTTTCAAAAGGTTTCCAGCAGACAAAGAATATGCCACCTAGAAAGGAGGAAGACACAAGGAACGAGCGGAGGTGAACAAAATTGTGTTTCTCTTGCAAGGAACCTTGGGAGCTTGGACATAGATGTCTTGGGAGGGGTCAAGTGCACTACATTGAGGTGGTTTTAGATGAGGAATCTAGAGCCGAAGGACCTGAGTCAGAACAAAAGGATGAAGAACCTGAACTTGAGAGGCAAGACAAGGAAGAAACTTTTGAAGGTACCCTTGCTACTCTATCTGGCACTCCAAAGTATAACCCCTTTAGAGTTTGTGTTGCACTTCATGGATAGAGAGTTACAGTGTTGATTGTGTTGGGTGAATAGTTTGTCACCAGCTAACTGATGGGCAAAATAGGCTGTTTCAACCACAGCATAGGGAGATTGATCGGCCAAATGTGCAGGTTTACTACATCAAAAGGGGACAAATCTCTCCTCTCATCAAGGGGAGGTTCCCTATAAATATGAGGCGCTATATACTATATATATAAGCAGAAAATAACACTCACAGGTAGGATAACACCATCCATCTCTCTTTTTTCAGAGATGATGTTCACAGGCAAAGAAGAAATCCTAGGTGATTGTTGGAGGTACTTCTCTTTTTTCATAAGTAATACTCAGTCAACAGCCAGATTCCTTCCTAGGTAGTAAAAGTAACTAGAACAGGGCGCAATAACCAGCAGAATGAGGTGTAGCACAAAGTCTCCCCCTCAACTGCCAAAGAGTGAAATACGAAAGATAATGGGGGCACAAAGTCGTCCCAAGATCTTTTAAACAGAAACAGAAAATAAACACACTAAAGACAATTGTGCCAGCACAAAGTCTCTCCACAGTCGGCTTCAAGACACCTTTTTGGTTACTTCCACTAGTCCTACTTATTTAATTAAATGGACAAGAACGCATTCAGGAAACAGACATAAGAACAATTTCCTCAACAACACAAGTTATTCCAGCACAAAGTCTGAAAGGTCACTTGCTTTCTCATTCAAATAAAGAAATATGATTAACAATCTGAGCTCAAAGTCTCAAGAAAAGTCTTTCAATTTAGGTAGAGTTTCGCTTTTATATCGGAGAGATCTCCTTAAAACAATAAGAGAGATTACAATATATAGCAGCCAAGAAAGACTTGGCGCTTTGTTTCACGAAAAGGCCCATGCTGCATTCAATGCCTTGAATGCATTTTCAGTTCTGTCAAGGGGCCATGCTGGAACAAGGCATCGGCCTTAACTGTGGCGTGCAGAATCATCTCGAAAGTCTTCTCCTTAGCATGGGTCGTCTGGTCTATTTTTCAGATATGTATGCGGCTGTCCACTCGCTTTTATTCAAAGGAAGAAAAACAGGGCGCGCCTTTGAATGTTTGCGCGCTCAGACGTCTACTTGGTGGACTGTTCCACCTATTGGAATAACTCCCCTGTAGATGTTGCAGTATGCCTATAGCTTTCCCTCTTTCCTTATTGTATTTTGTTCTTTTCTCATGATCAGAGCTATTGGACTATCTCTTCCCTTTCTATTGGCTCTTTCGGCTCCTTCAGCTGTTCGCTGAGTTTTGTCTTCAGGTTCCGTGCCATATTTGAAAATAAACGGGCATTTTATTACCTTAAATTTGACGTCCATGGGGACGTCATTGGTCACTTGATCACTTGAACCACGTTGAACCTTGAACCTTTGAACTTTGAAAGTTCATTGGTTCAATGGTTCAACGATTCGGCGATCCCTTGGTTCAATCGCTTCCTTGCCTCTTTGGTTGAACCATCTCTTCGAACTTGTCTCTGGAATCTTCCGCTTCCTTCCTTCGCTCGAAGCTTCCTTGAACCTTTGAACCTTTGAACTTTGAACTCTTTTGGTTCAAGGTTCAATGGTTAAATGGTTCATTCTTTGTTCTTCAAATCTTTTGTTCTTATAAGTCTCTTGAACTTTATTGAACTCGTTGAACCATTTTGGTTCGAGGTTCAACGGTTCAACGATTCAACCTTTACTCTTCGAAGCCTTCTTTTCGTTAAGTCCTTTGAAGCTGTTTGAACTTTCCGAAGCGGTTGAACTTTGAACTTGTCGAAGCACTTAACTCTTTAAGTCTGCCGATGTCGTTGAACCTTTGAACCCATTGAACCTTGAACCTTTTGAGGCGGGGTTCAATGGTTCAATCTTTTGTTTGAAGCCCGCCGATAAGTCTTTTGATTGAACTTCAGCGTTGAACTAGCCTTGAAATTGCCTAAGTGTTGGGAACTTGTTTCTGAGAAAGGCTGCCTATTGAACCTGCAAGTTCTCTAGCTGAAAAAGCTTGAATAATTGAAGAATTTGGATGCTCAGAACATTTTTGAAAAAGGAAAGGGAGAATTTTGGCCTGCAGGACCAAAATAGTTGATATGTTGTCCCAAAAACAAGTGACGGATTTTGGGAACAACAGATTGACAGTGAGGCAACCCACCACTTCGTCGATGAGGGCTTCGTGGCCAAAAGAGGTCTTAATATAGAATACTTTGAGGAATTCAATGTTTTGGTTGCAGATAGATTCACCATGCAAGGTAATAAGAAAATTTCCTAGTTGGACATGACCTTTGGAAACCAGACAATGATAGACGATTTTTATGTGGTTGGCATTGAAGACACAAATGTGGTATTGGGATTGCAGTGGTTGCATTCATTTGGGAAATATTCTCAATTTTCAGACAATGGAACTTACGTTCCGTGCAGGAGGGAAAAAGTAGTACTTCAAGGAATGCCAAATGAAGCCCCTTAGATTGTTTTTGCAAAGAGGATGGAGAGAACTTTTGGCCATGGTGAGGTTGCATGGGCAGCCCAATGTTTGATCACACCTACTACTTCTTCAGATGGAAAGAATTCATACCATGTGGGTATCCAATCTCTTCTGGATAAGCATAATGCAGTTTTTAGTGACATACCTCTAGGCAGGGCATGAGATAGAGGTTTTGAGCAAGTCATTGAATTAGAGGTTGCAAATCCTGTCATCGCCACTCTTTATCGCCATCCTATAAGGCATGAGGAAGAGATTGAGAAATCCATTAAGGAGCTATTGGACATGGGGCACATTAGACCCAACTCTAGCCCTTTTGCTTCGTCTGTATGTTGGAAGAACAACCACTGAGAGGGGAGGAGGTGAATCAGTGAGCTCTTAGAACTTTCTTCTAATTCTTTAGTTTGTTAATCAAGCATCAATACAGAATCCATAAAGCAATCAAACCACAACAAAGAACATAAAGACATAACACATGATATAGGTGGGAAACCTTTAAAGGGAAGAAAACTCACAGTGATCATTGCATAGACTACATGTCCTAAATCATATATGCAATGAGTCAACAAGATTGTTGAGCACCAATTCAACTTGAGGCACCAAACCCAAATAGTCAAGCACCATATTGACAAAAAGATTCAACAAGCACACACTTGCTAAGAAGCACCAACTCCTTGATTTGTAGACATCAATCTACAGGAGGCTTCAACCCCCTTTGCCAATCACCAACTCAGCTACTTTAGATCATCCACCTTTCTCAGTTGTTTCTATCAACAAATGATGGTTCAATTCTGCTTTCTTGGCTTATCGATCTGAGATTCATTCTGTTGTTTTTCTATTTATCAATCTGAGATTCATTCTGCTATTTTTCTACTTACCAATCTCAGACACATTAGGCTATCTTTTTCTGCTCTTTATTTTCAAAGACTCTGCCCTCTTTGCCTTCTCTGCTCATCTCTTTTAGCTGATTTTGAATACTCTATGATCATTCGATGATTTCATGCTCATGCCTTTCTATCCATTTGTTCCTCAACAGACCTCTGCTTTGCTCTGTAATATTCCAAATCGGAATATTTTACTAGAATTTGGATTTTCCGGAATTCCATTTTAATAAACAATATATATTTTATAATTGAAATAATAATATAAATGATTATGTCGAATTTAATATAGTTTTTGATTTTGAATAATATAATATGAATAAATAAGCCACAAGGGGTTTCTTCCTTGGGATTTTGGAAAACAAGGGTTTTCGTCCTTGTATCCTATTTTCACAAATAAGGGTCTTCATCCTTAAATGCTTTTGTAAAGCTGTTGCTATAGATGATTAAATGATTGGATTCATAATTGGATGTCTGCTCCTCAATCATCAAATGAATATTTATACTTCATTGTCCTCAATCAAAAGACAACTCTTCCAATGATGATGACCTTTCGTCAAAGAATATTGTTGGAATAATTATCACTGATGTCAAAGGAATTGTAACGGATATGAATGGAAATGTCAAACGGAATTGTTGCTGAAAGTAAATGGAAGTGTTCGGAAGTGAACGGAATTGTTGCCGGAAGTGAACAGAATTGTTGCTGGAAGTGAACGGAAATATCGACGGAAATGTTAACATAATTGTTGATGAAAATATCGACGGAAATGTTAACGGAATTGTTGACGGAAATGTCAACGGTCACATCTTTTGGTGAAGAGGTATCTCCACGATGGGACACATCCTTTAAAGGCTATATAAGGGAGAAGAGATGTGGAAGTATAACAAGCATTCGATTTGAATTAAGATCATATAAGCCTAAGAGAGAAGGAAGAGAGGAAGAGCAAAAAATGAAATAGAATATCTCTTAAGAAAAGAAGTATGAAGGGTAGATTTATTTTAATGGAGAATATTCTTTGAGAATTGTGAAAGAGAGGAGAGTTGCAAGTATATAAGAAAATTAATGAGAAAGTGTAAGAGAAGCAAATTCATCATTCGATTGAAGAAGCAATCATAGACGATGGAATCGATTTGGCTTGGGGTCGGTGCCTCATAGTCTAAGGGGTTGGTGCTCACGAATTGGCCAAGTTGGTGCTTGGCAAAGGGGATCGGTGTCTCTAGTGGGTGGTGTTGACGCAGTGGATTGTACCCTGGGCAGGACACCTAGCTTCTGCCTTCCACACGTTAAAATGGAAACTCCCCTCTCGCATGTGGGACCGGCGAAGCTGGAGGGGAGAGTCTCTAGATAAGGGCTAGCTCCATTTGATGCATTTGAGTTATTCCAATAAATGCTAATATATATATATATATAATGAGGGGGAGATGAAAAGGGAGAAGGATTACAGGAAAACAAAACCTACTCTAAAAGGGGTGATGCATCAAATGATTCGACCTACTCACACTCACACTCTGAACCATACAAACACATACGTACACTTTAACTGGTAAAAGGACCAGGCTGCAGGAAGCTTAACAGGGAGGCTTTAATGAAACACACAGAAAAAGGGACTCACCATAAGTGCTGTAGAAAAGCACATTGTCTAGTAACCTCCTTCTATCTCTGCACTCCAGGTACAGCTTTTCTTGTCACCTGCAGGAGTGGCGCCTTATAGATACCAGTTGCGTTGGTGTCAACCATGTGAAAGCATTATGAAGCAATGACTAAACACAAGACTAACACTCAGACACACTCAGAAGTATCTAACTAGAATAGAGGTAAAAATGCATTTTAATGATTCCAGGTGAAAATTGCCAAGGCTTTGCCTTACACTGTGAAAGATGTCCTCTCCAAAATGAGAAGTCTACAATATATAGAGGAAGAAAAGAGGCCTTTTGGTGCCTTTTTTACAAATGACCCATGTGCGTTTCGATCATTGGGAAGAGCAAGCCGCTTAAACATCATATGAGAAATTATGGGCCGCGCCATTTGTCTGCAAACAAGACCGCTCTTTCAAGGCGATTACGCGGCTTGTCTGCTCATTAATGCAAAATGAAGAAAATGGGTCGCACCGTTAGCCGTTTGCGCCTCTTAATGATCAATTCGCAGACACTGTATCACCTGTTGGAGTAACTGCTTGAGTCGACATCTTCTTTCGCCGCTTGGACTGCTTTGTCCGTTTCTGCACTTGGTCCTTCTATCTTTAAGCCTTTGAATTCCTTCGGGTTCGCGCTTAAGTTTGCGAAGATCAACAACTACTTCATTTCCACAAATTTTACGTCCTCGAGTCCGTCGTCCTTCTTGACAATTTGTTCGTGTCTTTCCCGCTTGCCTTGGCTATTTTTCGTTGATTCCAATAAGTGACACATGGTGTGTTCCGCTGCTGAAACAGACAGGACACGTAGCAGCGCCCGCTGAGTTTATAGAAGCTTCAACACCTTTTGAGAGTCCTGCAGAAGAGGACCCATGGAGGCTTCCACTCTCTTTAGCAGTTCGTCTAGGGCCCACCACAGTGCTCGCGGGACAAAAAAGAAATACGACTGGTGTTGACACTTGTCGGCTTCTGCCGAGCTCTGCAGGGGACACGTGGCGCGTTTCGCTTCTTTTAGAGAAAAAATGTCAAAGCCTTCCGCGGTTGCCACTTGGTGCTTTTCGCGCTCTGGCTTTCTTGGTGTAAAAATGACGTTCGCGGGCCCATCGTTGTTTAAAAAACAACGGCTAGTCTATTTTCTTGAAGTTGACGGCTTCAGAGACGTCACCGTCCTTGGAAAATTCCTTCGGGCCTATCCCTCTGATTCAACCTTTTGTTTTCGACCCTCCCGAAGGGGAAGTATCCCTTCGGCTGTGGAGAAATGCCCTTTGCTTGGCAGCCGAGAGTCCCCCGCAAGGGCACCTGCCCTTCGGGGTCCTTCGGCGGCCTTTGTCTTCTCGGCTTTTCTCTGCAGACTTTTTCCGCAGACAAAAAGTCTGCAAGAATTGCCTTGTCCACTTTGCCTCCGGAAATTCTCTTTCGGGCTTTCTGCTGCAGCGTCCCGAATTTCTTCAGACTTTTTGTCTGAAGCAATTCCTTTAGACAAAAAGTCCAAAGGAATTCAAAAGACGCGAGGCAAAAGCAATAGAATATTTTCTTCGAAATTCGAAAAACGCGAGGCAAAAGCAATAGAATATTTTCTTCGGACTTTTTGTCCGAAGGAATTCCTTCGGGCAAAAAGTCCGAAAGAATTCGTTCTATGCCTTAGCCTTTATTTTGCTTTTTTCCAACTGCCCTTTGAAAAGTGCCCTTCGGGATTCTTGAAATCGACCCATCCGAAGGGTGCTGTTGCCGACCAAGTGCCCTCCGCAAGGGCACTTGTCCTTCCGGAGGCTCTCTTCAACTCTTTGATCAAACCGCTCCTTTGAACCAACCGTTGAACCATTTGATTGAACCGGTTCAATTGTTCAAACAGTTGTTGAACCAAGGCATTGAACCGAATGTTGATGAACCATTTGATTGAACCTCGCCGTTGAACTTTGCCGATGAACTTTGCAGTTGAACCAAGCTTTGAACCAAGCTGACTGAACCAAGTCGTTGAACCGACTGAGTGAACCGAGTGATTGAACCAAAGCGTTAAACCGGTTCAATGGTTCAACGGTTCAAAAATGCTAATTCTTGGAAAGATCATGTCGTTGAACCATTTTTCCAACCTTAAGGAAAAGTGTCCTTTGAACCACTTTAGCTCTCTTTCCTTATGAATTTATTCAGACAAGAGTCTGAAGAAGCTTTGTAACACCTTGCACTCTTTGAACTAGTTCTTCATGTGCTGAAAGACTCCCCTGTAGAGTCCGTAGAAACTTCACCTGCAGAGTCTGTAGAAATGGACCTGCAGAGTCCGTAGAAATTTCCAGACTTGTGCAAAATCAAATAATGTACTGGAAAAAGGGGGGGCCGATTTTGGCCTGCAGGGCCAAAATGGTCAACAATTTGGCGACTTCCAGGGGAAGCATGCCTGCTATGCTTAGAAACTAGTTTGCCTTAAAGTCCATTGGGCACGGGGTCAGAATGTAACTTAAAAAATCAGCAATAGCCCCGATAGATTCTAGAACCAAACACTAAGATTTACCCCAAAAGGAAACAAAAGCCCACACAAAACTAAGAAAACTACTAACATGTGCAAAAAGGCACTTAGGGAAAACAGGAGAAAAGCAAGGGAAATATATACATGATGGAAAAAGGGCTCAGTGGTAATGCTTAAGATGTATCCCTGATCCAAAACTCAGAAGTTATGGTTGACGAATATTTCAATAACACAGAAATAACACAATAACAATGGATTCTCTGAGAAGAGACGTATTACTTAACAACCGCAATACAAAACATACGCTTATCTCTGAGAAGAGATGTCTGCCTTCCCCTTTCGGGTTACAATGCATTTATACATATTTTTGAAGACCACCTCGGGAGATTGCGTGGCTCGAGGAATTAACGGGTGACGATTTAACGTCCTAGCATTAAAACAATACAACGCTCGCATTAAAACAATACAACGCTCGAGGACATAATCGCTCGAGGACAATACAAAATGAAAACAGTACAAAATTCGAGGAATTAACTGTCACCGAATGGTCATCTCGAATTGTTGCCCAGATCATTCCTCCCTCCTTGAAAAGCAATGGTCTCCATTGCGTCAAGATTTCCCGTCAGGTGGGGTAGTTGTGTCTTGATTTGATTCTTTGTGAGCCACTCACCGTGGTGGCTAAGCTGGCCTCTTCTGACCACTCGATACAGCGGAATAGAACGTCCTCTTGTTGTCTTCATCCAAGTATCGACAATCTGATCCTCTTCTACTAGAGCAAAACTCTGTGGATCAAGCTCAGCAAGGTCTAGTTGTTCTGCCACAACTGAAGTGTCCAATAGAGGTGGGTGATATGGTTTGAGGAGCTCCACATTGAATATTGGATGCAGACCAAGGTAGGCTGGTAGGTTCAACTCAAAAGCATTTTCTGCAACTTTTCTGGTGGTGTGTGGACCATATCGCAGAGGCCGAATATTTCTGTGTGGGCCTGCAAGTCGTTCCTTCTGAGGTCGTAACCAAACCTTGTCACCCGCAGCGAAATGGTGTGCAATCCTATGTTTGTCATGGCATAGCTTATACTTCTGATTCATCTTCTCCAGGATGTCGTGAACTTGTTGCTAGATATGCTGCATGTGTTCAATAAACTTGGTCGCTTTTGCTGCCTCAGAGCTTCCATGAGATGTGTATTCCATGGTGGAGAATGGAACAACTATATCAATTGGTGCCATGGGTTGGAACCCAAAACATACTTGGAATGGACTATGCTTGGTCGAGCTGTGCAGTGCCCGATTATATCTGTGTTGGATGAACGAAAGTCCCTCGTCCCATGTGCGTGGATGTTTGGAGTGATACATCCGAATCATGTGAACAATCAAGCGGTTTACCACCTCGGTTTGACCATCAGTCTGTGGACTTCATTAGCTTAGTATCCATCATCTTCCATAGAGTGGCCCAGAAGATGCTCAGGAACCTGCTATCTCGATCTGAGACAATGGACTCGGGGAGACCAAAATGGAGCCATACATGACTAAAATATAGTTGAGCAGTTTCCTCAGCAGACATATGTTTCTTACAAGCAAGAATAATAGCCATTTTTGAAAAATGATCGACTACCACAAAAATACAGTCCTTGCCATGTTCGGAAGTGGGCAAACCTGAGAGAAAATCCATTGAGACGGATTCCCAAGGCCTGGTTGGTTCTGTGAATGGCGTGTACAATCCTTGCTTCTTATTTGTTGGCTTGGCGATTGCACATTGGGTGCAAGATTTGAGATATCTTTCCATATCTTTGCGCATATGGGGCCAGTAGAAATGTTTTTGAAGAACTGCCAATGTTTTTTCGATACCAAAGTGGCCAGCTGTCCTATAGAAGTGTGCTTCCCATATCTTAGATTCCAGAAGACATGGCACAGGATACCAGTTCTGATTAGACCATCACCTGAATATGCATTTCTATATTTTTGAAAGCTCTCAATTCTGACATTAGTGTGATAATATAGTCAATGGGTGGTACTACTTTGTCAGATGCTTATGAAGTTGCAATAAAGGCAAAAAATAGTCTGATTCAAGCAAGAAAGCTTTCTTCAAGACCTCCAATGCCCATATTTTCAGAGATAAGTTCTGTACCAGCCCTTCAAATTCCTCAAATTCCATCCTTGGCTCCAATTCCAGCACCTCAATGTCCTATTTCAGCCTCTATTAGTCAATCTAGTGAGATAGGAGATTTGAAAAGTTTTTTACAATATTTTGGAAATGAAATAGTACAACTCAAAAGGCAGCAATTTCAGTCAAATAGGCCTTATCAACAGCAAAATCAAAACAACTATCAGCTTTTCAAATATCAAAGGTCTCTTTATCAGGGTTTCAGAGAAAATAGACCACCCTATCAAGCACAAGGGGCCATAACTCCAGCTAAGCCATATGTTGCTCTTGATCCAAATGCTCATTCCACTTCAAAATCCATTGTTCCAACCCCACCTCAGAGCAATTTGGCATAGGATTCAGGTTGACAGCCCTCAAATCTCAATGATGTTCAAAACCAAAACTTGGTATCATCAAACAACACCATGCCACAGACGACACAAGAGTTCTCTTTTCAAGAGGGACAATATCAAGATACAGGTTTGGCATCACAAGGAGCGATGCAAGGGCACCCTGATGCTATTAATGTAAATTGGCAGGTAGATGATCATGTTGATTTTACTTAAGACGTTAAAACTAATGTTTTAAATGATCAAGTTGCAGCTATAATCTATCAGATAAAATAAGAAGAGCCGTTGAAGAAGCCCAAACAGTAGCAAATACTTCAAATACTTCTAGTATTATTGCTCAAGGTACAAAAGAACAACTTGCTGCCCCTATAGCCCAAAAAAATTAGAATGTAGAGGTTGGTAAAGTGCAACAAATACCTCTAATTTGTGAGCAACAAGTATCACAAAAGGTGCAATCAAAGGTAAGTCCATCTCAGTTCAGTATTATGGATCAGATGAAAAATTCTAACATCAACATTAGCATGTGGGATACTCTTTCAATTCCAGGCCAAAAGGATAAACTCATTCAAGAACTTTCAGCGCTTGAATTGTCTCCAAAATCAGTTGATACAGAAGGTGTTGTCTTGACAAATTCGGATCAGCCAACTAGGCAACAGGTACAGCAAAGAGATAAGATATCTAAGGTGGACAAAATTGAGGTAAAAACAAAGAAGACTCCCCCTTTTATCTTTCTTTAATAGTGGGTGATACTTTAATCCATAATTGTATGGTGGATAGTGGAGCTAGCAGTACAGTGATGCCCAAACAGATTGTAGACAAGCTCAGCCTTGTTTATGAGCCAAATACTAAAGGGGTACTGCAGTTGGATGGTTCTCCCGCCAAAATGATACGGATTATCAAAGATTTGAAATTAACATTACATACCTGTCCTAACGTGACTATTCAGCAGGACGTTGTGGTGGTGGCCCTGCCTCCCTATTTTGCTATGTGCCTTTCAAGAGATTTCACCTCAAAGATTGAGGGATATTTATCAACTGATTGGACCTACTTGTTGTTCAAGACCAAATATAGCATAAAAATAACAATTCATTCAGAATCTATTGCACGTTTTCACATGGATCCTTATACGCCAAGTGTGGTCAATACAAATTGTATCATCTCAGATGAAATAGTACAAACTAGTGATGTAGAAAAAGACTCACCTTTGGATGGAGTTCCAGATTTGTTTCTTGATGATTGGGCTTCCACCTTGCATGAGCATGATCCCTACAAGATGATTGAAGGTCTTGGTGTGTATTGTCTTCATGAGAACGATGCACCAATTCCAGCCATGGTCAAAGAGGACGAATTTAATGAAGGCTTGTGGCAATTATACTTCGATGGATTAAGAAATAAACACGGGACCGGAGCTGGAATGATGTTAATTTCTCCTGCAAAAGGTATTTCTCTATTAAATTTCAATTTTGCTGTTCAAACGTCGCTGAATATGAAGCACTAGTTCACGGTTTGCAGTGGGCTAGGAAGATGAAAGTAAATTGTTTACAAGTGTTTGGAGATAGTGAACTTGTAGTTCACCAAGTAAGAGGCTTGAATATATGCAAGAATATGTTGCTTAAATCTTATAGAGACAGAGTATGGGATCTACTTGAAGATTTTCAGGGTTTTAATATTCATGCAATACCAAGAAATAGGAATAAACACGCTGATAGGTTAGCTGCTGTTGGGGCACAATTTGATATCCCAACTGATGTAAAAAGTGACATTTTTCAGTCACATATAAAGATAGTTGTAAGGCCTTCTATCCCAGATAACCAAGAAAATTGGCAGGTGTTTGAGAGTGACAATCAAATTGTGAGATTTTTGAAAGAAGAACCTGAGTTTTCTTCAAAAAATCAGTCAAAACGCTTACAACAGTATGGTGATCAGATTATACAACTGAAAACTAATAAACTACCCAAGGGATTTGTCACTCTTGAAAATATTTTCAGTGAAAATGATGAACTAAGTAAAGAGAAATCAGCCTTGTCAACAAAGGAAGAGCACTATGCCAATGTAGAGATTGCCGCTGGTAAGATTTTGAAATTGGGCAAAGTATGCACTCCTCCACAAAAGAAAGCTTTCATTGAATTATGCACAAATTTTCCTGATAAATTCGCATGGCAGTATAGTGATCTCAAAAGTTTTGATCGAAGTTTGGCTCAACACACTATTGAGTTAGAAGACGAAACTAAATTGGTACGACAAAGACAAAGGCCAATCAATCCAAAGCTTGAGCCTTTGATGAAAGCTGAGCTTCACAAGCTCATAGAATCGGCTATTATATTTCTAATCAAGCACTCAACTTGGGTGGCAAACCTCGTTCCAGTAAGGAAAAAGAATGGTGAGATCCATTTGTGTGTTGATTTCCGTGATTTAAACAGGGCCTCACTTAAAGACCAATATCCTTTGCCATTAATGGAACAAATTTTACAGCTTGTTTCAGGTTCAGAAAGGTTTTCCTTGTTGGATGGGTATAGTGGCTACAATCAGATTTTGGTCAAAGAAGAGGCCCAATTCAAGACAGCTTTTACAACTAAGTGGGGAACATTTGCATACAGAAAGATGCCATTCGATTTGTCCAATGCTGGAGAAACCTTTTAGAGAGCCATGTATATGGTCTTCCAAGGCCTTCTTAGCAGGGTTGTGCTTGTCTATTTAGATGATATAACAGTATTATCAAAAGACACAGAAGATCACATGGTTCACCTCTAGCATGTTTTTGAAAGGTGTAGGCAATTTGGGATATCTCTAAATCCTAAAAAGTGTGTATTTTCAGTTCATGAAGGTAAGCTTCTTGGACATGTCATTTCAAAGCACGGTTTAAACATAGATTCTGAAAGGATTCAATCCATTCTTGCACTCTCCTTGCCTAAGAGCAAGAAGGCTTTGCAAAGTTTCTTTGGAAAGATCAATTTTATAAGGAGATACATTTCAGATTTTGCTATTGTAGTTAAACCACTTACAGCCATGTTAAAGAAAAATCAGAACTTCAGCTGGTCCAAGGAGAAAATAATAGGGTTTGAAGATGTTAAGAAAGCCATAGCAAGTGCTCCTACGCTTTTAAATCCAGATTTTATGAAAGACTTCATTCTGTATACGTATGCTAATGTGGACACCATTTCCGGCATTCTTATGCAGCAAAATCATGAAGATTTGGAGCAGCCAATAGCTTTCTACAGCGAAGGCTTGCAGGAATATGAGACAAGGTACTCTTTTGTGGGAAAACATGTCCTTTCAGTTATAAGATCTCTGAAGAAATTTAGGCACTTGTCTAATAATAAAATACATCTAATGGTTGCTCATCCAAGCATCAAAGAATTTCTTCGAACAAAGACATAAATGAGAAGAGGGCTAGTTGGATAACCAAAGTGATGGAATATAACATAGAAATTAAAATCACAAAGCTGGTTAGAGGCAAAGGACTTTGTGAGCATCTAGCTTAGGACTTACAAGAAACTAACGAAGCTGTTTTAGTGTCAAACGATGAAGAAATTGCTGTTGTTCACACCTCACCTTCCAGCTAGTTTCGTGATCGGGTAAGCTATCTGCAAGAAGGTTGTTACTTTTATCACCTAAGTGCTTTAAAAAGAAGGTATTTCAGATTGCAATCAATTCTATTCTTGCTCGTTGACGGTGTTTTGTTCAAAAAAGATATTAGTAGAATGTTACTAAGGTGTGTGGAGCCAAGCCAAACTCAAAGATTACTTGAAGAATTCCATGATGGACTTGGTGGAGGGCACTTTTCTACAAGAACTACAACGCTTAAAATCATGAGAAGTTGGTACTATTGGCCTACTATATTTGGTGATTGCTATACATGGGTTAGGAAGTGCAAACAATGTACTATGTTTGTAGGAAAAGTTAAACTTGCAACCCTACCCCTTCAGCCAATTACAGTGGATCAGCCGTTTGTCCAGTGGAGATTGGACTTTATTGGTCTCATTAACCCTCCTTCTAGTTCAGGGCATAAGTGGATTCTAACAGCTATGGACTTCTTCACACATTGGACAGAAGCAATTGCATTGAAGGAAGCAAACGAAACTAGCGTCCTTGATTTTTATGAAGGTTTGATCACTAGGTTTGGAGTTCCTTTGACCATTATTTTTGACAATGCAATGGCTTTTGTGGGATCTAGGATCAGCCAATGGGCTATCCAACATGGAGTTTATCTCAGCATTTCATCGAATTATTATCCACAAGGAAATGGCCTTGCTGAATCTACAAATAAGAACCTCTTAAGGATCATACGAAGGACTATCGAAGACAATAAGAGGTCATGGCATCTCAAGTTGAAGTCAGCACTATGGGCTGATAGGATCACCTACAAGAGGTCAATAGCCAACTCTCCCTACAAGCTAGTCTATGGTAAGGAAACAAGGTTATCTATTTCTCTTGAGTCTCCAGCTTTAGAACTAATGCATCAACTTGAGTTGTTAGAGAATGAGCCTATGGAGATCAGGTATGCAGAGCTTATGGAGTTGGAGGAGACAAGAAAGCAAGCCGTGCTAGCCATGGAAAGTCATCAGGTACAGGTGAAAAGAACATTTGACAAAGGAGCTTCCTCACGAAGCTTCATTGAAGGAGATTTGGTCCTCAAATGGGATGAGGATCGAGCCAAACCAAAAAAACACACAAAGTTTGATTCCCTTTGGAGTGGCCCATACACAATCTCCAGGTGCAAATCCCACAACGCCTTCCAACTTGCTAAGATGGACGGCCAAGAACTTCCAATCCCAATCAATGGGATACATCTGAAACATTGCTATTGAAGAGAAAAACTCTATGTACATATTTAGTTGTTTTTGCTTTCCTCCAAGTGTTGTTCAAGCACAGTAGTTTGTTTCAGTTTTGTTCCAATAAGTGCTTTGTTTGCACATTTGCTTCTTTGTTAGTTTTTTGCTTTCGTGTGTTTCCGTTCTTATTTTTAAGGAAGTTACTTCAGCGATGATCAGAGGAGATTTTCAACCAGAAATCAGGTTCACCATTTGGGAATTCAAATAGCATCTATATATGGTTTGAGTTCTTAAGCATAGCAGGCATGTTGAGCTAGCTGAGTCAACAAAAATGTCGGCAATTCTTCCACAAGGCGGATTGTCTCTTGCCATTCGGAAAATTTACATCTCCATCCAAGGAAAGAAAGAATTCATTGGGAAGAATACATTCTTTTTCTTTCATGAGGGCCTTTTCTACAACAGGAATTCCTTCAGATGACTTTTGTCCGAAGGAATGGTTCATCAAAGAAGGCTTCTGCTAAGGACACAACCTCGGAGAAGTGTTAAGGACATAACAAAGGAAAGGCAAAAGACAAAGGAAGTAATTCCTTTGGACTTTTTGTCCGAAGGAATACTTCGGAGAATTTACAAGGGAACACCCGCAGCCAAACAGAGGAGATCCATAAGCAGAAAAGCCAAGGAATAATTCCTTCGAACAAAAGTCCAAAGAAATCCGAAGGAATAAGTTCGTGGAATTGCAAAGGGATTTTGAAGGCAGAAGAGGGCAAAACAAGAGAACCCGAAGGGCAAGGTACCCTTCGAAAGGGTCAGTTTCAAAAAATATCGAAGGGCACCTGCCCTTCGGGAAGGTACACGTCAAATTCGGGACCCTGCAAAAACCCAGTTGCCCTACAATTTTTCTGACAAGGTGTAGATGAGAGGACAAGTGCCCTTGCGGAGGACACTTGGTCGGTGCCTGGACCGTAAAAAATCTGAAAGGCATTCTCAATAGAGTAAAAAAAGGGACAAGGATGAATTCCTTCGGGCTTTTTGTCTGAAGGAATTCCTTCGAACAAAAAGTCTGAAGAAATTCGGAAAATTACAAAGAAGAAAAGTCCGAAGAAATAGGTGAAGAAGGCAAAGACGAAGGATTAATTCCTTCGGACTTTTTATCCGAAGGAATTTCTTCAGACAAAAAGTCCGAAGAAATTCGGAGTAAGCCAAGGAAGACAAGCCCGTGGATAAATGCCGACGAGGCAAACAGAAAAAAACAAAGGAAACCTTAGGACAAAAAGTCCGAAGGAATTCCTTCGGTCTTTTTGTTCGAAGGATTAATGCGGCAAAGAATCCCGAAGGAAATAAGGCAAAAGATGAAGCTAAGAAAGCCGCAAGACAATCCAAAGAAATGAAAGGAGAAAACATAGAATTGCAGCCAGAAAAGCCGAGGGAAATAAAGCCAGGGCAAAACAAAAGTCTGCAGGAACAAATTTGGGATAATTGGCAAGCATAAAGCCGAAGGAAATCAAAGGTAAAGTCAACAGAAAATTCCGAAAGAATTAAACCACGGGAAGTTGACCTCAGATTAAGTAACTGGAAGTTGAAAAACGGCCAAACAGAGGAAATATAGACCAGATATAGACAAAAATACACCCGAATATAGAATTCTCCTAGAAATAGACATGAACAGGCAGACCAAAATAAGATAAAATACATGCAAGTAGGGGCTATTTTTGATTGATTAGTCAAAGCTTCAGTTGACTGGTTGTCGAAGTCTTGCTCATCTCCGGATCAACTCATCTGAAGGTCCAACTCAGCTTCAACCAGAGTTCTAAATTCTAACGTCGAGTTGACTGTTCGAGATTTAGAGTTGACTAATTGTTAAATGCCACATCTACTAGGAGTTTCCCATGCAAAGGAGAATGATCTCTTCGTCCAACTCAGCTTACCAAACAGTCAACTCAGTTGATCTCTTCATCCAACTCAGCTTACCAAACAGTCAACTTAGTTGATCTCTTCAACCAACTCAGCTTACCAAACGGTTAACTCAGCTTTCAAATGTTCCAACTCGACATCAAGCAGATCACGTAGAGTTTTAAAATTTGCATTGGCATGGATTTCCATGCAAAGAAAGGTGGACGGTTTAGAACAAAGACAAGTTCACTTCTTCAAGTGCAAGAAGCTTCATGCAAAGACAGAGAAAACATATTTTATTGAAAGGCCAAGTCAGCCTTGAGTTAATCTAAGTTAATCCTTCTCTTCAAATTTTTCAACGCCAATCTTTGGCTTTTGTAATTCTTTATAAAATGGCTTTCAGCCTTGATTAAAAATGATCCCTTTCTTGGCAAGATCAGAGTCTGCCATTGGTGAGTTGTGTAACCTCTTCGATCAATAAGACTGTACTTTCAGATTTCAAGTGTTGGCATAGTGTATATTCATTCAACAATTTGCATATGTGGTAGATTTCTCTCCCTTACTAAATTCTGATTCGTACTTAGTTGCTAGCTTATCATTATGCAGTTCATGTTAAGTGTTCTTTATGTCTTTTGTTGAAACTATAAGTGGATGTTAAGTGGCTGCAAAGTGTCTTGTATCAAACCTCTCTCCATCAGTTTTCCCTCATGTTTTGGTCATTGGATCGAACCTTCTCACGAAATACTTATGCATAGTGGTCGATTGAAATCAAAGGTCTTCTTTTTCCCTTGTTTGTTCAGTGTTCAAGGTTCCAAGTTGAGTGGATCAATCTTTTGGTGTATCACCTTTATTAGGTAAGATTTCCCCTTAAAGTTTCCTTGCCCCTTTTCCATGGTAGTCCATAGCATAGAGTAGAGATCTTCATTGATACATCTTATAGGAACTAGCTTTCTCTAGAGGTGCTTCTCACCATTGAGGCACCCACCCTCGAAAGAAGATCCCATTGTTTCAACCAGATAGAGCACTGGCCATTTCATGCACGTCTTCGATTCAGGGCACTGCTCCAGTTGACAACACTACCAAGTGCGGAACTTTTGCCTACAGGAAGATGCCATTCGGACTATCAAATATTGGATCTACCTTTCAGCGAGCCATGGACATGGCTTTCCAAGGTCTGATAAATAATATTGTACTGGTCTATCTTGATGACGTGACAATTTTCTCTAAAGATGCAGGATAACATCTGAAACACCCGAGGCAAATATTTGAGAGGTGTAGAGAGTTTGGTATCTCTCTCAACCCAAAGAAATGTGTGTTCGTTGTCCATGAAGGCAAACTCCTTGGCCATGTTGTTTCAAAAGGGTGCTTGACCATTGATCTAGAAAGAGTACACGCCATCCTAGCGTTGTCCTTACCTAAGCACAAGAAGGGTTTGCAAAGTTTCTTTGGCAAAATAAATTTTATTAGGCGATTTGCCGAGATAGTCAAGCCACTAAGTTCCATGTTGAAGAAGGATGAGAAGTTTGCATGGACAGCACCAATGAAGGATAGTTTTGAAGGGATTAAGCAAGCTATTGCCCAAGCTCCCACCTTGACCAGTCCTGACTTCTCCAAGGATTTCAACCTTTACACCTTCAGAAATGAAGAGGTAATCTCCGCCATGCTCACTCAAGCAAATGATGAAAACTTTGAACAGCCTCTCGCATTCTTTAGCCAAGGTCTAGAAGGTTTTGAAACTAGGTACACATATGTTGAAAAGCAAGCACTTGCAGTCATACAAATCCTGAAGATGTTCAGACATATGTTGTCAAACAACAAGGTTCATGTCCTGGTACCACATTCTACTGTCAATGATTTCTTGATCAACCACAATTTAAATGAAAAAAGGGCAGAGTGGATCACCAAAGTAATGGAATATGATGTAGATATCAAAACCACCAAGGATGTAGATATCGAAACCACCACGCTGGTAAGGGGAAGAGAATTGTGTGAACACCTTGCTAAAGACCTTAAACAACAAAAAGAGGGCATTTTGCTACTCCATGATGAAGCTACAATAGAGGAACCTACAGTCATAAAGGATTGGACACAAGACGACTCATTTTCTTCTCATTGGTGAGTGCCCACCGGGCCTTGATAGGACTAAGAGGAGGTATTTCAAACTCCAATCTCTTCCTTATGTCTTGATTAATAGGTTGTTGTTTAGAAAAGATTTTTCAAGGGTACTCTTGAGATGTAGACTCAAATCAGGTCAACAGGGTACAATCTGAGTTTTATGACGGACCAGCTGGTGGTCACTTTGCTCCTAAGCCTATAGCTGCAAGGATTATGAGGGCTGGTTACTTTTGGTCCCACTTTATTCAGAGATACTCATACCTGGATATGGAGGTGCCAGAAATATGTTCTCTTTGATGGAAAGCAACGACTGGCTGTAATGCCTCTGCAACCTATTCAAGTAGAGCAGCCGTTCATGCAATGGGGCCTGGACTTCATAAGATTGATCAACCCTCATAGTGTTGGCCACAAGTGGGTCTTGACTGCTATAGATTACTTCATGAGATGGTAGAAGGTGTTGCTTTGAAGGAAGCCAACAAAAATGCAGTCTTAGACATTTATGAAGCCTTGGTGACAAGATTTGGAGTCCCAACTACCATCATCTCAGATAACGCATTGAATTTCTTAGGAACTAAATCAAGCGAGTGGGCGTTGGGATACGGCATCTACCTTAGTACTTCTTCCAATTACTACCCACAAGGAAATGGGATGGATGAGTCCACCAATAAGAATCTGATCATAATCATTGTTGACGCAGAAGATTGCACCCTTGGCAGGAGGCCGAGTTCCTGCCTTCCACGCGCAAAAATGGAAACTCCCCTCTTGCCTATGGAACCGGCGAAGCTGGAGGGGAGAGTCTCTAGATAAGGGCTAGCTCCCTCTGATGTATCTTTCAGGCCCTGGTTTCTCCTACTGCTAACAAATAAAATGAAAAAAAGGGGGGGATGAAAAGGGAGAGAGATGCTGAAAATAGATTCTAAGCCTAAAAAATGAAAAGGTGATACACCAGAAAAGTGACTCGTGCAGCCCGAATATACACTTTTTACCAAGAAGAAGCGCCCATACACTTCATCTGATGTGGGAAAACTCTTCTATGTCAGTGAGTCAAGGGTTCGTGGACACACTTGGGCAGCCTAGTCACATGCGCCTATATTCCTACTGTAGACACTTCTGGCAGACCTGCAGAAAAGAGACTTCACAATGCACTAGACAAGCTGTAATCGATCTGTGAAAAGCATGAAAGACAATGACTTAACACAAAAGAACACAGACATATACTTCAAAGTGCAAGTCCAGATAGAGGTAAAAATGCTAAGTCCTAATTCAAGGTAAAATTTGGCAGAGCTCTGCCTTACAAGCCCCGAGGGATTTTTGGGCAGAGTTTTGCCTTAAGGCTGAGAGATTGGATCCGTCTCAAATAAGAAATTTACAATATATAGAAATAGGAAGAGAACTTGGCGCTTTCTGGGAAAGACTTTGGTGCTCTTTTTGCAAGCTGGGCCATGTGCGCTCTGAGCCTTGGGAAGAGGGAGCCGTTTGATTGTCGGCTCCTGCTTTGACTTTGGCGTTCCACATCAATGTGAAAACACGAGTCGCGCCTCTTTTTTGCGAACAAACTGATCTTTTCAAATATTCAAGCAGTTTGTCCCCTTATAAATGCAAACTAGAGAGGACAGGCCGTGCCGTTTACTGTTTGCGTCGTTTGGTGACCATCTGGCAATAACTCACCTCCTTTTTGCCACTTGGACTGCTTTCTCTCTTTCTCCACCTTGTCTTCTTCCTTGCCTTGTCTCCTGCTCCTTCAGCCCTCAAGGGTGATCCTCTGGCGGGTCGCTGCATTCCTTGGGCTCTTTTCATGGTTGGCGCTCAGGCAATTTAAAAGCAAACGGCTATTTCACCATCTTAAATTTGACGTCTGCACACTCGTCGTCGCTTTTGAATTTCCAACAGCTAGTTTGCCATGTTTAACTTTGACGTCCTTGGGCCCGTCACCCTTGGACTTTCCTTCGGCTTTCTGCTTCGGCCTTTTTCCCCGCCTTTTCTATGGGCTTATTTTCCATCGGGCAATTTTCTTTCGGGCTTTTTGCGCGGACATTTTCCCGCGGACTAAAATTTGCGAGAATTGTCTCGGCTGCTTTGATTTCTTCGGAGTTTTCCCGGCTTTCTTCCCGCAGCGTTCCGAATTCCTTCGGACAAAAAGTCCGAAAGAATTCATTCAATGCCTTGACAAAATTCTGAAAGATCTTACCTTTGTGGCTTTCTTTGTGGCCTCTTCGAAGTGCTCTTTGCCCTCCGCAAGGGCTCTTGAACCCAGAATTGCCCTCCGCAAGGGCACTTGTCCTTCGGGAGGCTTGAACTTTCGTTTGAACCGCTCTTTTGAACCAACCGTTGAACCAATCCATTGAACCGGTTCAATGGTTCAAACGGTTGTTGAACCAAGGCTTTGAACCGAGTGTTGAACCAAGCTCGTTGAACCATCCAACTGAACCAAGCTTTGAACCGAGCCGATGAACCCTTTGATTGAACCAAAGGCCGTTGAACTGACGGATGAACCAACTGAGTGAACCGAAGCATTGAACCAACGCATTGAACCAAGCCGATGAACCATTTGATTGAACTTGCCGATGAACTTAGCCGATTGAACTAAAGCGTTGAACCGAAGCGTTGAACTTCGCCGATTGATCCAAGGCATTGAACCGGTTCAATGGTTCAAAGATGCTAACTTTTGGAAAGATTGTCATTGAACCACTCTTCCAACCTTAAGAAGAAGTGTCTTTGAACCATTTTAGCTCTCTTTCCTTGTGAATTTCTTTAGACAAGAGTCTGAAGAAGCTTTGTAAAACCTTGCAACTCTTTGATTGGTTCTTCATCTGCCGAAAAACTACACTGCACAGTCCGTAGAAGTTATTGTGAAGTCCGTAGAAATGGACCTGCAGAGTCCATATAAATTGCAAGACTCGTGCAAAAATCAAAAGTACTAGCTCAGAACAGCATGCAAAAAGGAGACCGATTTTTGCCTGTTGGGAAAAAATGGTCAACAAATTGGCGACTCCCAGGGGAAGCATGCCTGCTATGCTTAGAGACCAGTTGCCTTTTAGTCCATTGGGCACGGAGTCAGATGCAGCTTAAAGAAAGGTTAGCAACAACCCCAAAAGTTCCAAGAATCAATCATGAGCCTTTTACCCTAGACACAAGGGAAAAACACACACAAGGCTAAAAACACTACTTGTGCAAACTGCACTTAGGGAAAGCAGGAAAGAACCCTGAAAACCAACTACTATGTACAACTAACTAGGTATATTTGCTTCCCTCCTAGATCAAAAGGAAAATTTCTTAAGTCCCCTCCCTAGCTAGGAAACTTATGGTGCCAGACAAGTGGCTGAATGAAGTGGAGACTTGGTGACCTGCTCCTCTTGCCTACCACGTGGATTGGCTTGTATCCGAGTGGATCAGATTCAAACATGCTTCCAACATATACGTACTCTGTTCTTGGAAGCTTGCCTCCTATTGGTTCTTCATGCTGGTGTATCTCATCAAGAAATCAAGCGTTGTTGGCTCATCACCATAAGCCCCTTGGTATGCATCATTGACTGGCTTGTTCTCTTCTGCCTCATGCTCGGGTTCCATGGTATGACCTTCCTCCTTGATGACTTCAAAGGAAGTATTTTCAGATTCACCAACCTCTTGAAAGAATAAATCTGAAAGCCTGCAACCCCTTTGCATACTTATTTGAGTCCCAATGCTGCCTTCTCCACCCTTATCCAGCTCATATCCCCCTTGAAGAATAGTGTAACCTGCCCCAATGACTTCAAACAAATCGTTCAAAACATGATCAAGAAAGTGTCCATGCCCCTCCATGACGTCTTGCAAAATGAGAAAAGGGGCAGAAATCACTTCTTCCTCATCAGAGATAGAGGCAAAAGCTTGTGACTTGTCTTTTTGTTCATCAAAGGGGGCAACTATGGTGATCTCCTCCTCATCCGCACTCGTGAAGTCTCCCTGATCAGTCATGAACTGAGCGTACTCCTCTTCACTTGCTTCCTTCAAGATAGGTTCCTCCTCGAGGAGTGAAATGGAAGGCTGATGAACGAACTCATGTGGAAGAGGAGGCAGTCCTTGAGCTAGAATCGAATGATTCTCCTCTTTCCATTTGGCCAGCACTTCATTTATATCAGGTGTGGCCTGATAGCTCTCTTGGAGGTGTGTAGATGGAGTGTGTTCAGACATGGAATCTACTATTTGGTCTGAAACGTTCATCACACGTTCGCTGAGAAAACTCGCTCTGGACTCCAACTCTGCAATCCGCCTGTCTATATCTTCTTGGAAGAGCCTTTCTTGGAGGTCACAAGCATCATCTAGAGCAAGAGCAGCCTCATCTTCTTCAAGGTTTTGAGCAAAACATTTCTCCTTTTCCTTTCTGCCCCATGATTTTACTGTTTGCTTCCAACTCATGACCTTGGGATTGGAATCTTGCTCCTGTGAACAGGCAACAACTTTATCCTCTTCAAGGCCCTGAGTTGGTTCATGATGTTCCTTCTTCCAGCTTGGAATTTGGAGATCATGTTGAAAGACTTGAGGAGGTTGGGGGAGATATGGGAGGGTCTGCTCATGTACAGGAAGAGCTGTCTGCAAAGAGGCATGCTGAAAAGCTAGGCGCACAGGATTAAGGGCAGGATCGATTGATGCATCGGATGAGCCAGAAAGAGCAAGTGCCCTTTGATAGAAAGGATTTGGCACACAAGAGGGGGCTTTCTTTAGAATAGGAGGGGGCAGACCTTGGGCCAAAATCACTTGATTTTCGTCCCTCCACTTTACCAACACTTCATCAATATTGAAATTAGCTTGTGGATTGGTGGAAGGGGTATCTTTTGGTGTCGGCTCCTCTACAGGGTCTGAAAGCTCCATCTCTCTTTCTCGAAGCAGTCTCACCTTAGCTTCTAATTCTTCAATCCGCTTAGCCAGATTATCTTGAAAAAGGCTTTCTTGGAGCTCATAGGAATCATCATAGAGATGGGGGGCGCATGAAGGTTGCCATGAAATACAAAAAGCTTCTTGAGGAAGGGTGGGAGGGACTTGAAAATGACTAACCTCATTTTGTACCTCACACTCTTGGACAATGTCTTTCTCCTCCTTGTTGTTCCACGACTCAACCACTTTATTCCAGCTCAAGATATTCGGACTAGGCCTCTCCTTTTGGAATGATGGGGCCACAATGTGAGAGGGTAGTGAGGGTTTGGATTCCACTTCCCTTGCTGCCAAAATAGACTGTTGCATTTGAAGATTTGTCAATTTGATCTGTCTATCAAGATTAGCCTTAAACACAAGATTTACTATTTTGGAACTCTCCTCAACATGATTGGGGAAAGGACTTTGATAGGCTTGACTCGGCTCATAAGCAGGGGCTGCGTATGACTGATATGATACTTGGGGCAGCGGGTATGCAGGTTGATAGACTTGGTAAGGCTGCCTCTCATGAATACTCAGCTTCTCTTCCAAAGATACAATCAAACCACTCACATCCAGCATCTCACTTGTAAGCCTTTGCCAATTGGCTCTTTCAATAGGAGTCCATTCCCTCTTGACCAGATCTAGTGCATTTCTCACTTGATGGACGACATGATCAGTAATTTCTTAGCCACATCCCTTTCTCGTGTCAAGCTCTACTACATACTTTTCGTATCCTAGCAGTGCTCATTTGAAGGTGGAAACGGGTTGATTGGTAAAGAGATTAGGTTGAGTAGGAGAAGTGACATATTGAGAAGACTGGGCATAATGCTGATATAGCTCATGACAGGGCTGAGACTGGTCATATTGGACTTGATAAGGATCAACATAACGCTGGTAAGGATCATAGCTAGGCTGGCCAAGGAAAATAGGGTCCATGGCTCTAAACAATGGAATTATACATACCAAAATACTGTTTCTTGATGGCACCAGAACTGCTTAACCAGTTGATTTCACTCAGAGTCGCTGTTGGTGTTGATGCAAAAGCCTCCAAAGGCTGGTTGGTTGAAGAACACACCAAAATTCTTCAACTCTTTGGACAAAACCTGTCCTAGTTGGTCCCACCGGGCGTGCCAAAAATTGTTGACGTAGAAGATTGCACCCTTGGCAAGAGGCCGAGCTCTTGCCTTCCAAGCGCAGCAATGGAAACTCCCCTCTCCCCTGTGGGACCGACGAAGCTGGAGGGGAGAGTCTCTGGATAAGGGCTAGCTCCTTCTGATGTATCTTTCAGGCCCTAGTTTCTCCTACTGCTAACAAATAAAATGAAAAAAAGGGGGAGATGAAAAGGGAGAGAGATGCTGAAAACATAACCTAAGCCTAAAAAATGAAAAGGTGATACACCAGAAAAGTGACCCGCCCAGCCTGAATATACACTTTTCACCAAGAAGAAGCACCTATACACTTCATCTGATGTGGGAAAACTCTTCTGTGTCAGTGAGTCAGGGGTCTGTGGAGATACAGGGAGGAAGGAACTACCAAAGGTGCTCTGCGACACACTTGGGCAGCCTATTCACATGCGCCTATATTCCTGTTGTAGACACTTCTGGCAGACCTGCAGAAAAGAGACTTCACAATGCACTAGACATGCTGTAATCGATCTGTGAAAAGCATGAAAGACAATGACTTAACACAAGAAAAACACAGACATATACTTCAAAGTGCAAGTCCAAATAGAGGTAAAAATGCTAAGTCCTGATTCAAGGTAAAATCTGGCAGAACTCTGCCTTACAAGCCTCGAGAGATTTTTGGGCAGAGTTTTGCCTTAAGGCTGAGAGATTGGATCCTTCTCAAATGAGAAATTTACAATATATAGAAAGAGGAAGAGAACTTGGCGCTTTCTGGGAAAGACTTTGGCACTCTTTTTGCAAGCTGGGCCATGTGCACTCTTAGCCTTGGGAAGAGGGAGCCGTTTGATTGTCGGCTCCTGCTTTGACTTTGGCGTTCCACAAAAATGTGAAAACACGAGTCACACCTCTTTTTTGCGAAAAAATTGCTCTTTCCAGATATTCACTCGGTTTGTCCCCTTATAAATGCAAACTGGAGAGGACAGGCCGCGCCATTTATTGTTTGCGCCGTTTGGTGACTATCTGGCAATAACTCGCCTCCTCTTTGCAACTTGGACTGCTTTGTCTCTTTTTACACCTTGTCTTCTTCCTTGCTTTGTCTCATTTTGCTCCTTTAGCCCTCGGGGGTGATCTTCTGGTGGGTCACTGCGTTCCTTGGGCTCTTTTCATGGTTGGCGCTCAGGCAATTTAAAAACAAATGGCTATTTCACCGTCTTAAATTTGACGTCCACACACCTGTCATCACTTTTGAATTTCCAACGACTAGTTTGCCGTGTTTAACTTTGACGTCCTTGGGCCCGTCACCCTTGGACTTTCCTTCAGCTTTCTGCTTCAACATTTTTCCCCGCGGGCCTTTTCTGCGGGCTTATTTTCCATCGGGCAATTTTCTTTCGGACTTTTTGTGCGGACATTTTCCCACAGACAAAAGTCCGCGAGAATTGTCTCGGCCGCTTTGATTTATTTGGAGTTTTCCCGGCTTTCTTCCTGCGGCCTTCCAAATTCCTTCAGACTTTTTGTCCGAAGGAATTCCTTCGGAGAAAAAGTCCGAAAGAATTCATTCAATGCCTTAACAAAATTTCGAAAGATCTTACCTTTGCAGCTTTCTTTGTGGCCTCTTTGAAGTGCTCCTTGCCCTCCGCAAGGGCTCTTGAACCCAGAACTCGCCTCCGCAAGGGCAGTTGTCCTTCGGGAGGCTTGAACTTTCGTTTGAACCGCTCCTTTGAACCAACCGTTGAACCAATCCATTGAACCAGTTCAATGGTTCAAACGGTTGTTGAACCAAGGCTTTGAACCAAGCTCGTTGAACCGTCGGATTGAACCAAGCTTTTAACCGAGCCGATGAACCCTTTGATTGAACCAAAGGCCGTTGAACCAATGGATGAACCGATTGAGTGAACCGAAGCGTTGAACCAACGCATTAAACCAGCCAATGAACCATTTGATTGAACCTGCCGATGAACTTAGCCGATTGAACTAAAGCGTTGAACCGAAGCGTTGAACTTCGCCGATTGATCCAAGGCATTGAACTGGTTCAATGGTTCAACGGTTCAAAGATGCTAACTTTTGGAAAGATTGTCATTGAACCACTCTTTCAACCTTAAGAAAAAATGTCTTTGAACCATTTTAGCTCTCTTTCCTTCTGAATTTCTTCAGACAAGAGTCCGAATAAGCTTTGCAAAACCTTGCAACTCTTTGACTGGTTTTTCATCTGTTGAAAAACTACACTGCACAGTCCGTAGAAGTTCTTGTGAAGTCTGTAGAAATCCTGCAAAGTCCGTAGAAATGGACCTGCAGAGTCTGTAGAAATTGCAAGACTCGTGCAAAAATCAAAAGTACTGGCTCAGAACAACATGCAAAAAGAAGGGGACCGATTTTTGTCCTGTTGGGCAAAAATGGTCAACAATCATTAGGACAATGGAGGAAAATCAGAGAACTTGGCATGCCAAGTTGAAAACAGCCCTGTGGGCAGACATGGTTACTCTAAAAAGAGCAGTTGGCAATTCACCATACATGCTTGTGTATAGAAGGGAAGCTAAATTATTATTTCACTTGGATTGCCAGCGTTGGATCTTGCCCACCAGCTGCAATTGGAAGAAAGCGATAGCATAGAGGTCAGATTTTGTGAATTAATGGAGCTTCAGGTTGTAAGAGACCAAGCCATGGTTTCCATGATTATCTGTCAGCAACAAACCAATAAGCATTTTGATAAGAAATCCTCATCAAAAGGCTTCTTAGAAGGCGACATTGTCTTAAAATGGGATGAAGATCGAGCTAAACCTAGAAAGCACACAAAGTTTGATGCCTTATGGAGTGGTCCATATGTCATCACTCAATGCAAGCAGCATAACGCATTCCAACTCTTCAGGTTGGATGGTGGGGAATTGCATATCCCAGTTAATGTGATATATCTTAAGCACTGTCACTGACCCTTCTCTTGTTATGTATATATTTTCTCTATTTTTTTTCCCTATTTTCCCTAAAGTGCTTTTGCGCATGTTCGTAGTTTTTTAGCCTCGTGTGTGTTTTGTTTACCATTTGGAGTAAAAGCTTCATGTTGATTTTGTAGTCTCTCAAGGTTATTATCAACCTTTCAGGTTGTATTTTGACTCTGTGCCCAACGAACTTTAAGCCACTGGTTTTCCTAAGCATAGCAGGCATGCTTCCCCTGTGAATTGCCAAATATGTTGACCATTTTTGGTCCTGCAGGCCAAAAAATCGGTCTCCCTTTTTCCTTGCTGCCTTGACTAGTCAGTGTTTGATGTCTTCACCTTACTACAATTGTGGGTTTTCCCTTTGTAATAGACTTGTTTCTATAAAGAGCCAAGTGACTTGAGTCTTGTAGATATTTCGAATTGATCTGGGACTTATTTTGCCTTAAGCAATTACCTTGGAGAAGCCTTTTGGCAAAGGAATGGGCCAGTTTCAAAGAAATACAAGTCTTTCACAAAGCTCTGAAGGTCAAGTGTCCTTGCAGAGGGTAGGCATGTTACAAATGGGACCGTTCAAGTAGGCTCCGAAGGGCAACTTTGGACCCACGGTGCCCTTGCGGAGGCAGAGAGCACATTTGAAAGAGATCAAGGCCGAAAGTCGAAGGGGAAGTTTCCTTCAAAAAAGTGACAAGGAAAAAGACAAAGGATTTCTTTAGACTTTTGTCCGAAGAAAATCCAAGGAAGAAACTAAAGGTAAATTCCTTCGGACAAAATGCCTGAAGGGATTTACCAAGAGAAGGCCGAAGACATAGAAGGCACATTTCCTTCGGGCAAAATGTCCGAAGGAATTTGAAAGACAAGGGAACCCAAAAGAACCCGAAAGGCAAGTGCCCTTGCGAAGGGCTCTTGGCTATCAAAAAGGGGCCTTTTCCATTTTTCCAAAGGGGCACCTTCCCTTCAGGAAGGTTCATTTTGCAAAAGCCGAAGGAATTGCTGGAGGATGATGACGGGTTCCAGAACGTCAACTTCGACATGGTGAACTAGCCATTGGAGGTTCAAACGTCTGGTGACGTCCCTGCAAACATCAAATTAAAGACAATGAAAGAGCCATTAAGTTTCAAATGGTGATGGGCTTGTGGACGTCAATTTTACGATGATAAGATAGCCATTGATTTTCAAAATGTTTAAGGATGGGCCCGTGCATGAAATGGGTTAACAGTTGAAGAAAAGGCTAAAGGAGATTTCTTTCAAACAAGATGTCCAAAAGAATTCCACAACGCCTAAGCATCACTGAAAGCGGATGGTCAAGCTCGAAGGAAGACATAATTCCTTTGGACTAGTGTTTGAAGGATTTCTTTTGGATGTTTTGTCCGAAGAAATTCGAAGGGCTCGAAGACCCGAGGATAAACTCAGCGACCCACTAGAAAAGGAGCTAGGAGGAGACAAACAGTAGTCCCAAGGGCCAAGTTGCCAGGAAAAGACAAAAGGTAGCGTAGGTAGAATAGAGCAGTCCAGGTGGCACGGAAGGCGTTGGCAGGAGAAGTTATTGTTGCGGATGAAATAGTCTCCACTAAGTGGTCATCAAAGGGAGTGTAAGCATTCAATAACACGGCCCGTTTTTCTTCGTTTAGCATTGATAAGCAGAGAGTTGCGTAAGTTTCATAAAGAGGCGGCCTTGTCATTCAGAAAACAAAGCGACCCATGCTTTAGCAGGAACATTTAATACGGTTTGAGCAGCAAAGTCAATACCTGTGACATCTTGAGCATGGTTCTTTCAGGGCATTTATGGAAGGATGACAACAGCATGAGCGGATTCCTCTTTCTTAGGTTTTATATATAGTATGGGCCGCCTGTTCTTAGGGAGACCAAAAAGTCTTTCTCTTAATGCTATATATTGTAACCTTTCAGTTGAGAAATGTATCTCACTTGTGTAAGGCGAAGCCTTGCCAATTTTACCTTGGAATCAAAAAAATGTGTTTTACCTCTATTTGACTGGTTATGCTTCTGAATATGTCTGTGTATCAACTCTGTGTTTAGTCATTTTTATCTTGATGCTTTCATAGGTTGACACCAACATATCTAGTATATCCAAGACCATTTCTGCAGGTTAACAGGAAGTGCCCAAGTTGGAACATAGAGACAGAAGAGCAATTATCTGATAGTGTGCTTCTGTAGTACCTATGGTAAGTTCTTTTTCTTTGTATCTTCATTAAGCCCTCTGTTAAAGCGCCCATACAGTCTGGTCTTTTGTTTAGATGAAGTGTTTGTTCACCCCTTTGGTCTAAAGTGTTTATATAAGCTGAGTAGATCGAATCATTTGGTGCATCACCGTTTTAGATAGGTTCTGCTTTTGTTATATCCTTCTCTTTTCACCTCCCTATTATTAACAGTAGTAGTTAAGGACCATCAAAGATGCATCATGGGGAGTGAAATATTTCGAGCCAAATTTTTCAACTTTTTCAAATTGCAAGTTACAACCAAAGCACCCGTTAAGGTTAGCAGCTAAACCAAAACGATGCTGAAGCAACTCTAACCAAGAATGCGCCGGCGAACGACGAGCATGTGGTCAGAGGATCCCTACAATCTATTGTACTGAAAGCACACTCGACACCAAGTATGTCTTACTCAATCCAATATGGAAATGAGGCGACCATATGGTGGAGATAACATAAATTACAAAACAAAGGAACTCTACGTCAAGTATGTGCTACCCAATCCAAGGCGGAGTAAGGGGCGACCATATGACGGAGTGAAATTATTAACAATGCTTTAATGGAAAATACTGAAGAATGAAACTACTCCACACCCAGCATGTGTTTGCTAACCCAGAAGGGAAAGTAGCTACCATAGGGCGGAGCTCTACACCCAAAATGTGCTTGCTAACCCCAATAGGGAAAGTAGCTACCATAGGGCAGAGCTATAAACTAATACAATAACTTTATTAGAAACTGAACTTTTGTAATCAGATTTGAACAAGTAAAGAATGGCTGCGAGTACTATTGTCAGCGTTACAAAATTAGAAAGATCTGTATGCCAATGTTGTAAGAAGCAGAATGATTAGCATTACATCATAGAATATTATCCATATCTTGGATAATCATGCCCAACCATGAAAGATTCAAGAGCAATATAATAATTTCAGTTTCGAATACAAATTCTGCTCTTAGGAAGAGGATAAAACCAGCAACCTATTAAATTATTCAGATGTTCATAACTCACAGAAAACTTGTCCGATCGTCCTGATTTTTGTTGCAAAGTCCCTTCCTTATGATGGTGCCCAAGCTTGCACCCAAAATCTGACCCAATTTGCATCCAATAATTAATACATGGATTCCAATGCAAACCCCAAAGGGCATCCCAGCTGAATAGGGCGATTTGCTCTAGAAATTAATTGCAACTTTTAAAAATTCTATAAATTTGAGAATAGGGGCGCCTAAGCCTAGCCAAAATATTGAACTAATACCCAAAACTCTTTTTTTTGTAATTTTTGATTTATGAATAAAATCCTAGATCTGCCTTATACAGAATACAAGAACTGAAACACTAATAAGACCAAATAAACTAACAATGAAATAACTGAGATCAAATCACAAGTAAATACAAATATTAATGACTGAATCACCACTAGATGCTGTCTTGCAAGCATGAAGCGATGCCCTAGCTAGGAGGCCTTCATTTCCCGAAGCAATTCCAGAGCCAAAGCGGCAGCATAACCATGTATTAGACCAAGATGATCAAATGAGAACCCAATGCTTTCTTTTATAGGCTTCAGTTGGCCTCCTTTGAAGCCTTAAAAAGTGGCGCCCTTTCCCAAGCAATGATGGCACCCTTTCCCAAGCAATGATGGCGCCCCCCTTCAAGTCCATTTTTTAAAAATAACATTAAGTTATTTCGACTAGGTCAAGGTCATAATTTTAAAATATAATGTTATTTTTTTAAAAATAAACTTATTTCTCCAAAGCCGCATTCTGAAGCCCAAAACTGAATGAGTCAACTGAAAAAGGAAAAGTCAACTCCTTGAGACAAACCTGCTAGCTGCCAAAAATAGAATTTACTAAAAATAGTAAATTCCTGGAAATGCTCAGAAAGCCGAAACAAACATACCCCCGCGAAGCTCTCGAAAAACCCAGAAAGAATCCGCCATCAAAACTCAGAGCAAGGTCATCTTAAAAAATAGGTAACCCTAATTTGTACCTTCCGAATAGCCTACGGATTTTCAAAACTAGGCCAACGGTCACTGTGAGATCAGATTCGAGAAGGGGACATTACAGTCCGCCCTTCCCAAAATTGCTTGTCCTCAAGCAATTGCAAACTAGGATGATGCAAGATGTCATCATTTTCTCAAGTTGCATCCTCCATAGGTAGGTCCTTCCACTTTACCAGGGATTCTCTGATGGTTCTTTTCCTCAAAGAACGTTCTCGAACATCAAGTATCTCCTCGGGAATTAGAGCCAACTGTCCCTCTTCATCCAAAGGTGGTAACTGTGATGAAGCAATCACATTATGTCCAAGTGCCTTCTTGAGGCGAGACACATGAAAGACGTTATGCACTCTGCTATCAGAAGGTAGCTCTAATTCATAAGCTACTGCTCCAACTTTTCTGATGACCCTAAAGAGCCCATAGAAGCGAGGTTTGAGCTTCTCAGCGCCACTCTTCTTGAGAGTAGACTGTCTATATGGTTGTAATCTAAGATAGACCATATCTCCAACCTCGAAAGAACGCTCAACATGCCTCTGATTCGCATACAATTTTTGCAGATTTTGTGCAATCTGCAAATTATCTTTCAAAGATTTCATTATGTCCTGACTATGCTGCAACAAATCCTTGGCTAGGGGTGCTTTGCTGTCACCAAACACTATATCTGCAAAACTAGGTGCCTCATACCTATAAAGTGCCAAGAAAGGAGACATTTTAATTGACATATGAAAAGTAGAGTTGTAGCAGTATTCACCAATATGCAGCCACTTGACCCAAGTTCTCTGTTGTTCTGACACATAATTTCTCAAGTAGCCTTCCAACCACTTGTTCACCACTTCAGTTTGCCCATTTGTTTGGGGATGGTAGCTAGTGCTTGGGGTGAGCACAGTGCCACTCATTCTGAAGACTTCTTGCCAAAACTTACTTAGGAACTTGCTGTCCCTATCACTCACGATGTTCTTTGGCAATCCATGCAGCTTAAACACTTCTCGAAAAAACAGATCTGCAACTTGGGCTGTAGAAAAAGGGCTGGTAATGGCGAAGAAGTGAGCAAATTTGGTTAGCCAATCCACCACTACATAGATGCAATCCTTTCCTTGGGCTTTGGGCAACCCTGTGATGAAGTCCATCGAGATACTTTCCCATTTTTGATTGAAAATAGGGAGTGGTTGCAATAAATCGGCTGGTAATGTATGCTCATTTTTATTCGCTTGACAAACAGGGCACTCTTGAATGTAGCGTTTTACCTCTCATTTCAATCCCTTCCAAGAAAACCTTTTTCGGATCTGCCTATATGTCTTGAAAAAACCTTGGTGACCAGCAACTGGAATATCATGAAAAGTCAAAAGAATCTTCTTCTTCAGCTTAGAATCAGCCACCAGAAAGATTCTTCCCTTATAATGTATCAATCCCTCAACCATCTTGTACCTTTCATCATGAAAAGTACCCTCAAGAATGCTGGTTGCAAACTGATTTTTAGCATAATCAGCAAGCAACATGTCTCTCCAATCTGCAGTAAGCTCACACAATGAGCTAAGATGAGGTCTCTTGGAAAGAGCATCGGCCACAATATTATTTTTTCCTTTTACATATTCAATATCAAATTCGTAAGCTTGAAGCTTACTCACCCATTTCTGTTGCCTCTCATTTAGATCTTTTTGGTGCATGAAATGCTTGAGGCTATTGTGGTCAGTCTTAACCACAAACTTATTCCCCACCAAGTACTGTCTGAACTTGGCTAATGCATGCATAATGGCAAGCATTTCTTTGTCATAGATTGAATATGTTCTTTCAACACCTTGTAATTTTCTGCTCTCAAACACGATAGGGTGTTTGTCTTGCATCAGGACAGCCCCCACTCCTTCACCTGATGCATCACATTGCAGCTCGAATGGCTTGGAGAAATCCGGTATTGCCAAAACCGGACACGAGCTCATGATCTTCTTGAACTTGTCAAAAACAATGAGCCTTTTCTGTCCAAACAAAGGCTCCCTTTTTGGTGAGATCAGTAAGGGGAGCAGCATTTTGTGAATACCGCTTTACGAATCTCCGATAAAACCCACAAAGACCCAAAAAACCTTTGAACTGAGTTAAGCTCTCAGGAGGTGGCCAATCAACTACTGCTTTGATCTTCTCTGGGTCCACCTTCACTCCCTCAGCACTGACTATGTGGCCAAGGTATAGTAACTCCGTCATCCCAAATTCACATTTGGAAGCTTTTGCAAACAAGCTCTCAGATTCCATGATACTAAGCACTTCCTCCAAGTGCTTAAGATGATCTTCCCAAGTCTTGCTATAAATCAGAATGTCATCAAAAAATATTAACACAAACCTCCTTAACTGACTCTGAAAAATACGATTCATGCAAGACTGAAAGGTAGCCGGAGCGTTAGTCAACCCAAATGGCATGACTAAGAATTCGAAATGGCCATAGTGGCATCTGAACGCTGTCTTCTCCACATCCGATCCCCTCATTCGAATCTGATGGTAACCCGATCTCAGATCAATTTTTGAGAAGAACTTGGCACCATATAGCTCATCAATGAGCTCATCTATCCTGGGTATGGGATATCTGTTTTTGATGGTGCTTTGATTCAAAGCACGATAATCCACACACATGCGCATGGTACCATCCTTCTTCTTCACAAGAACCACTGCAGAAGCAAAGGGGCTCTTGCTTGGGCGTATGAAACCCATCTTCAAGAGTTCTTGAATATTCTTCTCGATCTCGTCCTTTTGCCTCTTCGGATACCGATATGGAGTTATGATCACCGGTTTTGCTCCTTCCTTGAGCTCAATGATGTGTTATGAACCTCTATCAGGAGGTGGTCCAGGAGGTAAATCAGCAAACACTTTACTCTTCTTGGTGAGTAAAGATTGAATATCAGGAGGATACTCTATTTTCGTTTCAGCAGGACTAGCTGGAAGAACCATGCATTCCGCAGCCCAGTCCACTTGGTCATGACGTATCAACCTTGCCATCTTTTTGAATGACACAATCCGAGGGCCACCATTGGACATCCCTCTCAACACCACCTTCTTTCCATTGGATTGAAACTTGAGTTCCATGGTTTGCAGATTTAAAGAGATCTCTCCAAGAGATCGCAGCCACTGAATGCCAAGTACAGCATCCGTATCACCAATATTCACCACATAAAAGTCATCTTTGACTTCGTAATTGCCCAATTGCATTGACATGTTGGGAACCCTTTTGGTACAAGAGATGTGGAACCCATCCGCAACCATAACTTTGAACCCTTCAAAATCTTCTGTTTGCAACTCCTTTGCCACCACAGCTTCATCAATGAAGTTATGGGTTGCTCCAGTATCAATTAAAGCAACGATACGTTGCCCTTTGATTGTCCCACAAATTTTGAAAGACTCATTCTTTTGAAAACTCGAAAGTTGAGCCAACGTACCACCACTTTCTTTTTCACTTTCGGACTCTTCTGGAGCTCTTTCCACTTCACTATCTTCGGGATCAGACTGCTGGTCTGAAAAATCAGAGTTACTTTCACCAGCTGAATAATACTCAATCTGGTGAAATTTGACTCCCTTTTGGCAAACATGTTCTAGAGACCATTTTTCTCTACATCGGAAACATAACCCCTTTCTTCGGAGTTCATTGATAGTTTTCGGATCCAATCTTTTGCCAAGAGGTTTCTGCTGGTTAAACTCCTTTTGGTAAGGCTTTTGATGAAACCTTTTCCCTCTATCCTTCTTGTGGAATGATGGTTTGGGATGGAACCTTGTTTTGGGAGCAGCCCACTCCATGTTTCTAGCTTTTTTCATGGCTTCTTGTAAGGATGGTGGATCAAAAGCTTTGATCCATCCCTTGAGTGGCTCCATCAAACCTTCACTGAATAAGATCACTAATCTTCTCTCAGTGATTCCAGTGACCATAACTAAAAGTTTTTGAAACTCAGCTATGTAGGCATCAACAGTGCCATACTACTTCAACTGCGCCAACTCCCTAAAATGCACTTCTGGATCCTTCTTCTTGAACCTCTCAATGAGTCTATTTGTGAATTCATCGTAGCTAGTGATAGATCCATGACCCAAGGTGACTAGGCCATGGTACCACCACTCATGCGCCACCCCATCTAGGTGTAGCGTAGCGAATTTGTTCGCGTCTTCTTCAGCCATTGGCCTAAGAGCCAAATAGTTGTCTAGTTTCTGAATCCAAGCTCGAGCAGAATTATTATCACTTCCATCAAAGTGGGAAAGCAAAACCTTATTGATAGCTTGATGCAAGTCTCCTTGTGTTGGAGTTCTTCTTTGGTCATACTTTCTCCCTTGTCTCTTACTCTTTCTCTTATGATCTATAAATTCATTATAGGACATGTCCATTTTAATGTCATCAAGGAGAGAATCATACTCCGCATGGCCACGTCTCAATTGTTCCATAAATGAAGAATTCTCTTCAGGATCAGGTTGGGTGTTTACTGGTGCTACGAAGGTGGGTTTGAAGGGCCTTGACGAAATGTAAGTGTTGTTTGAAACAGGCTGAGCAACACTTCCATCAAATTGATTTGAGGCACTAGGCTCTCCTCTATATCCGGGATTGTTCTGGAGAGTTGGGTTCTGACCCACTTTCCCCAACATGAGGGATACCATATCCATCAAGGCATCCATCTTCTTTTCAAATCTCTTTTCGGGACTTAATGATCTCTCTCTACCCTTCCCACTATCATTTCTAGTGTTGGTAAACCTCTCGTTACCCCCGACTGATCTCTCACCTTCTGCCATATCTACTTCTTGAGAAGACTCCCAATGAGCCCTCAAGATCTCTGAAGCTGTCTGACCTTCGGGAACCTGATACCACTGGAACTGTTTTGCAATTTTCTTATCTTCTCTTGCAATGTATCTCTTTTCTCTGTCACTCATAGATGGTTTGCTCACAGGATGGCAGGATCTTGGCTCTAATACCACTGAAATATTCCGAGCCAAATTTTTCAACTTTTTCAAATTGCAAGTTACAACCAAAGCACCCGTTAAGGTTAGCAGCTAAACCAAAACGATGCTAAAGCAACTCTAACCAAGAATGCGCCGGCGAACGATGAGCATGTGGTCAGAGGATCCCTACAATCTATTGTACTGAAAGCACACTCGACACCAAGTATGTGCTACTCAATCCAATATGGAAATAAGGCGACCATATGGTGGAGATAACAGAAATTACAAAACAAAGGAACTCTACGTCAAGTATGTGCTACCCAATCCAAGGTGGAGTAAGGGGCGACCATATGACGGAGTGAAATTACTAACAATGCTTTAATGGAAAATACTGAAGAATGAAACTACTCCACACCCAGCATGTGCTTGCTAACCCAGAAGGGAAAGTAGCTACCATAGGGCGGAGCTCTACACCCAGAATGTGCTTGCTAACCCCAATAGGGAAAGTAGCTACCATAGGGCGGAGCTATAAACTAATACAATAACTTTATTAGAAACTGAATTTTTGTAATCAGATTTGAACAAGTAAAGAATGGCTGCCAGTACTACTGTCAGCATTACAAAATTAGAAAGATCTGTATGCCAATGTTGTAAGAAGCAGAATGATTAGCATTACATCATAGAATATTATCCATATTTTGGATAATCATGCCCAACCATGAAAGATTCAAGAGCAATATAATAATTTCAATTTCGAATACAAATTCTGCTCTTAGGAAGAGGATAAAACCAGCAACCTATTAAATTATTCAGATGTTCATAACTCACAGAAAACTTGTCCGATCGTCCTGATTTCTGTTGCAAAGTCCCTTCCTTATGATGGCGCCCAAGCTTGCACCCAAAATCTGACCCAATCTGCATCCAATAATTAATACACGGATTCCAATGCAAACCCCAAAGGGCATCCCAGCTGAATAGGGCGATTTGCTCTAGAAATTAATTGCAACCTTTAAAATTTTTATAAATTTGAGAATAGGGGCGCCTAAGCCTAGCCAAAATATTGAACTAATACCCAGAACTCTTTTTTTTGTAATTTTTGATTTATGAATAAAATCCTAGATCTGCCTTATATAGAATACAAGAACTGAAACACTAATAAGACCAAATAAACTAACAATGAAATAACTGAGATCAAATCACAAGTAAATACAAATATTAATGACTGAATCACCACTAGATGCTGTCTTGCAAGCATGAAGCGATGCCCTAGCTAGGAGGCCTTCATTTCCCGAAGCAATTCCAGAGCCAAAGCGGCAGCATAACCATGTATTAGACCAAGATGATCAAATGAGAACCCAATGCTTTCTTTTATAGGCTTCAATTGGCCTCCTTTGAAGCTTTAAAAAGTGGCGCCCTTTCTCAAGCAATGATGGCGCCCTTTCCCAAGCAATGATGGCACCCCCCTTCAAGTCCACTTTTTTAAAATAACATTAAGTTATTTCGACTAGGCCAAGGTCATAATTTTAAAATATAATGTTATTTTTTTAAAAATAAACTTATTTCTCCAAAACCGCATTCTGAAGCCCAAAATTGAATGAGTCAACTGAAAAAGGGAAAGTCAACTCCTTGAGACAAACCTGCTAGCTGCCAAAAATAGAATTTACTAAAAATAGTAAATTCCTGAAAATGCTCAGAAAGCCGAAACAAACATACCCCCGCAAAGCTCTCGAAAAACCCAGAAAGAATCCGCCATCAAAACTCCGAGCAAGGTCATCTTAAAAAATAGGAAACCCTAATTTGTACCTTCTGAATAGCCTACGAATTTCCAGAACTAGGTCAACGGTCACTGTGAGATCAGATTTGAGAAGGGGACATTACAGGGAGCTAGTCCATATCTAGAGATTCATTCCTCAATTTGCTAAGCCCACAGCAGGAGGAATGTTTCCATTGTGCCACATGGAAGAGAGAAGCTGAGCCTTCTTTCTAAGGGTGTAATCCACTATTTTAACAGGCAACTAGACAATAGTTACACAACTTGTTATATCTCTCCCTTATACAACTATCTCTACTACCGCACCATGTCTCCCTGAAAATAGTCAGCTTACAAATTCTCCCCCTTTGACATCAATGGCAAAGGGTTGCACAACCTAAAGTCTATATGACTCCAAACAAAGTGCTACTTCTTCAAAATTGATAATATCCATCGCCATTTCCTTGATAAGAATTCCATAAACTTCTCCTTAGAAAACTGCCAAATACTACTCACTATCACTTGAACATCTTTTGACTATCATAGACTCTTGAGTTTTGATTCTTGGAGCTAGAAGATACCCAAAGGTTAGCTCCCCCTCAGTCCATACCTTCTTAGTGACTGATAGAAGGAATTATTCCCAATTCCTGCCTTAAGAACTCAAATGTTGCCCTTGAAAGAGGTTTTGTAAAAATGTCTACAACTTGTTCTTTTGTGGTTACATACTCTAATTTGACACTCTGATTAGCGACTTGCTCCCTTAGAAAATGATACTTGATTTGAATATGCTTGGTCCTAGATGCATGATTGTATTTTTGGAGATGTTAATGGCACTAGTATTGTCACGAAATATAAAAATTGGACTGTCATTCTTAGTCTTAAAGTCAATCAAGATCTGTTTCATCCATAAAATTTGTGTGCAACATGATGTTGTTGCTATGTACTCAGCTTCAACTGTGGACAAGGAAATTGATGGTTGTTTTTTACTCAACCATGACACAAGACTCTTTCCAAGAAAGAATGCACCACCACTTGTGCTCTTTCTGTCATCAATGTTACTTGCCCAATATGCATCAGTATATGATGTTAAAGCGAAATCCTTACTTTGAGTACCACAAACCAAAGTCCACAGTACCTTTGAGATATATGAATATCCTCTTGACTGCTTGTAAGTCTCTTTTGGTTTTGCTTGAAATTTGGCCACTAGACCTATTGCCTGCATGATATCAGGTCTTGATGTAGAAGTATACAATAGACTTCCAATCATAGATCTATACAAGGTTTGATTGACTTCTGATGACTTATCTTCTTGAATCAACTTGTAAGTTGTCATTGAAGCACTTACTGATTTACAGTCTTCTATATCAAACTTCTTCAACATTTCTCTAATGTATTTAGCTTGAGAGATGAAGATTCCCTTATCTGACTGAACTACTTGCAATCCAAGAAAAAATGATAGTTCCCCTAACATAGACATCTCAAATTCTTGATGCATTACTTTTGCGAACTACTTAAATATCTTGTCATAGTCACTACCAAAGATAATATCATCAACATACACAACTATAATTAGTTGATGCTCACCTTCTATTTTGATGTAGAGATTGCTATCAACCTCTCTTGAAACCATGATCAAGCAAGTATCTGTCAAGTCTTGCATACCACATTCTAGTGGCTTGCTTTAGCCTATATAATGCTTTCTTTAATTTATAGACATAGTTCTTATTTCTTGACAAAGATAAACCTTCAAGTTGCTCTATATACACTTCTTCTAAATTTCCATTGAGAAATGCAAACTTTACATCCATCTAATATATCTTGAAATTCTTGAAACCTGCATATGCCAAAAACTGTCTTATGGCTTCCAATCTTGCCACAAGTGCAAAAGTTTATTCAAAGTATTACTTGAGCATAGCCTTTACATACAAGCCTTGCTTTGTTTCTCGTGACCTGACCATCTTCATTCAATTTATTCCTAAAAACCCATTTGGTTTCAATGACATTCTTGTCCTTAGATCTGGAAATAAGTTCCCAAGTTTCATTTTTCTCAATCTGATTGAGCTCTTCCTCCATAGCATTCACCCAATGCTTATCACTTTTGGCTTCTGAAAAAGTTTGTGGTTCTATCTTTGAAAATAGAGAGAATTTTACATTTTCTTATGTATTCATAAACCTTCTCTGTAATGTCCCCATTTTAGCGGCTGGGCTTACTCAGTTTCTAGCACACTTACTATTTGTACTAAGCTAATAGGACGCAACGGAGGGTAGATTTTGATGATTGGATTTGATGCTCCTTGTTGAGAGCTTTTTGGCAAGCTATCACTCGCACCATTCGGAGTCTGGTTGCTAGTTAACAAATCTGCCACAAGTCAGATTGTCTCTTGCTATTTAGAACGTTCACGTCTCTAGCCAAGGAAGGAAGAATACATAGTTTTCCTCTGCAGAATTTCTACGGACTCAGTCAGTAAAAATTTCTACGGACTCAGTCAAATTTTCTACGGACTCAATCAGGAAAGCACTTAGGAGGAAGGGATATCCTTCGGACTATTTGTCCAAAGGAATTCCTTCGGACAAATAGTCCGAGGAAATTCGGAGGACCACAAGATGGAAAGCCCGCACAAAGAAACCGATGATAAATTCAGAAGGGGACAGTTTCAAGAGTTCTGAAGGGCAGGGTACCCTTCGGAAGGGACACAATAAACCCAAAGGGCACCTACCCTTCGGGCAAAAGGAAGACCAAAATCACAGACCTTTTGCAAAAAGCCCGGGTGCTCTCCAATTTTTCCAAAGGGCACTAACGGAGGACACTTGGACCGGCTGTCGAAGGGCACGTTTGAAATTCCAAAAGGCATTTCGAAGGGAAAGGCAACGGAAAGAATCCTTTGGACTTTTTGTCTGAAGGAATTCCTTCGGACAAAAAGTCCGAAGGAATTCGGAAATGGCTTAAGACAGAAAATTAAAAAGAGACCAAGGACGTTTAAAAAAGCAAAGACAAACAATTGGAATCCTTTGGAATTTGGAAATGACTTACACAAAGAAGAAATCCCGAGAAAAGTCAAAAAGTTACAAAAAGGCCGCAAGAAATAAAGCGAAGGAATTTGGACAAATAGCCGGAAGAGAATAAACCCGCGGGAATATGACTTAGCGTTCAATACAAAAGAGCCGACAGAGACAAAAAGACCGCGGGAAAAGCCCGAACAAAAAGAGTAAAGGAAACTAGGCAAAAATAAACCCGAAGAAATATAGCCGAAGAAAATAATAAAGCTTCCGGTGACGTCCCGCAGGCCGTCAAATTTTGCCTGCGGTAAGTAACCATTGGAACAGGGATAAAGCCAGAATTCTGAAAGATAAGGCCAAAGGGGTAAAAATATAGACAGATATTTTCGAATATAGAATCCCCCCAGAAATAGATACGAACAGCAGACCATAATAAAACAAAATACATGCAAACATCGAAGCTATTTTTGAACATCGGAGCTATTTTTGAACAATCAGTCAAAGCTTCAGTTGACTGATTATTAAAGTCTGTTCATCTCCATGCATCCGAAAGTCTAACTCAGCTTCAGCAGGAGTTTTGAATTCGAACGAGTTGACTATTCCAGATTTAGAGATGACTAATTGATTAAAACGCCGCATCCACTAAAAGATTTCCATGCAAAAGGAGGTGGGCGGTTCATAACAAAGATAAGTTCGCTTCATCAAGCAAATAAGCTTCATGCAAGGACAAAAGGGAAAATATATTTTATTGAAAGGCCAAGTAAAGCTTGGAGTTAACAAAAGTAAATCTTTCCCTTAAAGTTTCTACGCCAATCTTTGGCTTTTTGTAATTCTCTCTATATAATGGCTTTCAGCGTTGATTAAAAATCATCCAATCTCTCTTGGTTAGACCAGACTCTGCCACTGGTGAGTTGTGTAACCTCTTCGATCAATAAAGACTGTACTTTCAGATTTCAAGCTTGGCATAGTGTATATTTCTTCAGCAATTTGCATAAGTGGTAGAGTTCTCTCCCTTTCCAAATTCTGTTTCATACCTAGTTGCTATATTATCCTTGTGTAGGTCATGTTAAAGTGTTCTTTATTGTCTTTTGCTGAAATTGTAAATGGATGTTAGGTGGCAGCAAAGTGTCTTTTATCAGACCTCTCTCCATCGTTTTCCCTTAGGTTTTAGTTATTGGATCGAACCTCTGCATGAAATACTTATGCACAAGTGATTTATTGAAGTCTAAGGTCTTCCTTCTCTCTTGTTAGTTCAGTGTTCAAGGTTCCAAATTGAGTGGATCAAAATCTTGGTTTATCACCCCTTTTAGGTAGGATTTCCCCTTTTAAGTTTTCTCTCTCCCTTTTCCACGGTAGTCAGCAGTGTAGAGTAGGAATCTTCATTGATACATCATACAGGAACCAGCCTTCTCTAGAGGTTCTTCTCACTATTGAGGCACCCACCCTCGTGAGAAGATCCCATTGTTTCAGCCGGATAGAGGACTGGCCGTTTCGCGCACGTCCTCAAATCAGGGCGCAACTCCAGGTTGACAACACTAGTATTTTGGGGACCTGAAGTGCTGCAAAAAGGGTAACTTTTAACCCAGCTGAAGGACATTGAGTCACTTTAAACATTTACTTTATGAGGGACTGTTGCACATCCTTTATCTCACATTGCTCAAGTGAGTTGAGTTTCCCCTTGGAGAAAGGATAAAGGGGAGTGCTTGTGGCTTCTTTGGGCATGTTGGATAAGAAGAAAAGAATTGTTGCACTTGCAGCTTATTTGGGCATTTGAGAACGTCCTTCTCATCTGTAGCACTCTAGACATCAATCCTTGGGATTGGTCTTTGGAGTTTGTGCTCTCAGCCACTGTAGCAGCCGCGCCACTGTAGCAGTCGTACTACTGTAGTAGCTGTGTCACTGTAGCAGCCGCACTACTGTAGCAGCGGTGCCATTGTAGCAGCTCGTCACTGTAGCATCTGTATGCAGCTAGGTGAGTTCGTAGTTTCCTGCCTGTAGAGTCCGTAGTTTTCTGCCTGCAGAGTCCGTAGTTTTTCCCTGCAGAGTCCGTAGTTTACTGCCTGCAGAGTCCGTAGTTTCCTGCCTGCAGATTCCATAGTTTTGCAACCAGGTGAGTCCATAGAAGCTTCTGTAGAGTTCGTAGATTTGGCTGCAGAGTCCGTAGAAGTGGCCTGCAGAGTCCGTAGATCTAGACTGCGGAGTCCGTAGAAAAACACCTTGCAGAGTTCGTAGTTCCACGGGTCGGAGACACAAATAAAGCACCTTCGGAGCTTGCTGGGATATCTGCTCGAAATATTGTTTGTACGATCACCAGGGGATTTACTGAGTCACCACGTGACCGGCATTGTACTCGTTTACTCATTTTTCAATTAATACAAATACAATGTGTTGGTTATTTCAGCTGTGTGTATCTATGCTTGCAATTCTATATTTATGTTACAAGCATCAGTGTTTGTAAAACACAAAAAAAAAACAACACCAAAAATCTACTAGAACCATAAGGGGCCCCTATTGGGTTAGTTTTGGGCGCAACCGGGGTGCCCATTACAGTGGTATCAGACCCTGTTTTTCCTGCCATCTTATGAGGCTTCATGCATCCAACACACCAGTACTACTTGAGTAGAAACCGGACAAACCCAGACTTACAAATTTTTTCAGAGATTGAAGAGGAGGGTGACCCTCTTTCAGCACTAGCCATGGGTGACAGAGATGAGGAAAGGGGAGAACCTAGCACCAGGATGATGCTCAGTGATCTTGCCAGGGGGCAAAGGGAGCTACAGACCACATTGCAGTAGATGGCTCTAGCAATTACACAACACCTGACTAGAGCAGATCAGGGCAACAATGCCAACCAGGGTAATAATGCTAACCAGGTAGGTGGACCGGGTAATGCAGGTAATTGAGATGCATCGATTACTAGAGGAGCCCAAACATACGCTAGGGCAGGTTTCTCTACAAAGCCACTCATGCCACAATTCCCTTCAAGACAGAATGACCAGGATAACGCTGGTCCTACACAGCAAGAGATACAGGACCAAATAATGGAGGATTGGAGAAATGCTGGACCAGATTTCCAAGGTGAAATGTCCTTCAGGGAGTATATGGATGTTAGACTCATGCATATGCCCATGAGAGGGAACAGGCAACAAAATTATGAGATGAGGAAAAAGTTGGGAAAGTTGTCCATTCCATACCATGACAGTACACGAAAGACTTTAGCGCGAATGTGGGTCCAGAAATTAGACACTTATTTCCAGCTTAATCCCATGCTTGAGGAGGACGCGATTAAGTATGCTGCATTGCATTTGGATGGAAGTACCCACAAGTGGTGGCACAACAGTATGGTCATGCTTGGCCATAACCAGATAGATACTTATGCAGAGTTTACCGAGAGACTCATTGACAGATTTGATACTAAGGACCCAGAATTGCATTTCAAGCAACTAGCTCAGCTTAAACAGTGGGGTTCTGTGGAGGCCTATATCACCGAGTTCCAAAAGTTGGCAGTGTTGGTGACAAATATATCAGAAAGGAGTCTGGTTGTTCTTTTCATGGATGGGCTTTCCGATCCCTTGCGAGGATGGGTGAAGGGACACAACCCCTCTTCACTACAAGAAGCTATTAAGAAAACAAGAGACCTAGCATCTTCTTCCTACAGGAGTAAACTCCACTCTAAGGACTCTCATTTTAAGAAGGATAAGGAAAGGAAGACGTTTCAGAAGGACCCTCAACAGCCTAAGGGGGAAACTAAAGGGTTGGACAGTGATACCCTCAACGAACTCAGGAAGAAAAAACTATGTTTTCATTGTAGGGAGCCATGGAACCTTTCCCATTAATGTCCGCTTAAAGCGAAGGCTAAGCCCATGGAGTATTTCTCAGCAGAGGAATCACCTTCCGAAGACAAGGGGCAGCATTAAGATTCGGAATCTAGTCAGGGCGATAGCGTTGCTGAGGAGAGTTCGGATGATGAGAAGTCTCTTGCTCGGTTGACAGGCGTCCAGAAGGCCATGACCCTTAAGGTAAGAGGGCTGATTCAGGGGCAGAGCGTGGTTTCCTTGATCACTACAGGGGCAACACATAATTTCATCGACGCAAAACTGGTGGCCAAGAGGGGTCTTCAGACCGAAGAGCACGCAGGGTTCAGAGTCATGGTGGCCAATGGCCACAAGTTATTATGCACCTGGAAGATTTCAAAACTTTGCATCAGATTGGGAGGAGATTATGAGTTGGAGGACGATTTCTACATAGTCGACATGGGCAATTATGATGTCATCTTGGGAATGACGTGGATGGCTTCTCTAGGAGAGTTCACCTTCAACTTGGCTAAACTGGAAATGAGGTTTCAGCATCAGGGCAGGAAGGTGGTGCTCCGAGGTTTACCTAATGGGGGGCTCAGGGTGGTATCCTTAAAAAGGATAGAACGTTTGTTTAGACATGACAATATCGAGTGGGCAGCTGAATGTTTGATCATGCCTACGCCTCCAGAGCAGCTGGTAAAGCGCTGTCACCCAGATGTACAGGAGATCATTGCTAGGCATGATAAGGTGTTTGGTAGCATTCCACATGGGGTCCCTCTCGAGAGGGGTATAGAGCATGTTGTCGAGTTAGAGGAAGGGGCTAAACCAGTCATCATCACCCCCTTCCGCCATCCTAAAAAGCACAAGGATGAAATAGAGAAGTCAATAACTGAGCTATTGGAGATGGGGCATATTAGGCCCAGCTAAAGCCCCTTTGCTTCAGCGGTTGTTTTGGTGAAGAAGGATGGGACAATGCGTATGTGCATTGATTTTAGAGCTCTCAATAAGAAGACAATTAAGAACAGGTACCCCCATCCCTAGGATTGACGAGTTGATTGATGAGCTGCATGGAGCACGATATTTCTCTAAGATAGACTTACATTCAGGTTACCATCAGATCAGGATGCAAGCAGAGGACATAGAAAAAACTGCCTTCCGGTGTCACAACGAGCACTTTGAGTTTCTGGTTATGCCATTTGGGCTAACCAACGCTCCAGCTACCTTCCAGAGTTGTATGAATCAGGGGTTTAGAGGGCAGCTCCGAAGATTTGTATTGATCTTCTTTGATGACATCCTGGTTTTCAGTAGGACATGGGATGAGCACCTACAACAATTAGAGGAGGTGCTGGTCATTTTGGAGGAGTCACTGTATGCCAAGGAATCAAAGTGCGAGTTTGGCATGACCAAGTTGCTCTACCTTGGCCATATTATCAGTGCTGAAGGAGTTCGGGTGGATCTAGAAAAGATCAAGGCGGTGTTTGATTGGCCCACTCCAACCAACCTTACACAACTCAAAGGATTTTTTGGATTGTGTGGTGTTTATAGGAGATTTGTGAAGGGCTTTTCACAGACTGCAGCACCATTAACAGACCTCACCAAGAAGGGTGCTTTTGTATGGACAGTGGCAGCTCAACAGTGTTTTGAACATTTCAAGCGGGTGATGTCTTCATGTCCGGTTCTAGCTCTACCCAACTTCACGAAGCCTTTTGAGCTTCATTGTGATGCATCGGCTGACGAGGTTGGAGCAATATTGAAGCAAGAGAAGCACCCCATTGCTTTTGAGAGTAGGAAGCTCCGAGGGGTGGAGAGGAGCTATTCTATCTATGATCGGGAGATGTTAGCCATCATGCATGCCTTGGCCAAATTCCGCTCCTACTTGGTTGGAGGGAAGTTTGTGATCAAGACGGATCACAACAACATAAAGTATTTCATGGGTCAGCAAGACTTGAATGACAGGCAGCAGAAGTGGGTCACTAAATTGCAAGCCTATGACTTTGACATTGAGTTTGTCAAAGGAAAGAAGAAAGTAGTAGCTGATGCCTTACCCAGAAGACCTCACATTTGTGCTCTTGCAGAGATTTCAGGAGACTGGCGGGCAAGATTATAGCAGAATATGCTGGAGATGCTTGGGCATCGGGACTGGTTTCAGGTACTATACAGGATGGTTTCTATGAGGTGATAGATGGGTTGATCAGGTTTCAGGACAGAATTTATTTAATTTCGTCATCACCCTTAAGAGAGACGATACTGAGGGCATTTCATGATGCACCTACGTCCGGGCATCCGGGGGTCTTCAAGACCTACAGGCAGATCCGAGAGAGGTTCTCATGGAAAGGGCTCAAGGACGATGTTCAGAGGCATGTCAGGGAGTGTGCAGTTTGTCAATAGAATAAGGAAGAGCACACGTTTCTTGTTGGTTTACTACAGCGCTTACCCATTCTAGACCGGAAGTGGGAAAGCATTTCTATGGACTTCATCATTGGCCTATCTCGAGTGCAGGGAAGAGATTGTATTTATGTGGTGGTAGACAGATTGACAAAGTTTGCTCACTTCTTTGCTATTCCCTCTACTTATACAGCAGCTCTGGCGGCAGATGTGTTCTTCAAGGAGGTTTTCAGGCTGCATGGGTTACCGAGATTTATTGTCAGTGACAAGGATAGCAAGTTCATGAGCGCTTTTTGGCGAGAGTTGTTTAGGCTGTGCGGTACAGATGTTACACCTAGTACGAGTTACCATCCCCAGACTGATGGGCAGACGGAGATAGTAAATAAGTGGGTGGAGGGTTATTTTCAAAACTATGTGACCGCACAACAGAGAGCCTGGGTTAAATGGTTACACATGGGGGAGTATTGTTACAATACCACGCATCACATGACCATCAGGATGACTCCATTTATGGCATTGTACGGGTATGAAGCTCCTAGCTTCATGGATATGGCTTTGGGGAACAGCAGAGTGCCCAAAGCTAAAGACCTGTTGAAGGATAGCTAAGATATCTTGAGAGCGCTCAAAGAGAATATACGACAGGCCCAAAATCAGCAGTTGTATGTTGATCAGCATAGGGTAGAGCGCAGTTTCGAGGTAGGGGACATGGTGTATTTGAGGCTACAGCCATATAGGCAGTCATCGCTCAAGAAGAGCGGAGCGGAGAAGCTTAAGCCTAGATTTTACGGCCCCTACAGAGTGATTCAAAGAGTGGGTGAAGTCGCCTATGAACTTGAGCTTCCAGAGGGCAATCGAGTGCACAATGTATTCCATGTGTCTAGGCTTAAGAGGGCCATTGGTCCGAGTGTAGGGCCTACTGCATATTTACCCCCTTTGGATGAGGAAGGGAGGCTCGTGTTAGAACCTGAGACTATTCTAGACACTAGAGAGAGGAAACTCAGAAACAGGATAGTGAAGGAGTATTTGGTCAGATGGAAAGCCCTGCCGGAGGAGGATGCTACATGGGAAAGTGAGCAACTTATTCAGCAGGTTGGGCTGAGATTGCTTGAGGACAAGCAAATTCAAGGGGGGTAGACTGTAATGCCCCCATTTTAGCGGCTGGGCTTACTCAGTTTTCAGCACACTTACTATTTGTAGTAAGCTAATAGGACGCAACGGAGGGCAGTTTTTGATGATTGGATTTGATGCTCCTTGTTGAGAGCTTTTCAGCAAGCTATCACTCGTACCATTCGAAGTCCGGTTGCTAGTATTTTGGGGGCCTGAAGTGCTGCAAAAAGGGTAACTTTTAACCCAGTTGAAGGACATTGTCACTTTAAACATTTACTTTATGAGGGACTGTTGCACATCCTTTATCCCACATTGCTCAAGTGAGTTGAGTTGCCCCTTGGAAAAATGATAAAGGGGAGTGCTTGTGGCTTCTTTGGGCATGTTGGATAAGAAGAAAAGAATTGTTGCACTTGCTGCTTATTTTGGCATTTGAGAACGTCATTCTTATCTGTAGCACTCTAGACATCAATCCTTGGAATTGGTCTTTGGAGTTTGTGCTCTCAGCGACTGTAGTAGCTGTGCCACTGAAGCAGCTGTGCCATTGTAGCAGTCGTACTACTGTAGCAGCTCCATCACTGTAGCATCTGTATGTAGCCAGGTGAGTCCGTAGTTTCCTGCCTGCAGAGTCTGTAGTTTTCTGCCTACAGAGTCCGTAGTTTTTGTCTGCAGAGTCCGTAGTTTCCTGCCTGCAGAGTCCGTAGTTTCCTGCTTGCAGAGTCCATAGTTTTCTGCCTGCAGAGTCCGTAGTTTTGCAACTAGGTGAGCTGTAGAAGCTTCTGCAGAGTTCATAGATTGGGCTGCAGAGTCTGTAGAAGTGGCCTGCAGAGTCAGATCCAGACTGTGGAGTCCGTAGAAAAACAGCGTGCAGAGTTCGTAGTTCCACGGGTCAGAGAGACAAATAAAGCACCTTCAGAACTTTCTGGGATATCTGCTTAAAATAATGTTTGTACGATCACCAGGGGATCTACTGAGTCACCACGTGACCGGCATTGTACTCGTTTACTCATTTTGCAATTAATACAAATACAGTGTGTTGGTTATTTCAGCTGTGTATCTATGCTTGCAATTCTATATTTATGTTACATGCATCAGTGTTTGTAAAACACAAAAAAAAGCAACACTAGAAATCTACTAGAGCCATAAGGGGTCCCTGCTGGGTTAGTTTTGGGTGCAACCGGGGTGCCCATTACATTCTCCTAGTTTGCACTCCAGCATCAGTATCACCGATGATTTGAATTTCTGTGTGATTTTTTTAAACAAATCTGGAAGGTGCCCTTGTATCTTCTCGTTCTTCTTGACTTTTTTCTACTACTTTTTCTTCTGATGTTTTTTCTTTCTTTAAGGTCAAGCTGTTCTGCATAAACTCTTGGTTGTGTGCTCACCTTCTTAGATCTGGTTTCATCCACTCTCACATGTGTACTCTCCACAATCTTCTGTAGTCTCTTGTTGTAGCATCTATGCAGAATTAGTTGAAGAATATCCAAGGAAGATGCCTTCATCAAAGCTTGAATCAAATTTTCTTAGATCCTCTTCATCTCTCTTGATGAAACACATGCTTCGAAACACTCTAAAGTGTTCCACTGAAGCTGGTTTGCCTTTTCACAATTCATAGAGGGTCTTGTTTATTTTGATTTGACCTTTGTTTAGAATGTGTACTATTGTGTTTACAGCCTCTCTCCAAAATTTATCAGGGAATTTGGACTCATTTAACATTGTTCTGGGCATTTCTTGAACAGTCCTATTCGTCCTTTCTACTACACCATTCCGTTGTGGTGTTCTTGCAACTGAAAATTGTCTCTTGATTCCATGTTCCTTACAAAAGTCATCAAATTCATTTGACCAGAATTTTTCTCCTCTATCAGATCTTAGACACTTGATTTTTAAGTCCATTTCATTCTCAACTAGAACCTTGAACGTCTTGAACCTATCTAGAGCCTCAAATTTCTTCTTTAAGAAAGCAACCCAAGTCATTCTAGTTTAATCATCAATAAGAAGCATGAAGTAACTTTCACCTTAAATACTTTGTGTTCTAGTTGGACCAAATAGATCTATATGAATCAACTCTAATGGTTTTGTAGTTGAATATTCTTGTTTGTTTTCCATGTTGGCATGCCTTACACAAGGTGTTTGTAGGTTTAGTGATCTTAGGCATGTTTTTAATTGATTTCTTAGTACTTATCTTTAATAAATTGTCAAAGTTTAGATGTCCCATTCTTCTGTGCCAAAGCCAACTCTCATCCACTTGACTCATAAAACACCTGTCCTTGATCTCATTGAAAACATACAAATTATTTATAGTCCTGTCAACATCTGCTACCAATCTTCTTGAACTTGCTTTTCTTATTTCACATCCTTTAGCATGATTGCACATTTGACTACCACTCAACAAATTATGTTTCAGTCCTTTTACATATAACACATTCTCAGTTTTAGTTTTTCTATTGTCAAGACTTAGTATTCCCTTGCCAACAATATTAGTTGTTGTATTGTCTCCAAACTTGACTGTACCTTCAGTAGTATTCAAAGATATAAATTTATTCTTGTCACCTGTCATATGGCTTGAACAACCACTATCAATGTACCATTTCAAACTCTCATCTTGAATGTGAAAAGTAGCTTGTGTTAACATGGATTCTTCTTCCTTTGGACCATCATTTTTTTACTCATTTTTCAATATTTTCAAAGGTTCTGACTTCTTATCAATTTAAACGTACACCTATTTATTTTGACTAGGGGGTTTTGCATAACCCAATCTACAAAATCTTGCAATATGTCCAACTCTATTATAGTTGTAACAAAGCACATTGTTTCTTTTGATATTTGATATTTGTACAATAATTTGAGAATTATTTTGCAAATCCATGACTATTCATATCACTTTTCCATGCATGATTGTTTTTAGCATTTGAGCTACAATTTACAACTATATGTCCAAACTGATTACAAGAAAAACAATAGCCATAGAAGAAATTCATGTACCTTATGGCATTCGGTTTCCTGATAGGAAATGATCTCTGAAGATTTTTGAAAGGCATATTGACACTTGCGATCTCTGAGAGGAGCGATAATCTTCTTGACCTGTCCTGACCTCTGACTGTCATTCACAATTTCATATTTCTTGAGAGCATCAACATGTCTTTGGCTTATTGATATTCTGCTCTTCCTTGCTACTCTTCTGGTCATCCGTGTATCCAGGGCTTGTTTTGATGAGAGGTGACTGTTGACGCAATGGATTGCACCCTGGACAGGAGGTCGAGCTCCTGCCTTCCACACGCAAAAATGGAAACTCCCCTCTTGCCTGTGGGCCTGGCAAAACTGGGGGGAGAGTCTCTAGATAAGGGCTAGCTCTCTCTGATGTATCTTTTAGGTCATGGATTTCCTACTGCTAACAAATAAATGAAAAAGGGGGGAATGAAAAGGGATAAGGATGCTAAAAACAGAACCTAAACCTAAACTAAAAGACGATACACCAAAAAAAGTTGATCCACTCAGCCCGAACATACACTTTTCATCAAGAAGAAGCTGGCATACACTTCATCTAATGTGAAAAACTCTTTTGTATCAGTGAGTCAAGGGTCCGCAGAGATACAGGGAGGAAGAACTATCAAAGGTGTTCCGAGACACACTTTGGCAGCGTATTCACATGCGCCTATATTCCTGCTGTAGACACTTTTGGCAGACCTGCAGAAGAACTTCACAATGCCTTACGGGCTAAGAGAATGGATTTTTTCTCAAAATGAGAAGTTTACAATAAATAGAGAGAGAAGAGAACTTGGCGCTTTCTGGGAAAGACTTTGGCGCTCTTTTTTCAAGTGGCCCATGTGCATTCCAAGCCTTGGGAAGAGGAATCCGTTTGATTGTCGGCTCCTGCCTTGACTTTGGCATTCAAACATTAACGTGAAAGAATGGGCCGCGCCTCTTTTCCTGCAAACAAGACTGCTCCTTCAAGGCATTCATGCGGCTTGTCTGCTCATCAATGCAAAATGAAGAAAACGGGTCGCGCCGTTTACTGTTCGTGCCTCTTGATGACCAATTCGCAAACACTGTGTCAACCACTGGAGTAACTCCTTGAGTCGACACCTTTCTTCGCCACTTGGATTGTTTTGTCCACTTCTGCACTTGGCTCTTTTCCTGGTTTTGTCTCTTTCTGACTCCTTCGGCCCTCGGGGCTATCTTCGGCTAATTCTTCGTGTTTTTCCGGCTTGTTTTGGCCGCTTTCTGCTGATTTCAACAAGTGACACGAGGCGTGTTCCGTTATTGATAACAGGCAGGACACGTGGCAGCATCCGCTGAGTCTATAGAAGCTTTAAACACCTTTTGAGAGTCCTGCGGAAGAGGACATGTGGCGGCTTCCATTGAGCTTTAGAAACAATACAGAAGTATTCGAGACTCATTCGGATTCAACACGGATGATGACACTTGGCAGCTTTCGCTCTCTTTAGCAGTTCGTCCAAGGCCCACCATAGTCTTTACGGAACCAAAAGGGAGAGACTGTGAATGTTGACACTTGTCAGCCTCCGCCGAGCCTTGCAAGGGACACGTGGCACGTTCCGTTGCTCTTAGAAAAACATGTCAAAGCCTTCCGCTGTTGCCACTTGGCACCCTCCGTGGAACTCTTGAAGGGAGCTTGTTGAAAGGAGCTTTGGGACTTGGATGCAGACACTTGTTGCGCTCCGTCGGGTTTTGCAAGGGACATGTGGCACGTTCCGTTGCTTTTAGAGGCAAATTATCATGTGTCCCGGCAAACAACACTTGGCAGCGTCCGCTTTCGGGCTTTTCTGGTGTAAAATTGACGTTTGTGGGCCCATCACTATTTGAAAACCAATGGCCCTTTCCCGAATTTCTTCGGACTTTTTGTCCGAAGGAATTCCTTCGGACAATAGTCCGAAATAAATCGCTTATGTCTTTTGCCTCGGCCCTTGTTTATTTCTGCGGAACTTTTCTGAAAGATTTCTTCGGACAAAAAGTCCGAAGGAATTCCTTCGAACATTTTGTCCGAAGTAATTCTCTTCTTTGCCTTAAACAAAATTCCGAAGGAAACTTACTTTTTCGGCTTTCTCTTTGGCCTCTTTGCAAATGTTCCTTGCCCTCCACAAGGGTACTTGAGTCCGGAAACTGCCCTCCGCAAGGGCACTTGGAATGGTCCATTTTGTGCCTAAGTGGGAACTTGTCTCTTCCTTGCGGAGTCCGTAGAAATGCCTGCAGAGTTTGTAGAAACTCTCTGCAGAGTCCGTATAAAGACCTGTAGAGTCCATAGAAACAGCTCTGCAGAGTCCATAGAAATAGCTCTGCAGAGTCCGTAGAAACTAGACTTGTGCAAAGAATCAAATTTTGGACTGGTTCTAAACAACAGGGGAAAAAAGGGGGGACCGATTTTGGCCTGTAGGACCAAAATGGTCAACAGTGACCTTTGACTGTTCAATATGTCATCAAGAATTCCATTGCTCTTTTCAAAATTTTGACAATTTTTTAATTTGATTGTGAATTGTTCCAAATCTAACTTCAATGAACCTATCTCAGATTTGTACTCATTGCACTCTTCTTCCTTGAACTTCAGACTTGCATTTTCTTCTTTTAACTGAGTCTTGAGATTGTTGATGACCTCCTCAGTGTCCTTGGAACTCTTAGTTATCTTAGTTTCCAAGATACATATATGTTCTTTATGACTTTTGGCTAGATACTTCAATTTTTTTTTTTTTCTTTCTTTGACTCTTCAATTCATTCAAAGCATTGATAAGTTTTGCCTCAAGATCAACCTCGGCTTCTTCTTCATCCACTTCTTCATTATCCAATAATATTTGTTCTTTTGAACAATTTTCATCTTCAATTTCAATGGACATGAACAAAACTTCATCACTTCTACGGTCTGAACTAGAGTCATCATTGTCTGAGATATATTTATCACTGACTTCAGAAGAGATGTCTTCTTTAGAATATAGACTCTTTTTGTTATTGAAGAAGTTTTTCTTATAGTCACCTTGCTTGAAATTTTTCTTGCTCTTGTTATACTTGTCGGCTTCTTATTCTCTTCACCATGTTCTTTATCATGATCATGTTTTTCTTTTTGAGGACACTTGGCAGCAAAATGATCAATCCTACCACAATTGAAACATTTGAATGGTAGCATGCCTTTGTACCTACCTGAACCTTTTCTCAGTTTCCTCACAAATAAGGCTTCGGCTTTGTTTTTATTGTTGACGTTGTGGATTGCACCCTTGATTGGACGCTGAGCTTCTGTCTTCCACGCGGCACAATGGAGACTCCCCTCTTGCTGTGGATCTGGCAAAATTGAGGGGAGAATCTCTAGATAAGGGCTAGCTCCCTTTGATGCATCTCTAAAGATTTTCTACTACTACTGTTAACAATGGGGGGGAGGTCAAAAGAGAAGAAATAACCAAAACAGAAAACTACTCTAAGTGGTGATGCACCAAATAATGTTGATCTACTCAGTTGTTCACACTTCAAACCAGAAAGGGGGGGAACATACACTTTATTTGGCAAAAGACCATACTGTAGGGAGCTTGAAAAAGGAGGCTTAATGAAGACACACAAGAGATGTAACTTACCACAAATGCTATAGAAAAACCCTGTCTGATAGCTACTCTTTTTTGTCTCTGCGCTTTGTTGTCCCCCAAAAATATCGCTCATTTTTGGGACAACATTTGAACTATTTTGGTCCTACAGACCAAAATCCTCGCTTCCTATTTCAAAAATTGTTCTGAGCATTCAGGTTCTTGATTTTTCAAAGCTTTCTTAGAAATATATGGACTCTGCAGGTTTGAATCTATGGACTCTGCAGACCAAGTTCTACTGGCTTCACAAGTTGATTTCTACGGATTATGCAGGAAAGAAGTAGTCTCTCAAAAGAACAAGTTTCCAGCACTTAGTCATTTTCAAGATTGATTTAACGCCAAGGTTCAACCAAAGCGTCCATCGGCCAGCTTCTAAGCAACAATCAAACCATTGAACCTTGAACCATTTTGGTTCAACGGGTTCAATGGGTTCAAAGGTTCAACGTCATCAGCAGGAGTTAAGCGCATTTGTCAAAGGTTCAAATTCAACCGCCTCAAAGTTCCATGGCTTCAAAACACTTAGCGAAAAATGACGCGTTGAACCATTGAATCATTGAACCTTGAACCACATTGGTTCAATGGTTCAACGACCTATTGGTTCAACACACTTGGTTCAAAGAGATCAAAAAGACAGCCAAATAACAAAGAATGAACAGGTTGAACCGTTGAACCAAAGATGGTTCAATCGGCAGGTTCAAGGGGCTGCCCCACGACCGAAGGAACAAATGCCCCTGCGGAGGGCCGTGAATCAAGTCAAGTGCCCTTGCGGAGGGCCGCGAGCCAAAACGAACAAAGTAAACTCTTTCAGAAAAATGAATAAGGCAAAAATCCTTCGGACATTTTGTCCCAAGGAATTCACCCGGGAAGAGAGCCCGAAGAAAGCGAAGGAAAAGCCCGACTGAAGAGAAAAGCCCACGAAAAAATACCTGATGAAAAAAGACAAAGTGCTACGGAAGCCACCACGTGTCCATTATAAATCAGAGCGGAAGCCGCCACGTGTCATCTTCCGCAGGACCCTCAAAAGGTTTCTAAAGCTTCTATAAGTTAAGCGGAATGTGTCACGTGTCCTATTATGACTCAGCGAAACGTGACAAGTGTTTGCATCCGCGTTCCCCTTTTGAGGTTGCTCGGGCAAGACGTGTCGTGGATCCCATTTTCCGTAAGTTTCTAATAAGTTTCATAACAGCGGAACTTGCTACTTGTCAAAGACGCAGAAATGACCCCCCCAAAGACTTAGACAAGAAGGGCTAGAAAGGACAAAGAAGCAACATGGACGATTCCAAAGGCAAGTTCAATTAAAGCGACTGGCTGAAAAGAGAGCCTGAAGACTCAAATTGCTACAAGGGAGAGAGGAATGAGACCAAAAGACCAGAAATATCTTTAAAAGAGTTATTTCCAATAGGTGAAACAGTGGATCAAGTAGACTTCTAAGCGCACTAAATCAAAGACGCAAGCCTTTTTTTCTTCCATAAAGTAATGACAAATTAGACAGTTGCGCAGACATCAGGAAAAGGACCAGACAGTCCATACTAAGAAGAGACATATTAGAAGAATGGACACGCCATAGTTATGGCAATGCACTGTTCCCAGCATGGTCCCTCCAGACAGAACTGAAGGCACATTGAAGGCATTCAATTTAGCATGGGCCTTTTTCATGAAAACAAGCACCCAAGTCTTTCTTGGAGCGCTATATATTTTAATCTCTCATTTGTTACAAAGGAGATCTTCCCGTTCCCAAAAGCAAAACTCTGCCCAAATTGAAAGGCGAATACTAAGACTTTGAGCTCAGATTGTATTTCATATTATTTTATCTGAATGAGAAAGCAAGTGATTCGCAGACTTTGTGTTGTATAGCTTATATCAGTTTAGGAGATTGTTCTTATGTCTGTCTTCTGAATGTGTTCTTGTTTATTTAAATTAACAAGCAGAGCTAGTGGAAATGATAAGGAAGGTATCATGAAACCAGTTACTTTCAGACTTTGTGCTGACATAATTGTTTTCAGTGTGTGTTTATTTTATGTTTCTGTGTAAAGGACCTTGGGACGACTTTGTGCCCCCATTATTCTTCGTATTTCACACTTGGGCAGTCGAGGTGGAAACTTTGCGTTACATTTCAGGCTGCTGGTTACTCTGCACCTTTGGTTACCAGTTATTTACCAAAAAGATTCCTGTTTGCAAAAACAAGCACTTCTGAAAGAAGAGAAGCGCCTTTTGTTATTTCACCAGGATTTCTCCTATCTAGGAAGGGATCTGGATCTTGGCTGAAAGGAGAAGTATCTTCACCAATCACCTAGGATTTTTCCTTTGATCTGTGAGCATCGTCTCTAAAAAAAGAGAGATGGATGGTTTATCCCACCCCTGTGTCTTACTTTTTGCTTATATATATAGTATATAGCCTCCGTATATTTAATAGGAAACCTCCCCTTGATGAGAGGATAGATTTGTCCCCTGTGATGTAGTAAAACTGCACACTTGGACGATCAATCTCTCTATGCTGTGGTGATAGGAACTATTTTGCTCACCAGTTAGCTGGTCAACAAAATATTCACCCAACATGCTCCAGATGCAGCACTTCCTGTTAACCTGCAGAACTGGTGCTTTGGCTACACTAGGTGTGTTGGTGTCAATTTGTGAGAGCATCAAGCTAAAATAACTGAACACAGAATTGATACACACTCAAAAGCATAACCAGTCAGATAGAGGTAAAATGCTTTCTTATTGATTCAAGGTGAAATTTTGGCAGGGCTGCGCCATACAAAAATGAGAGATATCTTCCTCACTTGGAGGTTACAATATATATAACATCAAAAGGAAGACTTAGGCGCTCTTCAGAATGAGTGGCCCATGCTGCGGCAGCCCAAGTCTTGACTTTGGCATTTAAATCATATTAAATATCATTGTAAAAGCATGGGTTGTGTTGACCATTTTGGCCCTGCAGGGCAAAATTGGTCTTCTTCTTCCCCTGCTATTCTGAGCAAGTTTAATTTCTGGTTTGCACAAGTCTTTCAGCGAGTGGATGAACCAGTTCAACAACATGAACTTTGAACTTGAACTTCAAACCGCCGCTTGGTTCAATCGCTTTGAACCGTCACTTGGTTCAATCGCTTGGTTCAATCACTTGGTTTAAAGTGTTTGGTTTAACGAGTTGGTTCAACGGGTTGGTTCAAGCGGTCGTTTCAACGATACATCTAATTCACAAGGGAATTGAATGGATGCAACTCCTTGCAGAACACAAAGTGTTGAACCATTGAACTGTTGAACTCCAAAAAACGATTCAGGTTCAACCAAAAGGTTCAACGACAGAGACCCGAACAAAGAAAAGGCCGAAGGAATTGACCAAATGGCGACGGACGTGCGAATGTCAACTTTACAGCAATGAAATAGCCGTTGATTTTTAAATGAAAGGCGCGAGCCCGAAGGAATTCAAAGGCTTAAAGCCAAAAGGAAGAAACCGCCGAGAAGGGAGCCCAAAGAGCCAAAGAATTAGCAGAAGATAGCCCCCGAAGGATGAAGGAGCCAGAAAAGACAAAGCCAGGAAGAGGCAAAAGAGCCAAGTGCAGAAATGGACAAAACATTCCAAGTGGCAAACGAAGGTGTCGACTCCAGGGGTTACTCCAGCGATTGACACAGTATTTGCCAAGTGATCATCAAGGGGCGCAAACAATGAATGACGCGACCCGTTTTTTCTTCACTTTGCATTGATGAGCAGACAAACCGCGTGAATGTCTTGAAGGAGCTGTCTTGTTTGCAGACAGACGGTGCGGCCTATGTTTTCACACATGATGTTTAATGTATTTGAAACACCTAAAGTCTAAATCGGAGCCGACACAACGTTTTCTTTCAGTGGCTTCCTCTTCCCAATGATCCTAGCACACGTAGGCCACTTGTCAAAGGGTGCCAAAGTCTTTTCCAAAAGGGGCACTTTTGTTTTCTTCTTCTCTATATATATTGTAACTTCTCATTCAGAAGATCTCTCTTAGCTTGTAAGGCGGAGCCCTGTCGAAATTTACCTTGACTCAAAAAGAAGCATTTTTGCTTCCATTTGAGCTTGCACTTTTGCATGTCTATGGATTTGTCTTGTGTTAAGCCATTTTTCCTTATGCTTTCACAGAATGATTCCAGCATGTCTAGTGTATTGTGAGTTCTTCTTTTGCAGGTTAGCCAGAAGTGTCTACAGCAAAGTATAGGCGCATGTGAACAGGTTGCCATAGTGTCTTAGAACACCTCCGGTAGTTCTTCCTCCCTATATCTCTAGAGGACCCCTAGCTCACTGATACAGGAAAATTTCTCATATCAGATGAAGTGTACATTAGCTTGTTCTTGGTGGAAAGTGTTTGCTCAAGCTAAGTAGATCGAACCTTTTTTGGTGCATCACCCTCTTAGTTTAGGTTTTGTTTCAGTATTTTTTTCTCTTTTCAACCCCCCTATTATATATATATATATATATATATTAGCAAATGTACTAGAATAAATCAGAGATGCATCAAAGGGAGCTAGCCCTTATCTAAAGACTCTCCCCTCAATTTTGCCAGACCCAAGGCAAGAGAGGAGTTTCCATTGTGCCGCGTGGAAGACAGGAACTCAGCCTCATGTCAAAGGTGCAATCCACAGCGTCAATAGGTTGCTTGATCGTTTGAATGACAAGGCCGCCCCTCTTTATGAAACTTATGCGACTATCCGCTCACCCATGCTCAAACGAAGAAAAATAGGCCGTGCCATTGAATGCTTGTGCCCTGTGATGACCATTTCTTAAGGACTGTTTCACCCACAGTAATAACTCTTCTGCCAATGCTTGTTGTTCCACCTAGACTATTTTGTCTTCTTCTGTGCTTGTCTTATGTGTGCATGGTCACTGTTGACGCAGTGGATTGCACCCTGGCCTCCTGCCTTCCACACGCAACAATGAAAACTCCCCTCCCCTGTGGGACCAGCGAAGCTAGGGGGAGAGTCTCTAGATAAGGGCTAGCTCCCTCTGGTGTATCTTTTAGGTCCTGGATTTCCTACTATTAACAAATAAATGACAAAGGGGGGATGAAAATGGAGAAGAATGCTGAAAACAGAACCTAAAGCTAAACTAAAAAGGTGATACACCAAAAAAGTTGATCCACTCAGCCCGAACATAAACTTTTCACCAAGAAGAAGCTGTCATACACTTCATCTGATGTGGGAGACTCTTCTGTATCAGTGAGTCAAGGGTCCGTGGAGATACAGGGAGGAAGAACTATCAAAGGTGTTTTGAGACACACTTTGGCAGCGTATTCACATGCGCCTATATTCCTGCTGTAGACACTTTTGACAGACCTGCAGAAGAAGAAACTTCACAATGCACTAGACATGCTGGAATCGTTCTGTGAAAGCATAAAAGAAAATGACTTAACACAAAAGGAAAACATAGACATATGCGTGAGTGCAAGTTCAAATGGAGGTAAAAATTGCTAAGTCTTGATTCATAGTAAAATCTAGCAGAGTTCTGCCTTACAAACCTAGAGACTTTTGGGCAAAGCTTTGCTTTACGGGTTAAGAGATATGGATCCCCTTCTCAAAATGAGAAGTTTACAACATATAGAAAGAGGGGAAAAAATAAAGGCACCGCTTTGGAAAAGACTTTGGCGCTCTTTGACAAGTTGGCCCATGTGCGTTTGTGAGCATCGGGAAGAGGAAGTCACTGTTGCTGATGTCATTCTTGTAGAAGAGGCCTGCTAGAACCATGTTGTGTAATCGCCGGTCTTGACTTTGGCGTTCAAACATTAATGTGAAAGCATGGGCCTCGCCTCTTTTCTTCAGACAAGACTGCTCCCTTCCAGATATTCACGCGGTTTGTCTGCTTATAAATGCAAAATGGAGAAAACAAGCCACGCCACTTACTGTTCGCGCCGTTTGATGACCACTTGGCAAGCACTGTTCCAACTGCAGGAATAAATCCCTGAGTTGACACCTCTTCTTTGCCACTTGGACTGTTTGTCTGCTTCTACACTGTCTCTTTCTGGTTTTGTCTCTTTCTGGCTCCTTTGGCCCTCGGGGCTATCTTCTTGGCAAGTCGCTGAGTTCCTTGGGCTCTTCTTTAAGATTTTCAAAATCAACAGCTATTTCAAGAGCCTTAAATTTGACGTCTGCGCACCCATCACTGCATTTGAACTTCCAACGGCTAGTTCGCCGTGCTTGATTTTGACGTCTTCGGGCCCGTCACCCCTTGGAATTTCTTCGGCCTTTTCCTTTATTTCGGCTTCTTGTTTCTTCCCTTTACTTCGGGCTTCTTGTTTTGGACCCTCCCAAAGGGAAGGTGACCCTTCGGCTTTGGAGAAATGCCCTTCATTCGGCATCCGAGAGCCCCTCGCAAGGGCACCTACCCTTCGGGGTCCTTCGGTGGCCTCTTCTCTGTGGATAATTTCCCGCGGACAAAAAGTCCACAAGAATTGTCTTCGACCACTTTGCTTGACCTTCGGGATTTTCTTTCGGGTTTTTTGTCTCGCGGCTCTCTCCCGAATTTCTTCAGACTTTTTTTTTGATCCTCCCGAAGGGGAGGGTGTCTCTTTTTTCGGCAGTCGAGAGTCCCTTGCAAAGGCACCTGCCCTTCAGGATCCTTCGGCGGCCTTTTCTCTTCAGCTATCTTCCTGTGGACAAAATGTCTGCAAGAATTGCCTCACCCGTTTCTTTTGTCGGAGCTTTTCCTCGGGGTTTCTCCCGTAGACTTTTTCCCCGTGAACAAAAGTCCGCAATAATTGTCTCTAACACTTTGCTTTACCCTTCGGCATTTCTCTCGGGCTTTTCTTTCGAATTTCTTCGGACTTTTTGTCCAAAGGAATTCCTTCGGACAAAAAGTCCGAAGAAATTATTCTCGCCTTAGCCTTAGTCTTTTTACTTGTCTTCCCTTGGATTTTTTCTCGTAGTCTTTCTGAATTTCTTCGGACTTTTTTCGAAGGAATTCCTTCGAACAAAAACTCCGAAGAAATTATGTCTTCGTCCTTTTCTCTCGCCTACCTTCGAAAAGTGCCCTTTGGAAAAATTGGAAATGACCATTCCAAAGGTTACTTCCCTTGCCTTAAACAAATTTGCGAAAGAAACTTCCCTTTTCGGCTTTTCTCTATGGCCTCTTTGCAAAGTTCCCTGCCCTCCGCAAGGGCATTTGGAATGGTCCATTTTGCGCCTAAGTGGGAACTTGTCTCATTTGAACCGAGCTGTTGAACCAATTGAATGAAACAAACCGTTGAACCGAGCCATTGAAACAAGCCGTTGAAGTAAGCTGCTGAACCAGTCGAATTTGAGTCAATTGAATTGAATGGTTCAATGGTCCGAAGAAACTTTGTAGAAGCTCCCTTCAATCCTTGAACTGGTTCTTCATCTGCCAAAGGACTTTCATGCAGAGTCCGTAGTTCTTTTCTTTAGAGTCCGTAGAAAACATGCCTGTAGAGTCCATAGGAATTCTCTGCAGAGTCCGTAGAAAACATGCCTGCAGAGTCTGTAGGAATTCTCTGCAAAGTCCGTAGAAATGGGCTTGCAGAGTCCGTAGAAAACATGCCTGCAGAGTTTGTAGGAATACTCTGCAAAGTCCATAGAAACGGGTCTACAGAGTCCGTAGAAATTCCAGGCTTGTGCAAAATCAAAAAAATGAACTAGCTCAGAACAGCAGAGAGAGAAGGGGACTGATTTTTGGCCTGTTGGACCAAAAATGGTCAACAGTCACGCTTTCACTGTTTTTGTCTCTTTCCTTGCACCTCGGCTCTCGAGCTATCCTTTTGTCTTTTGCTGGCTTTTCAGGCTTCTTTCTCGGCGGGTCGCTGAGTTTACTCAGGTATGCGCCACGAGTCTTCGGCCGCTTATCGTGAAGGCCTTAGTCCTTTGGCTTCTCCTCAACAGCCGATGCATCCCGTCAAAAAATGACGTCTGCGGGCACGTCGCTATTCAAAAACCAAACGGCTATTTCATCATCATAAATTTGACGTCCGCAGGCCCATCGCCATTTAAAAGCCAATGGCTAGTTTGTTGCCTTGTGTTTGACGTCTTCGGGCCTGTCACCACTTTGGCAATTGTTGACGCAATGGATTGCACCCTGGACAGGAGGCCGAGCTCTTGCCTTCCACACGCAACAATGAAAACTCCCCTCTTGCCTGTGGGCCTGGCAAAACTGGGGGGAGAGTCTCTAGATAAGGGCTAGCTCCCTCTAATGTATCTTTTAGGCCCTGGATTCCCTACTGCTAACAAATAAATGAAAAAGGGGGGGATGAAAAGGGAGAAGGATGCTGAAAACAGAACCTAAACATAAACTAATAGGTGATACACCAAAAAAGTTGATCCACTCAGCCCGAACATACGCTTTTCACTAAGAACAAGCTCCCATACACTTCATTTGACACGAGAAATTCTTCTGCATCAATGGGCTAGGGGTCCATGGATATACAGGGAGGAAGAACTGCCAGAGGCGTCCTCAGACACACTATGGCAGTGTATTCGCAGGCACCTACACTCCTCTAGGTACACTTCCGGCAAACCTACAAAAGAAAAGCTCACAATGCACTAGACATGCTGAAATCATCCTGCGAAAGCATAAAAGAAAATGACTTAACACAGAACAAAGGCATAGACACATACGAAAGTGTAAGCTCAAATAGAGGTAAAAATGCTGTCTCGATTCAAGGTGAAATCCAGCAGAGTTCTGCCTTACAGGCCTAGAGGTTTTTTGGGCAGAGCTTTGCCTTACGGGCCAAGAGATTTCTTCAAAATGAGAAGTTTTACAATATATAGAGAGAGAAGACTTAAAGGCGCCCCTTTGAAAAAGACTTTTGGAACCCTTTGACAAGCTGGCCCATGTGCATTTGAGAGCATTGGGAAGAGGAAGTCACTATTGCTGATGCCATTCTTCTAGAAGAGGCCTGCTAGAACCATGTTGTGTAATCGCCAGTCTTGACTTTGGCGTCCAAACATTAATGTGAAAGCACGGGCCGCACCTCTTTTTTTGCAAACAAGACTGCTCCTTCCAGATATTCACACGGTTTGTTTGCTCATAAATGCAAAGTGGAGAAAACAGGCCGCGCCGCTTACTGTTTGCGCCGTTTGATGACCACTTGGCAAGCACTATTCCAACTACGGGAGTAAATCCCTCCCCTTTGCCACCTAGGTTGTTTTGTCCGCTTCTGCATTTTGTCTCTTCCTGGTTCTATCTTCTCTATCTGCTTCGGCCCTCGGGGCTATCTTCTTGGCGGGTCACTGAGTTAATTGGGCTCTTCTTTAAGCTTTTCAAAATCAATGTCTATTTCATTGCCTTAAATTTGACGTCTGCGCACCCGTCACTGGGCGTTTGAACTTCCAACGGCTAGTTCGCCGTGCTTGATTTTGACATCTTCAAGCCTGTCACCCCTTGGAATTTCTTTGGCTTTCTCTCTTCGGTTGGGCTTTTCTGTTTCCTTTCCTTCAGGATTTTGCTTTGGACCTTCCCGAAGGGAAGGTGACCCTTCGGCTTTGGAGAAGTGTCCTTCAATTTTGGCTGAGAGTCCCCTGCAAGAGCACCTGCCCTTCGGGGTCCTTCGGCTCCTTGGTCTTGAAATCCTTCGGATATGTTGTCCGATGGATTTCTCCCTTTGATTCAATATATATAGAGAAAGAGGAGGCAAAGGACGCCCCTTTTGGAAAAGACTTTGGCGCCCTTTGACAAGTGGCCCACGTGTGCTGAGAGCATTGAGAAGAGGAAGCCGCTGAAAGAGAAAGTTGTGTTGGCTCCGATTTTGACTTTAGACATCTAAATACATTAAACGTCATGTGTGAAAACATAGGCCATGCCGTTTGTCTGCAAACAAGACCACTCCTTCAAGGCATTCACGCAGTTTGTCTGCTCATCAATGCAAAGTGAAGAAAAATAGGTCGTGCTGTTCACTGTTTGCGCTCCTTGATGACCACTTGGCAAATACTGTGCCAACCGTTGGAGTAACTCCTTGAGTCGACACCTTCCTTTGCCACTTGGACTATTTTGTTCATTTCTGCACTTTGTCTTTTCTGGCTCCTTCGGCCCTCGGGGGCTATCTTCTACTAATTCTTTGGCTCTTTGGGCTCCCTTCTCGGTGGTCTCTTCGTTTTGGCCTTTAGCCCTTTGAATTCCTTCGGGTTCGCGCCTTTCATTAAAAAACAAACGGTTATTTCATTTCTGCAAAGTTGACGTCTATGCGCCCATCGCCATTTGAAAGCCAACGGCTAGTCTATTGCTCTGAATTTGACGTCTTCGGGGACGTCATTTGACGTCCAGACCCCAACAGCTAGTTCTTGATGTCCAATTTGATGTCTTCGGGGACATCACCCCTTTGAATTCCTTCAGCTTCCTGTCTTTAGAACCCCCCGAAGGGAAAGTGTCCCTTCGGGCCTTGAGAATGGTCCATTTTGTGGTCGCCAAGAGTCCCCCACAAGGGTACTTGCCCTTCGGGGTCCTTCGGGCGGCCTTGTTCTTCAAATCCTTCAGACAAAATGCCCAAAGGAAATCCTTCGGATATTTTGTCCGAAGGAAATCTTTCATTTGCCTTTGCCGCTTTCTGTCGGACCTTTCAACATTCCTTCGGACAAAATGTTCGAAGGAAATCTTTCCTTTGCCTTTGCCGCTTTCTGTCGGGCCTTTCAGCATTCTGTCCAAAGGAAAATGTCCGAAGTATTTCTCTTGTGAAATTTCGCCGTGGAAAATCTTTTCGAAAGATATCCTTTTGTTCCTTGACTTGGCAATTTCTTCGGATAAAATGTTTGAAGAAATTCTTTCGGACATTTTGTCCGAAAAAATTCATCATTTGCTTTTCTGAAGAAAACCTTACCCTTTCGGCCTTCTCTTTGATCCTTTCGCAAATGTTCCCTACCCTTCGCAAGGGCACTTGTCCTTCGGGCTTTGAGAGAATCCCTTGAACCTTCCGATTGAACCGACTGATTGAACCGTTTGATTGAACCAACAATGGTTCAACGGTTCAACAGTTCAATGGTTCAATACTTTGTTCTGTTCATTCAATTGACCACTTGAACCAACCGCTTTGAACCATTCGATTGAACCAATTCTTTGAACCAAGCCGACTGAACCAACACTTTGAACCAAGTCGTTGAACCAAGCCGATTGAACCAAGTCATTGAACCAAGCCGATCGAACCAAAAGATTGAATCAACTGATTGAACCAACTGAGTGAACCATTTCTTTGAACCAAGTCGATTGAACCAAGTCGTTGAACCAAACCGACTGAACCAACAATGGTTCAAAGTTCAAGTTCAAAGTTCTTGGAAAGATCATGGCATTGGACCCCGACATCGAACCATTGAACTAGTTCCTCCTTTTGCCGAAAGACTTGTGCAAAAAATCAAATTTGAAACTGGCTCAAAACAGCAAGGGAAGGTGATCCAAAACTCAGAAGTTTTGGTTGACGAATATTTCAATAGCATAGAAATAACAATAACAATGAATTCTCTGAGAAGAGACGCCGTATTACTTAAAGATCGCAATACAAATATAGGTTTATCTATGGGAAGAGATGTCTGCCTTCCCTTTTCGGGTTACAATGCATTTATACATATTTTGAAAACATCGGGAGATTGAGTGGCTCGAGAGAAATAACAGAATTAAAACAATACAGCGCTCGAGGACATAATGGCTCGAGGAAATAACTGTCACTGACATTGTGACTTCCAAGAATGAAAACAATACAAAATTCGAAGAATTAACTGTCACCCGAATGGTCACCCAAATTGTTGCCCGGATCATTTCTGTCACCCGAGTGGTCACCCAAAGTGTTTCCCGGATCATTCCTCCTTGAAAAGCAATGGTCTTCATTGCTTCAATATTCCCCGTCAGGTGGGGTAGTTGTGTCTTGATTTGATTCTATGTGAGCCACTCACCTTGGTGGCTAAGCTGGCCTCTTCTGACCACTCGATATAGTGGAATAGAGCCTCCTCTTGTTGTCTTCATCTAAGTATCCACAATCTGATCCTCTTCTACTGGAGCAAAACTCTGTGGATCAAGCTCATCAATGTCTAGTTGTTCTGCCACAACTGAAGTGTCCAATAGAGGTGGGTGATATGGTTTGAGGAGCTCCACATTGAATATTGGATGCAGGCCAAGGTAGGCTGGTAGGTTCAACTCAAAAGCATTTTCTGCAACTTTTCTGGTAATGGTGTATGGATCATATCGCAGAGGCCGAATCTTTCTGTGTGGGCCTGCAAGCCGTTCCTTCCGAAGCTATAACCAAACCTTGTCACCCACAGCAAAATGGTGTCCAATCCTATGTTTGTCATGGCGTAGCTTATACTTCTGATTCATCTTCTCCAGGATGTCGTGAACTTGTTGCTGGATATGTTGCATTTGTTCAATAAATTTTGTTGCTTTTGCTGCCTCAGATCTTTCATGAGGTGTGTATTCCATGGTGGAAAATGGAACAACTATATCAATTGGTGCCATAGGTTGGAACCTAAAACATACTTGGAATGGATTGTGCTTGGTCGAGCTGTGCAGCGCCCGATTGTATCTATGTTGTATGAAAGGAAGTCCCTCGTTCCATGTTGGTGGATGTTTGGAGTGATACATCCAAATCATGTGAACAATCAAGCGGTTTACCACCTCGGTCTGACCATCAGTCTATGGATGGAAGGTTGTGGACTTCATCAGCTTAGTATCCATCATCTTCCATAGAGTGGACCAGAAGATGCTCAGGAACTTGCTATTTCAATTTGAGACAATGGACTTGGGAAGACCAAAATGGAGCCACACATGACTAAAATATAGTTGAGCAGTTTCCTCAGCAAACATATTTTTCTTACAAGCAAGCATGATAGCCATTTTTGAAAAATGATCAACTACCACAAAAATACAGTCCTTGCCATGTTTGGAAGTGGGCAAACCTGAGAGAAAATCCATTGAGACAGATTCCCAAGGCCTGGTTGGTTCTGGCAATGGCGTGTACAATCCTTGCTTCTTATTTGTTGGCTTGGCTATTGCACATGGAGTGTAAGATTTGAGATATCTTTCCACATCTTTTCGCATATGGAGCCAATAGAAGTGTTTTTGAAGAACTGCTAATGTTTTTTCAATACCAAAGTGGCTAGCTATCCTACTGAAGTGTGCTTCCCATATCATCTTTTGTTGCTCTGCAATAGGAACACAGATGTGCCCCATATGGCAGAGGACATTGTCTTGAAAATAGAAGTCAAAAACATGTTCACCTCTTTGGAGCGCTTGATATGTGTCAGCAAAGGTAGGATCTACTTCATACAAAGCACCCCAAGTCGTAGTCTCATGTCTGCACAGGTGAAGAACTGTTGAGTGTAGTAATTGGTGGGCGGCACAGGCAATCTGCAGCTGTATTTGAGCTCCCCTTTTTGTGTTTGATTATTAGGTGAAATTGCTGAAGATACGTGGCCCACTTTTGGTGCCTCTCATTTCGTAGTTTGCTTTGCGTCTGGATGAATTCCAATGGTTTGTGGTCGGTGTGGATGACCGTCTCTTTCCCCAAGATGTAGTGTTTCCAGTGTTTACAGGCTTGTACAATGGCATAGAGCTCCTTATCATATGTTGGATATTTCCGGACTGTATCAGTGAAAGTTTCACTGTGGTATGCAATAGGATGGCCATGCTGCATGATGACAGCTCCCATGGCATATTCAGATGCATCTGTCATCAACTCAAACGGTTGATGCAAATTTGGCAAGGCAAGAACAGGGGCTGAGCAGAGTCTGTTCTTCAAATTCTCAAATGCCCTTTGTTGTATTTCACCCCACTGAAATGTAGCTTTAGCTCCTTCTTTAGTCACTTGGGCTAGTGACCAAGCAACATGTGAAAATCCAAGAACAAACCTGCGGTAGAAATTTGCAAGGCCCAAAAAGCTGCGAAGCTTTGTGAGGGTCCTTGGTGTGGGCCATTCTCGAACCGAATCTTTTATGGATCGACATGGACCCCTTCCTTATTCACAACGTACTCGAGGTACTGAATTGTTGTCATTGTGAATGTGCACTTGTCAAGATTTGCATACAACTTGTGCTCCCGAAGAGTTTGAAGCACTTTACGAACATGTTGCAAATATTCTTCCCATGTTTTGCTATAGATGAGAATGTCATCTAAGTAGACAACCACGAATGAGTTGGTGAAGGGTCGTAGGATGTCATCCATCATCCTCATGAAGGTTGTAGGTGCGTTAGTTAGGCCAAAAGCCATAACCAACCATTCAAAGAGCCCCTCCTCAGATTTGAATGCAGTTTTCCAGACATCAGTGGGATCGATGGGAATTTGGTGATAACCAAATTTGAGATCAATTTTGGTAAAGAACTTTGCACCACAGAGCTGGTCCAGCAGGTCATCGATTATGGGGAGAGGGTAACGATTCCTCACAGAGATTTTATTCAGGGCTCGGTAGTCAATGCAAAGCCTCCATGTTCCATCTTTCTTTGGTACCAAGACGATTTGGCTACCACAAGGTGAAGAGTTTTCCCTGATGTGACCCCTTTGGATCAATTCTTGAATCTGTCTTTTTATCTCATCATTCTCCAAAACTGATCTGCGATACACAGGACTGTTAGGCAAAGGTGATCCTGGGATTAAATCGATAGAATGTTTTACCTAGCAATGCAGTGGAACTCCTGTGGGTGACTTGAATAAGTCATCATATTTGCCTGTGATCCGTCCTATCTGCTTTTGTTGTTGTCTTGATTGTGTAGTTAGGACCGCAACATCGGCCTCCTTGGATTTCTGTGGTTTGACCACCATGAGAACAAATTGCTTTGTCTTCTCCACCAATCTCTTGCATTGCTTAGCAATGATCAGGGAGACAGATGTGGGAGGTGGTGCCTCTAGTACCCTATAGCACCGTGTTCCAAGAGTGAGGGTGATCCTTTGGGTTCGGGATTCATAGATGCCATGTCGCTCATACATGAACAATTGACCAAGGAGTACATCACAAACATCTAGATTGACCACATCACACAAGACTTCATCTTGGAATGGTTTTATAGCATATGAAAGAAGACACTGATGGGTGACACGAAGGTCTCTCTCTGGGCTCAACCACCCAATACTATAGGGCTTTGGATGAGGTTTCATGGATAGACCTAGACTTTTCACAACTTTAGCCGAGATTAAATTCTTTTGACTCCCACTATCAAGAATGAAATGCAGAGGCTTACCTTTTACCCATAATTTGGAGTGAAACAATCTTTCTTTGTCATCTGGTCTTTCCTCACAAGTCTGTGATGAAGTGACGATGGTGTCAGGCTCAGCATCTACAATTTCTTTTTCATCCTCTTCGACTGTAGGTTGTGTATGAGGCAAAGTAGTAGACGTCGAGTATTGTGACTTAGAGAGCAGTGACTTGATGGCTCGACATTCTTCTTTGGAGTGAGTTCCAGTTTTGTGGTAATCACACCATTTTCTAGCCTTTCCCTTCTGGGATTTCTTATCCTGAAACTCCTGCTTCCAATTTTGGCCTCATGTTTGACCTTGTCACTTTTCCATTTTGAAGGTTGACTCTTCGTATTCTTCCTGCCATGCTTCTGTTCAATCTTCACTGCAAATTTATATGCCTCACTGAGGGTTTCCAAATTGAAGAGTTCCATTTCCCCCCGGATGTACCATTGTAGTCCACCACGATATTTGAGAGTTTTATGTTTCTCACTTTCTTGAATGCCCAGTCTTTCAAACAAAGAATGAAAAGTGTCAGTGTAATCTTGAACAAATTGGTCCTTGCCTTGGCGAAGTTGTTGCCACTGTATGTACAGATCATCATATGCTTCGATGGGATAGTATTCTTCTTTTACTGCTTCCATAAAATCATCCCAGGTAGGTTCCACCCCAAAGCCAATGATATCCGTACTGAACCTCTTTTTGTACACTTCCCACCAGTTTTTCACAGGGAATGATGATTTCAAAAGAGCAAAAGTTATTTTTTCTCCATCGATGAACTTATTTACAGAGAAGAAGAAAGACGTTTGATCCAACCAATTTTCCACTACATCAAAATTGATTTTGCCTTCAAATGTGGGAATATCAAAATTTACCTAAACCTTGAAGGGTGTTGGGGCACTGAAAGAAAGCTCCCTCGATGAGGAGCTAGGATGTGTAGCCACAGAGCCAGAATTTTCCATTGGAAGTGTTTGAAGAATTTGAGCAAATTGTTGGAGCATCTGCGCTTGTTGCCGCTGGAGGGCTTCATTCACCATTTCCTTGAAAGGATCGGATGTCTCGGTGTCGTCCGCCATTTGAGTTCGTTTGGGGCGCACAAGTGGAATGTTTGGAAGCTCTGTCGCTTCCCACCCAAGTTAACTGTACCCTGACCTCGTCCTTGAGAAAATACACTCTCAAGACAAACCGCTCTGATACCACTGATCCAAAACTCAAAAGTTTTGGTTAACGAATATTTCAATAGCATAGAAATAACACAATAACAATGAATTCTCTGAGAAGAGACGTCGTATTACTTAAAGATCGCAATACAAATATAATTTTATCTCTGGGAAGAGATGTCTGCTTTCTCTTTTCGGGTTACAATGCATTTATACATATTTTGAAAACATTGGGAGATTGAGTGGCTCGAGGAATTAATGGTGAGCATTTAAGAATGAGTGGCTCGAGAGAAATAACAAAATTAAAACAATACAGCGCTCGAGGACATAATGGCTCGAGGAAATACTCGAGGACATAATGGCTTGAGGAAATAACTGTCACTGACAATGTGACTTCCAAGAATGAAAACAATACAAAATTCGAGGAATTAACTGTCACCTGAATGGTCACCCAAATTGTTGCCCGGATCATTTTTGTCACCTGAGTGGTCACTCAAAGTGTTGCCCGGATTAGGAGACTGATTTTGGCCTGCAGGGCCAAAATGGTTAACAAATTGGCGATTCCCAGGGGATGCATGCCTGCTATGCTTAGATACCAGTAGCCTCAAAGTCCATTGGGCATGGAGTCAGAACGCAGCTTGAAAAGTTAGCAACCGCCTTGAGATATCCAAGAATCAATCACGAAGTTCTTACCCCAAAAGGAAACGAAACACACACAAGATTAAGAAAACTACTAACATGTGCAAAAGCACTTAGGAAAAAGAGGGAAAAAACAAAAAAAATATATACATGATGGGAGGAGGGCTCAGTGATAATGCTTAAGATGTATCCCATTTACTGGGATATAAAGTTCTTCACCATCCAACCTGGAGAGTTCGAACACATTGTGCTAGTTGCACTGGGTGATGACGTATGGACCACTCCATATGGCATCAAAATTTACATGCTTTCCAGGCTTAGCTCGGTCAGCATCCCATTTCAAGACGATGTCTCCTTCAGAGAAACCTTTTGATAAAGATCTCTTGTCGAAGTGTTTCTTCGTCTGCTATTGGTAGCTAGTCATAGAAGCCATAGCCTGGTCCCTTGTCTCTTGAAACTCCATCAACTCGCATAGCCTAACCTCCATGCTGTTGCCTTCTAACTGCAGCTGGTGAGCAATGTCCAAGGCTGGCAACTCAAGTGAAATAAGAAGCCTAGCTTCCCTTCCATACACGAGCGTGTATGCTGAATTACCAATTGCTCTCTTTGGAGTGACCGTATCTACCTACAGGGCTATTTTCAACTTGGCATGCCAAGTTCTCTGATTATCCTCCATTGTTTTTTTGATAATCTTGATCAGATTTTTGTTGGTGGATTCAGCCAGTCCATTCCCTTGTGGGTAGTAGTTGGAAGAAGCGTTGAGGTAGATGTATCTCAACACCCATTCACTCGTTTTAGTTCCCAGAAAAGTTAAAGCGTTATCTGAGATGATGGTAGCTGGAACCCCAAACCTTACCACCAGGTCTTCATAAAAATTTAAGACTGCACATTTGTTGGTTTCCTTCAAAGCGACAGCCTCTACCCATCTTGTGAAGTAATATGTGGTGGTCAGGGCCCACTTGTGTTCAACACTGGAGGGGGGGTTAATCATCCCTATAAAGTCAAGGCCCCATTGCATAAATCGCTGCTCTACATGAATAGGCTATAAAGGCATGGCAATCAGTCGTTGTTTTCCATCAAAGAGTGCACACTTTTGGCACTTTCATATCCAGCATGAGTGTCTCTGAATAGAGTAGGCCAGAAGTAACCAGCTCTCATTATTCTTGCCGCTGTAGGCCTAGGAGAAAAGTGACCACCAGTTGGCCCATCATGGAACTCGGACATCACCTTATCGGCTTGACTTGGGTCTATGCACCTTAAAAGCACTCTTGAGAGATCCCTTCTGAACATCACTCCATCAATCAGGGCATAAGGGAGAGATTGGAGTCTGAAATATCTCCTCTTGGTCCTATCAAGGCCCTGCAGGCACTCACTAGTGAGAAGGAAATGCCTCAAGTCTGATGTCCAATCCTTCATAACAGCTGGTTTTTTAGCTATAGCTGCATCATGAATTAGCAAACTGTCCTCTTTTTGCTGTTTAAGGTCTGCAACAAGGTGTTCCCACAGGGTTTTTCTTTTACCAACTTGGTGATCTGGATATCCATGTCGTATTCCATTACCTTAGTGATCCACCCCGCTCTCTTTTCATTCAGGTCACGGTTGGTCAAGAAATCTTTAATGTCGGGATGTGGAACCATGAGGTGAATCCTACTGTTGGACAGCATATGTCTGAATTTTTTCAGGCTCTAAATGACTGCAAGGACTTGTTTCTCCACATATGTATACCTGACCTCAAAACCCTCTAGGCCTTGGCTAAAAAACGCAAGTAGTTGTTCAAGGTTATCACAATTTGCTTGGGTAAGCATGGAGGAGATTACCTCTTCATTTTCGAAGGTGTAGAGGTTGAAATCCTTGGTGAAGTCAGGGCTGATCAAGGTAGGACCCTGGGCTATAGCCTGCTTGATCTCTTCAAAACTATCCTTCCTTTGTGCTGTCCATGCGAACTTCTTGTCGTTCTTCAGCATAAAGGTCAATGGCTTGACTATCTCCGCAAAAATCGAAATAAATCTCCGGATGAAATTTATTTTGCCGAAGAAGCTCTGCAGGCCCTTCTTATTTTTAGGCAAGGTAGCTCCAGGATGAGGCGAACTCTCTCCGGATCAATGGTCAAGCCTTCTTTGGAAACAATGTGGCCAAAAAGTTTACCCTCATGGACAGCGAACACACATTTATTCAAGTTGAGAGAGATACCAAACTCTCTACACCTCTCAAAGATTTCTTTGAGGTGTTTCATGTGTTGCCCTGCCTCTTTAGAGAAAACTGTCATGTCGTCGAGATACACCAGCACAATGTTATTTATGAGGCCTTGAAAGGCCCTGTCCATGGCTCGCTGAAAAGTGGCACCGGCATTAGACAATACAAATGGCATTTTCCAATAAGCTAACGTCCCCCACTTGGTAATGAAGGCTGTCTTGTACTGGTCACAGTTTTGCACCAAAATCTGATTATATCCTGAGTACCCATCCAAGAGGGAGAAACGCTCGTTCCTTGTCACCATTTGAAGGATCTGCTCCATGCTTGGGAGAGAATAATGATCTTTCAAAGAAACTCTATTGAGGTCTCTAAAATCTATGCATAGTCTGATCTCCCCATTCTTTCTTCGTACAAGAACAAGATTGGCCAGCCAAGAAGAGTGTTTGATTGGTGTTGACCATTTTGGCCCTACAGGCCAAAATTGGCCCCCCTTTTTTCCCTATTGTTCTAAGCCAGTATATTGTTTGATTTTGCACAAGTCTAAAAATTTCTACAGACTCTGCAGGTCCATTTCTACGGACTCTGCAGGGGAAGTTTCTACGTCTGCAGGGGAAGTTTCTACGGACTCTGCAAAGAGGATTTCTACGGACTCTGTAGGTGAAGTTTCTACGGACTCTGAAGGCGAGTCTTTCGGCACATGAAGAACCAATTCAAAGAGTGCAAGGTGTTACAAAGCTTCTTCAGACTCTTGTCAGAAGAAATTCATAAGGAAAGAGAGATAAAATGGTTCAAAGGACACTTTTCCTTAAGGTTGGAAAAATGGTTCAACGACATGATCTTTCCAAGAGTTAGCATTTTTGAACCATTGAACCGGTTCAACGCTTTGGTTCAATCACTCGGTTTACTTAGTCAGTTCAACGACTTGTTTTAGTCAGCTTGGTTCAAAGCTTGGTTCAACTGCAAAGTTCATCGGCAAAGTTCAATCAAGAGGTTTAATCAAATAGTTCATCAACATTCGGTTCGATGCCTTGGTTCAACAACCGTTTGAACCATTGAACCGGTTCAATCAAATGGTTCAACGGTTGGTTCAAAGGAGCGGTTCGATCAAAGAGTTCAAGAGAGCCTCCCAAAGGACAAGTGCCCTTGCGAAGGGCACTTGGTCGGCAACAACACCCTTCGGAAGAGTCGATTTCAAGAATCCCGAAGGGCACCTTTCAAAGCGCAGTTGAAAAAAAGCAAAATAAAGACTAAGGCATAGAACGAATTCTTTCAGACTTTTTGTCCGAAGGAATTCCTTCGGACAAAAAGTCCGAAGGAATTCCTTCAGACTTAAAGACGCGAGGCAAAAGCAATAGAATATTTTCTTCGGACTTTTTGTCCGAAGGAATTCCTTCGAACAAAAAGTTCAAAGAAATTCGGGAAGCTGCAGCAGAAAACCCAAAAGAGAATTTCCAGAGGCAAAGCGGACAAGGCAATTCTTGCGGACTTTTTGTTCGCAGAGAAAAGCCGAGAAGACAAAGGCCGCCAAAGGACCCCAAAGGGCAGGTGCCCTTGCGGGGGACTCTTAGTTGCCAAGCAAAGGGCATTTCTCCAAAGCCGAAGGGATACTGAAATATTCCAAGCTAAATTTTTTCAACTTTTAATATTTGGATTACAACATTACAAGCAAGTTCCGTCCAGATTAAAGTTAATCTCAAATAAACTGAAATACTTTGCCACTAGGATGCAAGAAATGAACTCAACGTCCAGTATGTGCTACCCAATCCATGGCGGAGTAGGGGCGACCATAAGACGGAGTAATTACAATAAAGAACTCTACGTCAAGTATGTGCTACCCGTAAGGGGCTACCATATGACGGAGTGAGCTTAACAACAATGCTTTAATGGAAATACTGAAATGAAACTACTCCACACCCAGCATGTGCTTGCTTACCCAAAAGGGTAAGTAGCTACCATAGGGCGGATGCTCTACACCAAGAATGTGCTTGCTAACCCAATAGGGCTAGTAGCTACCATAAGGCGGAGCTGAAATCTATTACAATACTTTAAAGAAAATTGAACTAATAGAGAAGGCTGCCAGTACTACTGTCAGTTACAAAATTAATTGAAATTTGCCTTTAGAAAGAAGAAAAAACCAGCCCTTATTAATTTCTTCAGATATTCATAACTCTGGCAAAACTTAACCAATCTTCTTGATTTTTGTTGCAAATACTCTTCCTGGATGGGGCGCCCAAGTTAGCATCCATAAACTGGTGAAATCTGCATCCAAATGAGTTACATGAAAACCAATGCAAACCCCAGAGGGGCGTCCAAGTGGGAGAAGGGCGATTTGCTCTAGGAAATGAATGCAAGCTTTATTAATTCCGAAAATTTGAGAAGAGGGGCGCCTAAGCCAAACTAAAACAATGGGTTGATACCCAGAACTAATTTTTTTGTATTTTTTCCTTTATGAATGAAAACCCTAGGTTTATCTCATACAGAACTACAATATCTGGAACTCTAATATTATCAAAGAACTGACAATGAAATAACTGAAGCAATACGTAAGCAAATACAAATATCAATAACTAATTCACCGCTAGATGCTGTCTTTCAAGCATGAAGAGATGCCTTTGCTAGGAGGCCTTCATTCCCCGAAGCAGTTCCAGAGCCAAAGCTGCAGCATAACAATGCATTAAAACCAAGATACTCAAATGGTAGCCCAATGCCTTCTTTTATAGGCTTCAATTGGCATCTTCTAGAAGCTTTTCCTTAAGAGTGGCGCCCCCTTTCCATGCAATGTGGCGCCCCCCCCTTCAAGTCCCCCTCTTTTAAAATAACATTAAGTTATCAAGTCTAGGCCAAGGTCAACGTTAAAATATAACGTTTATTTTATTTTATTTTATTTTATTTTAAGTGAAATTCACTTATTTCGCCAAGACTGAAATCTGAAGCCCAAAACTGAATGAATCAACTAAAAAGGGGAAGTTAACTCCTTCGACAATCCTGCTAGCTGCCAAAAATAGAATTTACTAAAAATAGTAAATTCTTGAGAATGCTCAGAAAACTGAAACGAACATACCTCTGCGAAGCTCTTGAAAAACCCAGAAGGAATTAGCCATCAAAACTCTGATCAAAGTCATCCTAAAAAATAGGAAACCCTCAATTGCACTTTCCGAGTAGCCTACGGATTTCCGAGAATAGGCCAACGGTCATTAGGAGATCAGATTCTAGAAGGGGTCATTACAGTCCGCCCTTCCCAAAATTGCTTGTCCTCAAGCAATTGAAATCTAGGATGATGCAAAATCTCATCATTTTCCCAAGTTGCATCCTCCATAGGTAAGTCCTTCCACTTTACCAGGTACTCTCGGATGGTTCTTTTCCTCAAAGAACGTTCTCGAACATCAAGTATCTCTTCTGGAATTAGTGCCAATTGTCCCTCTTCATCCAAAGGGGGTAGCTGTGATGATGCAATCACATTATGTCCAAGTGCCTTCTTGAGGCGAGACACATGGAAGACGTTGTGCACTTTGCTATCAATTGGTAGCTCTAATTCATAAGCTACAGCTCCGACTTTTCTGATGACCCTAAAGGGCCCATAGAAGCGAGGTTTGAGCTTCTCAGCTCCACTCTTCTTGAGAGTAGATTGTCTATATGGTTGTAATCTCAAATATACCATATCTCCAACCTCGAAGGAACGCTCAACACGTTTCTGATCCGCATACAACTTTTGTTGATTCTGTGCAATCTGCAAATTATCCTTCAAGGACTTCATTATATCCTGGCTATTTTGCAACAAATCCTTAGCTAGGGGTGCCTTGCTGTCACCAAACACTAAGTCTGCAAAACTAGGTGCCTCATATCCATAAAGTGCTAAGAAAGGAGACATCTTAATAGACATATGGAAAGTAGAATTGTAGCAATACTCACCAATATGCAGCCACTTGACCCAGGTTCTCTGTTGTTCGGACACATAATTTCGCAAGTAGCTTTCCAACCACTTGTTCACCACTTCGGTCTGTCCATCAGTTTGCGGATGGTAGCTAGTACTTGGTGTAAGCACCGTGCCACTCATTCTGAAAACTTCTTGCCAAAACTTACTTAGGAACTTGCTGTCCCTATCACTCGCGATGTTCTTTGGCAATCCATGCAATTTGAACACTTCTTGAAAAAAGAGATCTGCAACTTGAGCTGCAGAAAAGGTACTGGTGATGGCGAAGAAGTGAGCAAATTTAGTTAGCCGATCCACCACTACATAGATGCAATCTTTCCCTTGGGCTTTGGGTAACCCTGTGATGAAGTCCATCGAAATACTTTCCCATTTTTGATTGGGAATAGGGAGTGGTTGTAGCAACCCAGCTGGTAAAGTATGCTCATTTTTATTTGCTTGACAAACAGGACACTCCTGAATGTAGCGTTGAATCTCTCCTTTCAATCCCTTCCAAGAAAACCTTTCTCGGATCTGTCGATAGGTTTTGAAAAAACCTTGGTGGCCCGCAACTGGAATATCATGAAAATTCAAAAGAATTTTCTTCTTCAACTTAGAATCATTCACTAGAAAGATTCTTCCCTTATAGTGTATCAATCCTTCAACCACCTTGTACCTTTCATCATAAAAAGTACCCTCAAGAATGCTAGTTGCAAACTGATTTTTAGCATAATCAGCAAGCAACATGTCTCTCCAATCTGAAGTAAGCTCACTCAATGAACTAAGGTGAGGTCTCCTGGAAAGAGCATCGGCCACTATATTATTTTTCCCTTTGACATATTCAATATCAAAGTCGTAAGCTTGAAGCTTACTCACCCATTTCTGTTGTCTCTCATTTAAATCCTTTTGGTGCATGAAATGTTTGAGGCTATTGTGGTCAGTCTTAACCACGAACTTATTCCCCACCAAGTATTGTCTGAACTTGGCTAATGCATGCATAATAGCAAGCATTTCTTTGTCATAAATTGAATATGTTCTTTCAACTCCTCGTAATTTTCTGCTTTCAAACACGATAGGGTGTTTGTCTTGCATCAGGACAGCCCCCACACCTTCACCTGATGCATCACATTGCAGCTCGAAGGGCTTGGAAAAATCCGGTATTGCCAAAACCGGGCATGAACTCATGATCTTCTTGAACTTGTCAAAAACACTTTGAGCCTTTTCTGACCAAACAAAGGCTCCCTTTTTGGTAAGATCGGTAAGGGGAGCAGCATTCTGTGAATACCCCTTTACGAATCTCCGATAGAACCCACATAGACCCAAAAAACCTTTCAACTGAGTTAAGCTCTCAGGAGGTGGCCAATCAATTACCGCCTTGATCTTTTCGGGGTCCACCTTTACTCCCTCAGCACTGATTATGTGGCCAAGGTATAGTAACTCATTCATCCCAAATTCACATTTGGAAGCTTTTGCAAACAAACTCTCAGATTCCATAATACTAAGCACTTCCTCCAAATGCTTAAGATGTTCTCTCCAAGTCTTGCTGTAAATCAGAATGTCATCAAAAAATACTAACACAAACCTCCTTAAATGATTCTGAAAGACACGATTCATGCAAGACTGAAAGGTAGCCGGGGCGTTAGTCAATCCAAATGGCATGACTAAGAACTCAAAATGGCCATAGTGGCATCTGAAGGCTGTCTTCTCAACATCAGATCCCCTCATTCGAATCTGATGGTAACCCGATCTTAGATCAATTTTTGAGAAGAACTTGGCACCGTGTAGCTCATCAATGAGCTCATCTATCCTGGGTATGGGATATCTGTTTTTGATGGTGCTTTGATTTAAAGCACGATAATCCACGCACATGCGCATAGTACCATCCTTCTTTTTCACAAGAACCACTGCAGAAGCAAAGGGGCTCTTGCTTGGACGGATGAAACCCATCTTCAAGAGTTCTTGAATATTCTTCTCGATCTCGTCCTTTTGCCGCTTCGGATACCGGTATGGAGTTATGATTACCGGTTTCGCTCCCTCTTTGAGCTCAATGATGTGTTCTGATCCTCTATCGGGAGGTGGTCCAGGAGGCAAATCAGCAAACACTTTACTCTTCTTGGTGAGTAAAGATTGAATATCGGGAGGATGCTCTATTTTTGTTTCCACAGGACTAGTCGGAAGAACCATGAATTCAGCGGCCCAATCCACTTGATCATGTCTTATCAATTTCGCCATCCTTTTGAATGATACTATTCGAGGGCCACCATTTGACATCCCTCTCAACACCACCTTCTTTCCATCGGATTGAAACCTGAGTTCCATGGTTTGCAGATTTAGAGAGATGTCTCCAAGAGAACGCAACCACTGAATGCCAAGAACAGCATCCGTATCTCCAATATTCACCACATAGAAGTCATCTTTGACCTCATAGTTGCCCAATTGCATTGATAAGTTGGGCACCCTTTTGGTACAAGAAATGTGGAATCCATCCGCCACCATGACTTTGAACCCTTCAAAATCTTCTGTTTGCAACTCCTTCTTTGCCACCACAGCTTCATCTATGAAGTTATGGGTTGCTCCAGTATCAATTAGAGCAACGATACGCTGCCCCTTGATCATCCCACGGATTTTGAAGGACTCATTCCTTTGGAAGCTTGAAAGTTGAGCCAACGTGCCGCCACTTTCTTTCTCGCTTTCAGGCTCTTCAGGGACTCTTTCAACTTCACTATCTTCGGAATCAGATTGCTGGTCCGAAGAATCAGAGTTACTCTCACCAGCGGAGTAATACTCAATCTGATGGAATTTGACTCCTTTTGGGCAAACATGGTCTGGAGACCATTTATCTTTGCATCTGAAACAAAGCCCCTTCCTTCGGAGTTCATTGACAGTTTCCGGATCCAATCTTTTGCCAAGAGGTTTCTGCTGGTTAAACTCCTTTTGGTAAGGTTTTTGTTGAAACCTTCTCCCTCTATCCTTCTTGTGGAAGGATGGTTTAGGATGGAACTTAGTTTTGGGAGCCGCCCACTCCATGTTTCTAGCTTTCTTCATTGCTTCTTGCAAAGATGGTGGATCAAAAGCTTTGATCCATCCCTTGAGTGGCTCCATCAACCCTTCGCTAAATAAGATTACTAATCTTCTTTCCGTGATTCCAGTGACCATGACTGAAAGTCTTTGAAACTCAGCTATGTAGGCATCAACAGTGCCATACTGCTTCAACTGTGCCAACTCCCTAAAATGCACTTCTGGGTCCTTCTTCTCGAACCTCTCAATGAGTCTAGTGGTGAACTCATCGTAACTAGTGATTGATCCATGACCCAAAGTGACCAGGCCATGATACCACCACTCATGCGCTACCCCATCTAGGTGTAGCGTGGCGAATTTAATCGCATCTTCTTCAGCCATTGGCCTAAGGGCCAAATAGTTGTCTAATTTTTGTATCCAGGCTCGAGCAGAACTATTGTCACTTCCATCAAAGTGGGAAAGCATTAGCTTGTTGATAACTTGATGCAAGTCCCCTTGTGCTGGAGTTCTTCTGTGATCATAAATTCTCCCTTGTCCCTTACTCTTCCTTTTATGATCTATGAATTCATTATAGGACATGTCCATTTTGATTTCTTCAGGAAGAGAGTCATACTCCGCATGACCACGCCTCAAGTGTTCCACAAATGAAGAATTCTCTTCAGGATCAGGTTGGGTATTGACTGGTGCTAGAAAGGAGGGTTTGAAAGGCCTTGACGAAATGTAAGTGTTGTTTGAAGCAGGTTGAGCAACACTTCCATTAAATTGATTCGAAGCACTAGGCTCTCCTCTATAGCTGGAATTGGTCTGGAGATTTGGGTTTTGACCCACTTTCCCCAACATGAGGGATACCATATCCATTAAGGCATCCATTTTCCTTTCAAATCTCTTTTCCGGACTTAAGGATCTTTCTCTACCCTTCCCACTATCATTTCTAGGATTGGTAAACCTCTCGTTACCCCCTACTGATCTCTCCCCTTCTGCCATATTTGTTTCTTGAGATGACTCCCAATGAGCCCTCAAGATCTCAGAAGCAGTTTGACCTTCGGGAACTTGATACCACTGGAACTGTTTTGCAATTTTCTTATCCTCTCTCGCAATATATCTCTTTTCGCGGTCACTCATAGATGGTTTGTCCACAGGATGGCAGGATACGTGGCTCTGATACCACAGAAATATTCCAAGCTAAATTTTTTCAACTTTTAATATTTGGATTACAACATTACAAGCAAGTTCCGTCCAGATTAAAGTTAATCTCAAATAAACTGAAATACTTTGCCACTAGGATGCAAGAAATGAACTCAACGTCCAGTATGTGCTACCCAATCCATGGCGGAGTAGGGGCGACCATAAGACGGAGTAATTACAATAAAGAACTCTACGTCAAGTATGTGCTACCCGTAAGGGGCTACCATATGACGGAGTGAGCTTAACAACAATGCTTTAATGGAAATACTGAAATGAAACTACTCCACACCCAGCATGTGCTTGCTTACCCAAAAGGGTAAGTAGCTACCATAGGGCGGATGCTCTACACCAAGAATGTGCTTGCTAACCCAATAGGGCTAGTAGCTACCATAAGGCGGAGCTGAAATCTATTACAATACTTTAAAGAAAATTGAACTAATAGAGAAGGCTGCCAGTACTACTGTCAGTTACAAAATTAATTGAAATTTGCCTTTAGAAAGAAGAAAAAACCAGCCCTTATTAATTTCTTCAGATATTCATAACTCTGGCAAAACTTAACCAATCTTCTTGATTTTTGTTGCAAATACTCTTCCTGGATGGGGCGCCCAAGTTAGCATCCATAAACTGGTGAAATCTGCATCCAAATGAGTTACACGAAAACCAATGCAAACCCCAGAGGGGCGTCCAAGTGGGAGAAGGGCGATTTGCTCTAGGAAATGAATGCAAGCTTTATTAATTCCGAAAATTTGAGAAGAGGGGCGCCTAAGCCAAACTAAAACAATGGGTTGATACCCAGAACTAATTTTTTTTGTATTTTTTCCTTTATGAATGAAAACCCTAGGTTTATCTCATACAGAACTACAATATCTGGAACTCTAATATTATCAAAGAACTGACAATGAAATAACTGAAGCAATACGTAAGCAAATACAAATATCAATAACTAATTCACCGCTAGATGCTGTCTTTCAAGCATGAAGAGATGCCTTTGCTAGGAGGCCTTCATTCCCCGAAGCAGTTCCAGAGCCAAAGCTGCAGCATAACAATGCATTAAAACCAAGATACTCAAATGGTAGCCCAATGCCTTCTTTTATAGGCTTCAATTGGCATCTTCTAGAAGCTTTTCCTTAAGAGTGGCGCCCCCTTTCCATGCAATGTGGCGCCCCCCCCTTCAAGTCCCCCTCTTTTAAAATAACATTAAGTTATCAAGTCTAGGCCAAGGTCAACGTTAAAATATAACGTTTATTTTATTTTATTTTATTTTATTTTAAGTGAAATTCACTTATTTCGCCAAGACTGAAATCTGAAGCCCAAAACTGAATGAATCAACTAAAAAGGGGAAGTTAACTCCTTCGACAATCCTGCTAGCTGCCAAAAATAGAATTTACTAAAAATAGTAAATTCTTGAGAATGCTCAGAAAACTGAAACGAACATACCTCTGCGAAGCTCTTGAAAAACCCAGAAGGAATTAGCCATCAAAACTCTGATCAAAGTCATCCTAAAAAATAGGAAACCCTCAATTGCACTTTCCGAGTAGCCTACGGATTTCCGAGAATAGGCCAACGGTCATTAGGAGATCAGATTCTAGAAGGGGTCATTACAGATACTTCCCCTTCTGGAGGGTCCGAAACAAAAGGCCGAATCAGAGGGAAAGGCCTGAAGGAATTTGCCAAGGACGGTGACATCTCTGAAGCCGTCAACTTCAAGAAAATAGACTAGCCGTTGTTTTTTAAACAGCGACGGGCCCACGAACGTCATTTTTATACTAGGAAAACCAGACCGCAGAAAGCGCCAAGTGGCAACCGCGGAAGGCTTTGACATGTTTTCTCTAAAAGAAGCGAAACGCACCACATGTCCCCTACAGAGCTCGGCGGAAGCTGACAAGTGTCAACACCGTCGTCTCTCCCTTTTGTCTTGAAAGCACTGTGGTGGGCCCCGGACGAACTGCTAAAGAGAGCGGAAGCCTCCACGTGTCCTCTTCCGTAGGACTCTCAAAAGGTGTTTGAAGCTTCTATAAACTCAGCGGATGCTGCCACGTGTCCTGCTTGTTTCAGCATCGAAACACGCCACATGTCACTTATTGGAATTAGCGGAAAACAGCCAAGGCAAGCGGGAAAGACACGAACAAATTGTCAAGAAGGACGACGGACTCGAGGACGTAAAATTTGTGGAAATGAAGTAGCTATTGATCTTCGCAAACTTAAGCGCGAATCCGAAGGAATTCAAAGGCTTAAAGATAGAAGGACCAAGTGCAGAAACGGACAAAGCAGTCCAAGTGGCGAAAGAAGGTGTCGACTCAAGCAGTTACTCCAGCAGGGGATACAGTGTCTGCGAATTGATCATTAAGAGTCGCAAACGGCTAATGGCATGACCCCTTTTTTTCATTTTGCATTAATGAGCAAACAAGCCGCGTAATCGCCTTGAAGGAGCGGTCTTGTTTGCAGACAAATGGCGCGGCCCATAATTTCTCATATGATGTTTTAAGCGGCTTGCTCTTTCCAATGATCGGAACGCACATGGGTCATTTGTAAAAAGGGCGCCAAAAGGCCTCATTTCTTCCTCTATATATTGTAGACTTCTCATTTTGGAAAGGACATCTTTCACATTGTAAGGCGAAGCCCTGGGAATTTTCACCTGGAATCAATAAAACGCATTTTTACCTCTATTCTGGTTAGATACTTCTGAGTGTGTTTGAGTGTTAGTCTTGTGTTTAGTCATTGCTTTCTAATGCTTTCACAGGGTTGACACCAACGCATTTGGTATCTATAAGGTGCCACTCCTGCAGGTGACAAGAAGAGTTGTACCTGGAGCACAGAGATAGAAGGAGGTTACTAGACAGTGTGCTTTTCTACAACACCTATGGTGAGTCCCTTTTTCTGTGTGTTTCATTAAAGCCTCCCTATTAAGCTTCCTGCAGCCTGGTCCTTTTACCAGTTAAAGTGTACGTATGTGTTTGTATGGTTCAGAGTGTGAGTGTGAATAGGTCGAATCATTTGGTGCATCACCTCTTTTAGAGTAGGTTTTGTTTTCCTGTAATGCTTCTCCTTTTTCATCCCCCCAGTGTATATATATATATATATATATATATATATATATATATATATGTATTAGCACTTATTGGAATAGCTCAGATGCATCAAAGGGAGCTAGCCCTTATCTAGAGACTCTCCCCTCTAGCTTCGCCGGTCCTACAGGGGAGAGGGGAGTTTCCATTTTGACATGTGGAAGGCAGGAGCTAAGCGTCCTGCCCAGTGTGCAATCCACTGCATCAACAGTTTTTGGCACACCCGGTGGGACTCAATTTTTTACACTCAGTAAAGTTTCAGGATTGATGCTGATCCTGGTACAACAAATCAACTATTTTCAGCATCTGGCGACTCCACTGGTAAGAGCTTCAGTTTGTAATCAAAGACCAGTCTGACTTTCTATGCCTAAAATTACCACACGGTTTGCTTCTAAGAGTGTCCCTTTCGAATTCATTGAATTGCCTTTAAACTTAGCAAAGCAACTGAGGTTTGAGAGGACCTATCCTTATTCAACAAACCACTTTCCGAATCCTGCTATAAAGAACACCTATGCAAGAACGCCGCAGTTACATACCATCATAGCTATGGCATTACCCTTTGTGACTTTTCGTGGTCAGAGTCCCTTGAATCTCCCGCGTTATGACCCAATTCCAGGAGCAATCCTCAAAAGTGTGCCTTCTTTTGATGGAGAGGGGCCTATTACAGTTATTGAACACATCAAAATTTTTGCCAACCTCTGCAATATTCACATTACTGAGGATAATAGTGCAACCAAATTGCTGGCTTTGTCCCTCAAGGGCAAAGCTCTGAACTGGTATGGGACTTTGACCATAAATTCAATCGGTTCTTGGATGAATTGGGCACTCACTTGACGGACCGTTTTGGGAAAAAGAGTGACCACCTCTCACTTTGTTGAGCAGTTGACTACCATGAAAAGAGCCCCACATGAATACATGCAGGATTTCAACACTCGGTTTCAGAAGACATGGGATAGAATCCCCATTCTGGTAAGACCGACTCCTAGCTATGCTTTCCTGTATTACTTAAGAGCATTGAACAGCGATATCGCTATTATGATACAGTCCATGGGAGGACATGTGCTACCTGCCACCTATGACATAGCTATAGCAGTTGAAAATTGCTTAGTGCACGCTGAGAAGATAGCTCCTAGACCCCATATGCCACTTTTCTCTGAAATGCTGCCTCCAATCCAGACCGCTGCTCCCACCTTAGCTCTTTTGCCTAACATAGAAAAGGCAGCTGCTACTCCACCTAATGAACTTCATGAAGTGAAGAGTCTGTTGCAAAATATGACAAATGAACTAGTGGCTATTAAGAGGCAACAAGCTCAAAACAACTGACCAAACCAAGGATACCAGCAATATGGTCAAGCAAATAGACCCCCTTTTCAAAATTACAATCAAGGACAGGGTCAGCTTACACAGACCAGACCCTTTCAAGGCCACAATCCAGGCACCTCTTCATCATCCAAGGTTATGGTGCCCATTCAAAACAATTTGGTGCAAGAACAGCCAAGTTGTTCAACCATGGGATATGGTCAAGAGCAGGCTATTTATACAAATGAAATGACGGGTTATTACCCAAATGTACAAGACAATCAGGTAGCTGCCCATCCCCAAGGTTTTGAGGCTCCAATGCAACCCAGCACGAGCAACAGTCAAACCTAGCTTGATTCTACTCTCATAAATCATTTGGAAGGTGAATTCTATTCAGTCAATTATGTGGGTGCTGCAGACAATCAGGCTGACTGTGTCGCAGCCAACACAAAATTCAAAAGGAGAGCAATGATAGAAACTCAGGTTGCTGCCCAAACGTCAGCAATGCTTTCTTCATCACATGTAAATCAAAAAGTCCCAAGCTTCAGAGCGCCGATTGTACCTTCAGTGCCTCGGCCTGCACCTCAGGGTGTAAATAATTCCAAAGAAAATTTGAAAGAAGGCAACCCTCGAGTCAATGTGGTTGACCAGATGAAGAAGCTGCACATGAATATATACTTGTGAGATTCACTGTCAATATCGGGGCAAAAGGACATGTTGCAAAAGGAATTGCATGAGCTAGATGAACAAGCTGTCCCAACAAAAGCCGATAATGTTTTGATGATGAATGGACAGCCTTCCACCTCAGGGCAGGTCAGGAAAGAAGAAAAGGTTCCTCCTTTTTATGTGTCCTTGGTCATAGGAGATTTCTTGGTGCACAATTGCATCATTGACAGTGGAGCAAGCACTTCGGTGATGCCCAAATGCATAGCCGATAAACTGGGCTTGAAATACGAAGAAATAACCAAGGGAGTCCTGCAACTGGATGGAACACCCGCAAAGACAATTGGGGTGTTGAAGGGTTTGAGCTTGACGCTACACGCTTGCCCAACCTTCTCAGTTCCTCATGATGTGGTAGTGGCGGATGTCCCTCCTTTGCCATCTACTTATCCAGGGATTTTACATCCAAGATAAGCGGCTACTTAGCAGCGAATTAGTCTTATCTGGTTTTTAAAACCAAGTATGGGACTAAAGTTAAGATTGAATCCGAGCCACTCCACAGAGATCATCTAGAACCATACTCGCTCAAGGCAACAAATGTCAGCTACGCTATCATTGACCAAGAAGAGTTCCAAGTAAACCAATCTCCATCCTCTACCCTTGAAGGAGTTGCAGCCCTGCTCTTAGATGAATGGGAAAGTGACAACATCGAGCATGATCCTTACAAATTCATAGAGGAGGCGGGCCTTGAAATTTATTGTATGCATGAAGAGGTTACTTTTGTACCAAATCTGATGAAGGCTAGCCAAAAAAGCTCAGGTCTATGGCAGCTATTCTTTGATGGTTCAAGAAGTAAGTTGGGAGCTGGTGGTGGAGCGGTGTTGGTTTCTCCTTCAAAGGAGAGATACTTTTCAGCTTTTCGGTTCCAATTTTCCTGCACATGCAATGTTGCGGAATATGAATCCCTCATCCACGGTTTGGAGTGGGCGAGGAAAAGAGGAATCAAAGAGCTGCAAGTTTTTGGTGACAGTGAGCTGATTGTCAATCAGATAAGAGGCCAGAATTTGACAAAGAATTCTTTACTGAAGTCCTACAAACATAGGGTAAGGGACTTAGTGGAAAATTTCTTTGCTTTCAATATTACTTCCATTCTTAGAGCGCAGAACAAGCAAGTAGATACGCTGGTAGCAGTGGGTGCCCAGTTCGATATCCCTCGGTAAATAGGCCGAGACCACAGCTCACGCCACTTGAAGGTAGTGATCCAGCCCTCTGTACCTGACAACATCACCAACTGGCAGGTCTTCAACAACGATTAGAAAATAGCACTCTTCTTGCAAGACGCTGAGTTTGCTACAAAAAATCAGGGTAAGCTGCAGCAGCAATATGGCAGCCAAATTGTTCAGCTGAAGAACAATAAGTTCCCCAAAGGTTTGGTCACTCTAGAGAGTATCTTCAATGGAGATGACCAGTTGAAAAGCGACAAGGCATGCATTGCAACGAAGGAGGAACACCATGAGAAGGTGAAAATATTCAAGGATAAGCTGCTTGCACTTGGGAAAGTGTGCACAGACTGTGAAAGACAAGCCTTCATCTTTTTGTGCCAAGAATTTGCTGATATCTTCGCTTGGGAGTATGGTGATTTGAAGGGTTTTGACCCAAGTTTGGCCCAGCATACCATTGAGCTAGAAGAAGGCGCCAGGGCAATTAAGCAGAAACAGAGGCCTGTCAACCCAATGATTGAGCCTCTCATGCGGAAGGAGCTCACCAAGTTGATTGAGGCTAGGATAATATTTCCAATCAAACACTCTTCTTGGCTAGCCAATCTTGTTCCTGTCCGAAAAAAGAATGGGGAGATCAGACTGTGCGTTGATTTCAAAGACCTCAACAGAGTCTCTTTGAAAGACCATTATCCTCTCCCAAGCATGGAGCAGATCCTTCAAACGGTGACAGGCAGCGAGCGTTTCTCCCTCTTGGATGGGTATTCAGGGTACAACCAGATTTTGGTGCAAGACTGTGACTAGCACAAGACAGCCTTCACTACCAAATGGGGAATGTTTGCATACAGGAAAATGTCTTTCAGACTGTCTAATGCTGGTGCCACCTTCCAACGAGCTATGGACATGGCCTTGCAAGGCCTGATAAATAATATTGTGCTGGTATATCTTGATGATGTGACAGTTTTCTCCAAGGAAGCGAGCCAACACATGAAACGCCTCAAACAAATCTTTGAGAGGTGTAGAGAGTTAAGTATCTCTCTCAATCCGAAGAAATGTGTGTTCATTGTCCACGAGGGGAAGCTCCTTGGTCACATTGTTTCTTTGGAAGGCTTGACTATTGATCCAGAGAGAGTTCGCTCCATCCTGGAGCTGTCCTTGCCTAAGCACAAAAAAAGCCTGCAAAGCTTTTTCGGCAAGATAAATTTCATCCGGAGATTTATCTCGAATTTTGCGGAGGTGGGCAAGCCGTTGCCTTCTATGCTGAGGACGGGTGAAGAGTTCACATGGACAGCACAAAGAAAGGACAGTTTTGAAGAAATCAAGCAAGCCATAGCCCGGGCTCCTACTCTGATCAGCCCTGACTTCACCAAAGATTTCAACCTCTACACTTTTAGCAATGAAGAGGTAATCTCCGCCATGCTTACTCAAGCAAGTGATGATAACCTTGAGCAACCAATTGTATTTTTCAGCCAAGGCCTAGAGGGTTTTGAAGTCAAATACACATATATGCAAAAGCAAGTCTTGGCAGTCATACGGAGTCTGAAGAAATTTAGGCATATGTTGTCCAATAGTAGAATCCACCTCATGGTTCCACATCCCGGCATCAAGTATTTTTTTGATCAACCGAGACCTGAATGAAAAGAGAGCAGGGTGGATCACTAAGGTGATGGAATATGATGTGGATATCAAGATCACCAAACTGGTAAGAGGAAGAACTTGTGTGAGCACCTTGCTATAGACTTTAAGCAACATAAAGAGGACAGTCTGCTAATTCATGATGCAACTACAACAGAAGAACCAGCGGTCATGAAGGATTGGACATTAGACGTGAGGCATTTCCTTCTCACTGGTGAGTGCCCACAGGGCCTTGACAGGACCAAGAGAAGGTTTTTCAGACTCCAGTGTCTTCCTTATGCCCTGATTGATGGAGTGTTGTTCAAAAGGGACCTCTCAGGAGTCATTTTAAGATGCTTGGACTCAAGTCAGGCCGACAAAGTGCTGTCTGAGTTCCATGATGGGCCAGTCGGCGGTCATTTTGCTCCTAGGGCTACAGCAGCAAGAATAATGAGAGCTGGCTATTTTTGGCCTACTCTTTTTAGGGACACCCATGCCTAGGTACGAAAGTGCTAGAAGTGCGTGTTTTTTTATGGGAAGCAACGGTTGGTTGCCATGCCTTTACAGCGTATTCAAGTAGAGCAGCCATTCATGCAATGAGGCCTTGACTTCATAGAGATGATTAATCCTCCCTCCAGTGTTGGACACAAGTGGGTCCTGACTGCCACGAATTATTTCACAAGATGGGTAGACGCTGTTGCTCTGAAGGAGGGTAATGAAAGTGCAATCCTGGATTTTTATGAGGACCTGGTGGCAAGGTTCGGGGTTCTAGCAACCATAATCTCAGATAATGTGTTAGCTTTTCTGGGAACTAAAACAAGTGAATGGGCACTGAGATATGGTATCTATCTCAGCACTTCATCCAATTACTACCCACAGGGGAATGGGCTGGCTGAATCTACAAATAAGAACCTGATCAGGATCATCAAGCGAACCATGGAGGAGAATCAGAGAATTTGGCATGCCAAGTTGAAAACAGCCCTGTGGACAGATAGGGTCACCCCGAAGAGGGCAATTGGTAACTCGCCGTACATGCTCTTCTATGGAAGGGAAGCTAGGCTCCCCATTTCACTTGAGTTGCCAGCCTTGGACCTCGCTTGCCAGCTGCAATTAGAAGAAGGAAATAGCATGGAGGTTAGGCTATGCACGTTGATGGAGCTCCAAGAGACAAGGGACCAAGCTATGGCTTCTATGACCAGCCGCCAACAGCAAACGAAGAGACACTTCGACAAGAAATTTTCATCAAAAGGTTTCTCTGAAGGAGACATTGTCTTAAAATGGGATGAGGACCGAGCTAAGCCTGGAAAGCACGCGAAATTCGATGCCCTATGGAGTGGCCCATACGTTATCACTCAGTGCAAGCAGCATAATGCATTCCAACTCTTTAGGTTGGATGGTGAAGAGTTGTATATCCCAGTTAATGGGATACATCTTAAGCATTACCATTGAGCCCCTTTTCCATCATGTATATATTTCCCTTGCTTTTCTCTTGTTTTCCCTGAGTGCCTTATTGCACATGTTAGTAGTGTTGACCATTTTTTTTCCAACAAGCCAAAAATCGGTCCCCTTCTGTCCCTGCTGTTCTGGGCCATTTCATTTTTTGATTTTGCATGAATCTAGCGATTTCTACGGACTCTGCAGAATTTTTACGGACTCTGCAGGTCTAGTCTTTCAGCAGTTGAAGAACTAGTTCAGAGAGTGCAAGGTTTTACAAAGCTTCTTCGGACTCTTGTCTGAAGAAATTCATAAGGAAAGAGAGCTAAAATGGTTTAAAGACACTTTTCCTTAAGGTTGGCAGAGTGGTTCAACGACATAATCTTTACAAGCATTAGCATCTTTGAGCCGTTGACGCATTGAATCAATTCAATACTTCGGTTCAATGCCTTGGTTCAACGCTTCGGTTTAACGCTTCGGTTCAACTGCAAAGTTCATCGGCTCGGTTCAAAGGCAAGGTTCAACGCTTCGGCAAAGTTCATCGCTTTGGTTCAAAGCTAAGTTCATCGCTCGGTTCAACGCTCAACACCTTGGTTCAACAACCGCTTGAACCATTGAACCGGTTCAATGGATTGGTTCAACGGTTGGTTCAAAGGAGCGGTTCAAACGAAAGTTCAAGCCTTCCGAAGGACAAGTGCCCTTACAGGGGGCAGTTCTGGGTTCAAGAGCCCTTGTGGAGGGCAGGGAGCACTTCAAAGAGGACACAAAAAAACCGCGAAGGTAAGTTTTTTTCGAAATTTTGTTAAGGCAAAGAAACGAATTCTTTCGGACTTTTTGTCCGAAGGAATTCCTTTAGACAAAAAGTCCCAAGAAATTCAGGAAAACTGCGAGCCAAAATCCCAAAAGAAATCAAAGCGGACAATTCTCGCGGACTTTTTGTCCGCGGAAAATTCTCGCAGGGAAGAAATCCAAAGGAAAAAGTCTGCAAAAAGGGCGAAAGCAAGAAGCTGAAAGAAAGTCCAAGGGGTGACGGGCCCGCGAACGTCGATTTCACACCAAAAAAAAGCCGGAGCGCGGAGGGCGCCAAGTGGCAACCGCGGAAGGCTTTGACATGCTTTTCTAGGAGCAGCAGAACATGCCACGTGTCCCCTGCAAGGCTCAGCGGAAGCCGACGAGTGTCAACACCCGCAGTCTCTCTTTTGTCCCGCGAGAACTGTGGTGGGCCTCAGACGAATTGCTAAAGAGAGCGGAAGCCGACACATGTCCTCTTCCGCAGGACCTTGGAGGGGTGCCTAAAGCTTCTATGAGTCAAGCGGATGCTGCCACGTGCCCTGCCCATTTCACAGCGGAACGCGCCACGTGTCACTTATTTGAAAATCAGCGGTAAGTGACCAAGGCAACCAGGAGGAGCCCAAGGAATGCAGCGAGCCGCCGAAGATAGCGCCTGAGAGCTGAAGGAGCCAGAAAGAGGCAAAGCAAGGAAGAAGACAAAGTGCAGGAAAAGACAAAGCAGTCCAAGTGGCAAAGGGGAGGCGAGTTATTGCCAGATGGTCACCAAACGGCGCAAACAGTAAACAACATGCCCTGTCTTCTCCCTTTTGCATTTATAAGGGGACAAAACCGCGTGAATATCTGAAAGGAGCAATTTTTTTGCAGAAAAGAGGCGAGGCCATGTTTTCACATTAATGTGGAACACAAGTCAAAGCAGGAACCGACAATCAAACGGCTCCCTCTTCCCAAGGCTCAAAGCGCACATGGGCCAGCTTGCAAAAAGAGTGCCAAAATTCTTTTCCAAAAGGGCGCCAAGTTCTCTTCCCCTTTCTCTATATATTGTAAAACTTATCATTTGAGGACCCTGGACTCTCTTATCCTTAAGGCAAAACTCTGCCCAAAAATCTCTCGGGCTTGTAAGGCAGAGCACTACCAGATTTTACCTTGAATCAAGACTTAGCATTTTTACCTCTATCTGGGCTTGCACTTTAAAGTATATGTCTGTGTTCTTTTTTTGTGTTAAGTCATTGTCTTTCATGATTTTCACAAATCGATTATAGAATGTCCAGTGCATTGTGAAGTCTCCTTTCTGCAGGTTTGCCAGAAGTGTCTACAGCAAGAATATAGGCGCATGTGAATACGCTGTCAAAGTGTGTGTCAAAACACCTTTGTTAGTTCCTTCCTCCCTGTATCTCTACGAACCCCTGACTCACTGTTGCAGAAAAGCTTCCCCATTCATATGAAGTGTATGGGCATTTCTTCCTAGTGAAAAGTGTATGTTCGGGTTGAGTGGGTCAACATTTTTAGGTGTATCACCTTTTCATTTTTAAGCTTAGGTTTTGTTTTTAGCATCTCTCTCTCCCTTTTCATCCCCCCCTTTTTCATTTTATTTGTTAGCAGTAGGAGAAACCAAGGCCTAAAAGATACATCAAAGGAAGCTAGCCCTTATCTAGAGACTCTCCCCTCCAGCGTCGTCAGTCCCACAGACGAGAAGGGAGTTTCCATTGTTGCGTGTGGAAGGGCTGGAGCTAGGCGTCCTACCTCGGGTGCAATCCACTGCGTCAACAAGTAGTTTTCTTTGTTTTGTGTGTGTTTTTGTTTTCTTTTGGGGTAAATCTTCGTGTTTGGTTTTAGAATCTATTGGGGCTATTGCTGATCTTTTAAGTTACATTTTGACCTCGTGCCCAATGGACTTTAAGGCAAACTGGTTTCTAAGCATAGCAGGCATGCTTCCCCTGGGAGTCGCCAATTTATTGACCATTTTGACCTTGCAGGCCAAAATCGGTCCCCCCTTTTTTCCCTGCTATTTTGAGCCAATACATTTTTTGATTTTGCACAATTCTGGAAATTTCTACGGACTCTGCAGGTCCATTTCTACGGACTCAGCAGGTGAAGTTTCTACGGACTCTACAAAGAGGATTTCTACAGACTCCATTTCTATGGACTCTGCAAGTGAAGTTTCTATGGACTCTGCAGGCGAGTCTTTCAGCACATGAAGAACCAGTTCAAAGAGTGCAAGGTGTTACAAAGCTTCTTCAGACTCTTGTTCGAAGAAATTCATAAGGAAAGAGAGCTAAAATGGTTCAAAGGACACTTTTCCTTAAGGTTGGAAAAATTGTTCAACGACATGATTTTTCCAAGAGTTAGCATTTTTGAACTATTGAACCATTGAACTGGTTCAACACTTTGGTTCAATGCTTCGGTTCAATCACTCGGTTCACTCAGTCGGTTCAACGACTTGGTTCAGTCAGCTTGGTTCAACTGCAAAGTTCATCGGCAAAGTTCAATCAAGAGGTTCAATCAAATGGTTCAACATTCGGTTCGATGCCTTGGTTCAACAACCGTTTGAACCATTGAACTGGTTCAATCAAATGGTTCAACGGTTGGTTCAAAGGAGCGGTTCGATCAAAGAGTTCAAGAGAGCCTCCCTAAGGACAAGTGCCCTTGCGGAGAGCACTTGGTCGGCAACAACACCCTTCGGAAGGGTCGATTTCAAGAATCTCGAAGGGCACTTTTCAAAGGGCAGTTGAAAAAAAGCAAAATAAAGACTAAGGCATAGAACGAATTCTTTCGGACTTTTTGTCCGAAGGAATTTGAAAGACGCGAGGCAAAAGCAATAGAATATTTTCTTCGGACTTTTTGTCCAAAGAAATTCGGGACGCTGCAGCAAAAAGCCCGAAAGAGAATTTACGGAGGCAAAGCAGACAAGGCAATTCTTGCAGAGTTTTTGTCTGCGGAAAAATTCCGCAGAGAAACGCTGAGAAGACAAAGGCCGCCGAAGGACCCCGAAGGGCAGGGGCCCTTGCGGGGGACTCGGCTGCCAAGCAAAGGGCATTTCTCCAAATCCGAAGGGATACTTCCCCTTCAGGAGGGTCTGAAACAAAAGCCCGAATCAGAGGGAAAGGCTCAAAGGAATTTGCCAAGGATGGTAACGTCTCTGAAGCCGTCAACTTCCAAAAAATAGACTAGCCGTTGTTTTTTAAACAGCGATGGGCCCACAAACATCATTTTTACACCAGGAAAGCCAGAGCACGGAAAGCGCCAAGTGGCAACTGCGGAAGGCTTTGACATGTTTTCTCTAAAAGAAGCGGAACGTGCCACGTGTCCCCTGCAGAGCTCGACGGAAGCCGACAAGTGTCAACACCCGTCGTCTCTCCCTTTTGTCCCGCAAGCACTGTGGTGGGTCCCAGACGAAGTACTAAAGAGAGTGGAAGCCTCCACGCATCCTCTTCCGCAGGACTCTCAATAGGTGTTTGAATCTTCTATAAACTCAGCAGACACTGCCACGTGCCCTGCTTGTTTCAGCAGCGGAACACGCCACGTGTCACTTTTTGGAATCAGCGGAAAACAGGCAAGGCAAGCGGAAAAGACACGAACAAATTGTCAAGGACGACAAACCCGAGGACGTAAAATTTGTGGAAATGAAGTAGTTGTTGATCTTCACAAACTTAAGCGCGAACCCGAAGGAATTCAAAGGCTTAAAGACAAAAGGACCAAGTGCAAAAATGGACAAAGCAGTCCAAGTGGCGAAAGAAGGTGTCGACTCAAGCAGTTACTCCAGCAGGTGATACAGTGTCTGCGAATTGATCATTAAGAGGCGCAAACGGCTAATGGCGCGACCTGTTTTTTTCATTTTGCATTAATGAGCAGACAAGCCACGTAATCGCCTTAAAGGAGCGGTCTTGTTTGCAGACAAACGGTGCGGCCCATAATTTCTCATATGATGTTTCAGCAGCTTGCTCTTCCCAATGATCGGAACGCACATGGGTCATTTGTAAAAAGGGCGCCAAAAAGCCTCTTTTCCTCCTCTATATATTGTAGACTTCTCATTTTGGAGAGGACATCTTTCACATTGTAAGGCGAAGCCCTGGGAATTTTCACCTGGAATCAATAAAACGCATTTTTACCTCTATTCTGGTTAGATACTTCTGAGTGTGTCTGAGTGTTAGTCTTGTGTTTAGTCATTGCTTTCTAATGCTTTCATAGGGTTGACACCAACGCATTTGGTATCTATAAGGTGCCACTCCTGCAGGTGACAAGAAGAGTTGTACCTGGAGCGCAGAGATAGAAGGAGGTTACTAGATAGTGTGCTTTTCTACAACACCTATGGTGAGTCCCTTTTTCTGTGTGTTTCATTAAAGCCTCTCTGTTAAGCTTCCTGCAGCCTGGTCCTTTTACCAGTTAAAGTGTACGTATGTGTTTGTATGGTTCAGAGTGTGAGTGTGAGTAGGTCTAATCATTTGGTGCATCACCCCTTTTAGAGTAGGTTTTGTTTTCTTGTAATCCTCCATTTTCATCCCCCTCTCATTATATATATATATATATATATATGTATGTATGTATGTATGTATGAGCACTTATTGGAATAACTCAAATGCATCAAAGGGAGCTAGCCCTTATCTAGAGACTCTCCCCTCCAGCTTCACCGGTCCCATAGGCGAGGGGAGTTTCCATTTTGACGTGTGGAAGGCAGGAGCTAGGCGTCCTGCCCAGGGTGCAATCTACTGCGTCAACAATTGGAAATATTATCCTAGACTCAATCAACTTGGTGAGTTCCTTCTGCATGAGAGGCTCAATCTTTGGGTTGACAAGCCTTTGCTTCTACTTGATCGGCTTGGTGCCTTCCTCCAGCTCGATGGCATGTTGGGCCAAACTTGGGTCGAAACCCTTCAAATCATTATACTCCAAGGCGAAGACATCAGTAAACTCCTAGCACAACAAGGTGAAGGTCTGCCTTTCGTGGTCCATGCACTTTGCCAAGTGCAAGCAGCTTATTCTTGAATATTTCAACCTTCTCATAGTTCTCCTCCTTCGTTGTGATGCTTACCTTATCGCTTTTCAACTGGTCATCTTCATTAAAGATAGTCTCGAGAGTGGCCAAGCCTTTTGAAAGTTTATTGTTCTTTCGCTGAACAATTTGGCTGCCATACTACTGTTGTAGCTTACCCTAGTTTTTAGCAGCAAACTCTTCTTCTTGTAAGAAGAGTGTTATTTGCTAGTCACTGTCAAACACCTACCAATTAGTGATGTCAGGTATAGAGGGCCAGATTACTATCTTCTAATGGTGCGGACTACGGTCTCGGCCTATCTCCTTAAGGATATCAAACTGGGCACCAACTGCCGCCAGCCTATCGGCTTGTTTGTTTTGCTCTCTAGGAATGGAGGTAACATTGAAAGCAAGGAAACTCTCCACTAAGTCCCATACCCTGTGTTTGTAGGACTCAAGCAAATATTTCTTTGTCAGATTTTGGTCCCTTCCCTGATTCACAATCAGCTCACTGTTTCCAAAAACCTGCAGCTCTTTGATTCCTCTTTTCTTCGCCCACTCCAAACCATGGATGAGGGATTCGTACTCCGCAACATTGCTTGTGCAAGAAAATTGAAACCTGAAAGCCAAAAAGTATTTCTTCTTTGAAGGAGAAACTAGCACCACTCCACCACCAGCCCCCAACTTACTTCTTGAGCCATCAAAGAACAACTGCCATAAACCTGAGCTTCCTTCGCTTGCTTTCATCAGATTTGGTACAAAAATACCCTCTTCGTACATGCAATAAATCTCAAGCCCTGCTTTTTCTATGAACTTGTAAGGATCATGCTCAAAGTTGTCACTTCCCCATTCATCTAAGAGCAGGTTAGCAACTCCTTCAAGGGCAGAGGATGGTGATTGATTCACTTGGAATTCTTCCTGGTCAATAATGGCATCGCTGACATTTGCCGCCTTGTGTGAGTATGGTTCTAGATGATCTCCATGGAGTGGCTCCGATTCAATCTTAACCTTAGTCCTATACTTGGTTCTAAAAACCAGATAAGACCAGTTTGCTGCTAGGTAGCCGCCTATTTTGGACGTGAAATCCCTAGACAAGCAAATAGCAAAGTAAGGAGGGACATCCACCACTACCACATCGTGAGGAACTGAGAAGGTCAGACAGGCGTGTAGCGTCAAGCTCAAACCTTTTACCACTCCAACTGTGTTTGTTGGTGTTCCATCCAACTGCAAGACTCCATTAGTCATCTCTTCTTATTTGAGTCCCAATTTATCCGCTATGCATTTAGGCATTATCGAGGTGCTTGCTCCACTGTCAATGATGCAATTGTGCACCAAGAAATCTCCTATGACCAAGGATAAATAAAAAGAGGGAACCTTTTTCTCTTTTTTAACTTGCCCTGATGTGGAAGGCTGCCCATTCATCATCAAAACATTATCGGCTTTTGCTGGGACAGCTTGTTCATTCATCTCGTGCAATTCCTTTTGTAGCATGTCCTTTTGTCCTGGTATTGATAATGAATCCCACAAGAAGATGTTCATGTGTAGCTTCTTCATTTGGTCTACCACGTTGACTCGAGGGTTGCCTTCTTTCAAATTTTCTTTGGGATTACTTACAACTTGAGGTGCAGGCCGAGACGCTGAAGGTGCAACCGGCGGTCTAAAATTTTGAACCTTTTGGTTTACATGTGATGAAAAAGGTGGTACTGACATTTGAGCAGCTGCTTGAGCGTCTTCCATTGCTCTTCCTTTGGACCTTGTGTTTGCTGCGACATAGGCATCCTGATTGTCTGCACTATCCACATAATTGATTGCATAGAACTCATCTTCCAGGTGATTCATGAGAGTATAATCGGGTTGAGTCTGACCACTACCCATGCCGGGTTGCACTGAAGCTTCAAAGCTTGGAAATTGGGCAGCTGCGTGATTGTCTTGTGCATTTGTGTAGTGACTTGGCATTTCATTTGTATAAACACCCTGATCTTGACCATATCCCATGGTTGAGCAACTGGGTTGTTTTTGTCCCAGATTGTTTTGAGCGAGTGCTAGAGCCTTGGATGATGAAGGGGCGTCTGGATTATAGCCTTGAAAAGGTCTAGCCTGTGCAAACTGACCTTGCCCTTGATTGTAATTCTGGAAAGGGGGTCTATTTGCTTGCCCATACTGTTGATATCCTTGATTTGGTCGATTGCCTTGAGCTTATTGCCTTTTAAGAGCCACTAGTTCATTTGTTACGCTTTGTAACAAGGTTTTGACTTCATGGAGGTCATTGGATGAAGTAGCAGCTAGCTTTTCTATGCCAGGTAGAAGAGCCAAGGTGGGTGCAGCAATCCGGATTGGAGGCAGCAGTTCAAAAAAGAGCCGCATATGAGGCCTAGGGGCTATTTTTCCAGCCTGCACCAGGCAATTCTCAGCCGCTAAGCTATGTCATAGGCAGCATGCAGCGGATGTTTTCCCATGGACTGTATCATAACAGCAATGTCGTTATTCAACACTTTCAAATAATAGAGAAAAGCATAGCTTGGAGTTGGCCTTACTAGAATGGGGATTCTGTCCCATGTCTTCTGAAAATGAGTATTAAAATTTTGCATGAATTCATGTGGAGCTCTTTTAATAGTGGTCAGCTGCTCGGCAAGTGAGAGGTGGTCGTTTTTCTCTCCAAATCGGTTCGTTAAAAGGGTGCCCAATTCGCTCCAAGAATCGACTGAATTCATGGGCAAAGTCCCATACCAGTCCAGAACCTTGCCTTTGAAAGACAATGCCAACAATCTGATCGCAATGTTTTCCTCAGTGACATTGTGAATATTGCAGAGGTTAGCAATATTTTTGATGTGTTCGATAGCAGTAATAGGCCCTTCTCCATTAAAGGGAGGCACACTTTTAAGCACTGCTTCTGGAATTGGGTCATAACGTAGGAGATTCAAAGGACTCTGACCATGAAAGGCCACAAAAGGTAATGCCATAGCTATGACAGGATTCAACCAAGGCCTTCTTGCGTAGGTGTATTTTATGGCAGGTCTGGGAAAGTGATTTTTTGAATAAGGATGAGCTTTTTCAAACCTCAGTTGCTTTGCTGAGTTCAAAAGCAATTCAACGAATTCAAAAGGGACACCTTTAGCAGCAGATCATGTGGTGATTTTAGGCATAGGAGACCAGACTGGCCTTTGATTAAAAACCAATGTTCTTACCAGTGGAGTCATCAGATGCTGAAAATGGTTGATTTTGTTGTAACAGGACTAGCATCAATCTTGGAACTTTGCTAAGTGTTAAAATTGTTAAGCACAAGCTTATAGTGAGAGGGGGGGTGAATCAGTGTAAGATATTTCTTGACTTTCGACTATTAATTTTTAATTCAAAACCACAAATTACTCTGCAATTAATATATTCAAAGCAATCAAAGAATACAATGCAAAACCACACAATGCAAATAAACACAGATTTGCGTGGAAACCCTTTCGGGAGAAAACCACGGAGAAATTCTCTTAATATAAATATTCGTAGGCACCAACTTACTGGGGCACCAACCCCAAAAACAATTTTGATAGTCACCAACCTACAAGAGCACCGACCCCTTTCACTGAGCACCAACTCAACAAGAGACGCCAATCTCTTCAAAACGAAGGCACCAACCTTCTCAAAAAAAATCACTCTTCTATCTCAAATTTGTTGTCAAAACAACAGATGATAAAACACTTGCTTTATCTCATTTAGATTCGATCTACACTTGAGTGTTTTCGCTGCTATACTCTTCCTTATGCTTGCTGATTTTTTCTTTTCAATATTGTCACAAAAATTTTCCTTTAAAAATTCTGCTCTTTTATATATCTTCTACTTTCGAATCTATTCTTTTGTCATTCGTTATGGACTTATTTATAACCCAAAGAAAGCCACAAATTAAGGTCGTGACTCTTCAAGTGAAAAGGTCCTTTCAAACGGTCACACCTCCTCCCTATAGGTCGGCCAAGGTTGACAATTCCGTCAACATTTTGTTAAGCACGGAATATACTGAGAGGGGGGGGTGAATCAGTATATTATATATTTTATAAATCTTTCCTTTAACCAATATTCCACTTAATCAAACATTCAAGACATGCAATAAAACTCAAACTATAAACATCACACAAGACAGAGAGAGACATCAGATATAACGTGAAAACTCAATGTGGGAAAAACCACGGAGAATCAGTCTCAAATATATTCGTAAGAACAACCCCACAGGAGCACCATACCCCTTTTCCAAGTACAAACCTCAGCTACAATTTGTGAGCACCACCCCACATGAGCTTCAAACCTCTTTGCCGAGCACCAACCCAGCTGCTATTCGTGAGCACCAACCCCTTTGCCGAGCACCAACCCAGCAACAATTCGTGAGCACCAACTCCTTTGTGTATACCACACACCTATCTCTCAATGTTGCTATCTCAACAAATGATAGATGAATACATCTCCTTCCTCTCTCTCACTTTTGCTCTTCTAAACTAGATATAACAAATACAAATCATCTCTCAAAATTACTCTTCTAAGCTAGATGTTACAATTTCAAATCAACCCCTCACATACATATTACAAATGGCTACTCAAGCCTTTATTTATAGCTTTTCAAATGACCTTTGGCCTTCCCCCTTTGTGACCTTTCATTCCTCATGGAAAATGGCACCAATCTTGGATGACCTTTCATATCCAAGCATTTGAAAAGTCATGTGGTGACCCTTCATGACCAAAAACGTCTTTCCCACTTTTGTCTTTATCTTTGGTGACTTTTCGTATTTCTTTAAGTGTCCCTTCATGAGAAATTCGCCCTTTACTCTTTTGTCTTTACTTGGTGACTCTTGGTATTCCCCAAGATGACTCTTCATGGAAAAATGCGTCCCATCCTTTTTTTATCTTTATCCCGTGACTCTTCAACTTCTCCATGGGCCCTTCTTTTGTCTCATATGCAACCAAAAATATATTCATTAATATTAAATAAATATTAACTCATATTAGCCAAGATATATTTATTACCAACAATATTAAATGCAATAGGGCCTTTATCACCAATAATACTAAACCTTTGACATCAATGACAATATTTTCAACAATCTCCCCCTTTGTCATTGATGGCAACCTCAACCCTGAAACTACCACACCCTGTCACCTGCACATACTGTCATCTGAGAGCATACAGTAACTCCCCCTTACTGTAACAACCTGTGCCTGTTTTCTGTACCTATTTTCTGCACCTGTACCTGTACCTATTATTCTCCCCCTTTGACATCAATGGCAAAGGGCATACCTGGAGCTAACACATAGCTCCCCCTCACTTGATGCTGAACATCAATGGCAGGAAGTAATAGAAATTACTCCCAACTCTCGCCGATCTTTGAATGTATCCTTTGATCGTGCTTTTGAGAAGATATCTGACAAAACATATACATTGTTCCCTGTCCTTTGAGCATCTGCAATCAACTCATTTGAATCTTTTCTTCTAATCTCACAACCTTCAGCATGAAACCTTAATGTGTATCCTTGATCACAAATTTGACTAACACTCAACAAATTATGCTTAAGACTTTTTACATACAAAATATTTTTAGTCTTAGTTTTACCATATTCCAAACTCAGTACCTTTTCTGGCTATTCTGGCAGTGGTTTTATCTCCGAATCTCACTGTACCACCATTAATCTTCTTTAGAGAAATGAACTTACTTTTATCTCCTGTCATATGCCTCGAACATCCGCTATCAATTAACCATTGATGATCTTTACCTCCCACATGCAAAGCTGTCTGCACCATCATAGAATCTTCATGTTTCTTCTGCCATGTACATGTCTGAACCTTCTTCCTGATGAATGGATCTTTGATACTCTGATTCTTCTTCTTGATGAATGGAGCTTTGAACCTCTGATCCTTCTTGACTGACTCGAACACGCTTCTGCAATACCGAGCTATGTGTCCATAGTTGTTGCACTTGTAGCATACTATGGTCTCTTCATCAAAGCTTGATAGAGGAGCAAAAGAGTTGTGGCTTCTGCTTGACTTTACTTGACTTTCCTTCTTATTTTTGAAATTGTTAGCTCTTTTTCTACATTATAATTTCTTGTGACCATATCCATTACAATAAAAACAATAGCCATAAAAATGAGACCTGTCTGTATATCTCTGACCTGATTGCCTTTTGTAGCTTTGTTCTCTCCAGCCTTCTTTGTTTGGAATGTCCTCTGTATTTTTCTCTTCTGTAAGAGCTTCAGCATTGCTCTTTTTCTTTTCAAATTCGATCCCTGTCTTATCTGAATATACTTTTTAACTTTCCAATATCTTATTCAGCATGTTAGTGCTATCCTCAAATTTTGAATCACTCACTACTTTATCACTGACTGTTTTCTGAATATCTTCTTTTAAAGAGGCAATTTCAATAACATACCTTTCACAATCTTTTCTTGCTATTTCCAACTGTGCTTTGAGATCTTCTTCATTCTTCTTGGCTTCTTCAAAGTGTGCTTGTAGATCTTCAATCATTTCCTTTGACTCTTGTTCATTTTTCTCGATTTGGCGCTTTAACCTTCAATTCTTCATCTGAACAGAGTCTAACTCTTCTAGGGCACAATTGAGTTCTTCCATATCTACTTCAGCTTCCTCCTCTTCTTCTTTTTGATCATCATCATGTATGGCCATGAATATAATCTCTTCTTCTTCTGAATCGCTGACTCCACTATCTTTGCCTGAGCTAAGATCTTTAGAATACAGGCTCTTCTTCTTGAATCCCTTTTTAAATTTGCTTTTGAAATTCTTCTTGTATGTAGGCTATTCTTCATCATCTTTAACCTTCTCTGGGCATCTAGCTGAAAAATGTCCAATCTTTCCACAATTAAAACATTTAAAAGGTAATTTTCCTTGATATTTACCTGTTTCTTTTTTTGGCATGCGAATGAAAAGTGCTTTGTTGTCATCTTCATCATCACTGGAACTATCACTTGATTCTTGAATCTTAGCTTTCTCCTTCTTTGATGTCTTGAAAGCCGCTTCTCTCTTTGAGGGTTTATCTTGTTCTATCCGCATCTCATATGCCATAGAATACCATGAAGCTCATCCATCTTTAGCTTAGCTAAATTCTTCATTTCCTCGATTGCTGAAACCTTTGCATCATATCTCATTGGTAGAGATCTCAAAACTTTTTGCACCACTGTTGACTCTTCTAATGTTTCTCCAAGACCTTGAATCTGATTTACTAACTGATTAACTCGCAAGAGATAACTTGTTATATCTTCTTCTTCTTCCATCTTCAAACTTTCAAACTGCCTTCTAAAACTCTGCAACTTAGCTTGCTGAACCTTTCCATCACCTTTATAAATATTCTCAAGTTTTACCCAAGTTTCATGAGTAGATTTACATTGCATAACTTTAACAAATTCAGATTCACATAACCCACATAAAATAGCATTTAAAGCTTTAGCATTACATTCACTTGCCTTCTTTTCTGCTGGAGTAATTGTAGATGTCTGTGGCTCTTCATATTCCTCCACTGATTTTCATATGTCGAATACAAGGGCCATCAAATAAACCTTGATTCTCATGCTCCAAAAAGCATAATTCGTCCCATCAAACAAGGGTGCCTTATTTGTAGAAAATCCTTCCTGTGACCCAGCGATCGTGCTTTCCCAATCTACTTTCAAGCTGTAAAACTTTTCAAAAAGGAACCTGCTCTGATACCAATTGTTAAGCACGGAATATACTGAGAAGGGGGGTGAATCAGTATATTATATATCTTATAAATCTTTCCTTTAACCAATATTCCACTTAATCAAACATTCAAGATATGCAATAAAACTCAAACAATAAATATCACACAAGACAGAGAGACACTAGATATAACGTGGAAACCCAATGTGGAAAAAACCACGGAGAATCAATCTCAAATATATTCGTGAGAACAACCCCACAGGAGCACCATACCCCTTTGCCAAGTACAAACCTCAGCTACAATTCGTGAGCACCACCCTACAGGAGCTTTAAACCCTTTTGCCGAGCACCAATCCAGCTGCTATTCGTGAGCACCAACCCACAGGAGCACCAACCCCTTTGCCGAGCACCAACCCAGCAACAATTCGTGAGCACCAACCCACAGGAGACACCTATCTCTCAATGTTGCTATCTCAACAAATGATAGATGAATACATCTCCTTCCTCTCTCTCACTTTTGCTCTTCTAAGCTAGATATAACAAATACAAATCATCTCTCAAAATTACTCTTCTAAGCTAGATGTTACAATTTCAAATCAACCTCTCACATACATATTACAAATGGCTACTCAAGCTTTTATTTATAGCTTTCCAAATGACTTTTGGCCTTCCCCCTTTGTGACCTTTCATTCCTCATGGAAAATGGCGTCAATCTTGGATGACCCTTCATATCCAAGCATTTGAAAAGTCATGTGGTGACCCTTCATGACCAAAAACGTCTTTCCCACTTTTGTCTTTATCTTTGGTGACTTTTCGTATTCCTTTAAGTGTCCCTTCATGAGAAATTTGCCCTTTACTCTTTTGTCTTCACTTGGTGACTCTTGGTATTCCCCAAGGTAACTCTCCATGGAAAAATGCATCCCATCCTTCTTTTGTCTTTATCCCATGACTCTTCTTCTTCTCCATTGGCCTTTCTTTTGTCTCATATGCAACCAAAAATATATTCGTTAATATTAAATAAATATTAACTCATATTAGCCAAGATATATTTATTACCAACAACATTAAATGCAATGGGGCCTTTATCACCAATAATACTAAACCTTTGACATCAATGACAATATTTCCAACACATTTCCGTCGACAATTCCGTTCACTTCCATCGACATTTCCGTCAACAATCTTGTTCACTTCCGTCGACATTTTTGTTCAATTCTGGCAACAATTCCGTTCACTTCCGTTGACATTTCTGTTCACTTACGGCCATCAATTCTGTTCACTTCTGGTCATCAATTCCGTTCACTTTCGGCAATAGTTCATTTGACATCAATGACAATATTCCAACAGTCTCCCAAGCGTTAATATTAACTCTGATGTGTGCTGAGAGCATTGAGAAGAGGAAGCCGCTGAAAGAGAAAGCTATGTCGGCTCCGATTTTGACTTTAGGCGTCTAAATACATTAAACGTCATGTGTGAAAACATAGGCCGCGTCGTTTGTCTGCAAACAAGACCACTCCTTTAAGGCATTCACGCGGTTTGTCTGCTCATCAATGCAAAGTGAAGAAAAACGGGTCGCGCTCTTTGATGACCACTTGGCAGATAATGTGCCAACCGCTGGAGTAACTCCTTGAGTCGACGCCTTCCTTTACTACTTGGACTGTTTTGTTTGTTTCTACACTTTGTCTTTTCTGGCTCCTTCGGCCCTCGAGGGCTATTTTCTACTAATTCTTTGGCTCTTTGGGCTCCCTTCTCGGCAGTCTCTTCCTTTTGGCCTTTAGCCCTTTGAATTCCTTCGGGTTCGTGCCTTTCATTAAAAACCAATGGTTATTTCATTTCTGCAAAGTTGACATCTGCACGCCCGTCGCCATTTGAAAGCCAACGGCTAGTCTATTGCTCTGAATTTGACATCTTCGGGGACGTCATTTGACGTTTGGACCCCAACGGCTAGTTCTTGATGTCCAATTTGACGTCTTTGGGGACATCACCCCTTTGAAGTCCTTCGGTTTCCTGTCTTTGGAACCCCTCGAAGGGAAAGTGTCCCTTCGGGCCTTGAGAATGGTCCATTTCGTGGTCGCCGAGAGTCCCCCACAAAGGTACTTGCCCTTCGGGGTCCTTCGGGCGGCCTTGTTCTCCAAAGGATTTCTCTTGTGAAATTTCGCCTCAGAACATCTTTCTGAAAGATATCCTTTTGTTCTTTGACTTTGCAATTTCTTCGGATAAAATGTCCAAAGGAATTCCGTTGGACATTTTGTCCAAAAAAATTCATCCTTTGCTTTTCTGAAGAAAACTTTACCCTTTTGGCATTTTTTTTAATTCTTTCGCAAATGTTCCTTGCCCTCCGCAAGAGCACTTGTCCTTCGGGCTTTGGGAGACTCCCTTGAACCTTCCGATTGAACCGATTGATTGAACCGTTCAATTGAACCAACAAGGGTTCAACGGTTCAACAGTTCAATACTGTGTTCTACTCATTCAATTGACCACTTGAACCAACCGCTTTGAACCATTCGATTGAACCAATTCTTTGAACCAAGCCGACTGAACCAAACCTTTGAACCAAGTCGTTGAACCAAACCTTTGAACCAAGCCGATAGAACCAAAAAATTGAATCAACTGAGTGAACCATTTATTTGAACCAAGCCGACTGAACCAAGTCATTGAACCAAACCGACTGAACCAACAATGGTTCAAAGTTCAAGTTCAAAGTTCTTGGAAAGATCATGGCATTGGACACTGACGTCGAACCATTGAACTGGTTCCTCCTTTCGCCGAAAGACTTGTGCGAAAAATCAAATTTGAAACTGGCTCAGAACAGCAAGGGAAGGAGACCGATTTTGGCCTGCAAGGCCAAAATGGTTAACATATACCTCATCTAGGCATGGTTTTTGAGTGACCACATCCTTCTTATTGACTGTTGCAAGTTCATCTAGCTCTTCAAGGAGCTTTGAGTAGGCAACCCAATCTGTATTGTGACCTTGAATAGGTGATTCTTGATCAAATTTCTCATAAACATGCTCTTCAATAGCCATCATATCCATACAAAGCTCTTCAATCTCTTATAAAGATTCAAGGTATAGCTGCCAATCATCTTTTTGTTCCTCATTTTGATCTATTTGAACTGAATCAGCTGTAACGCTATCTAGATCCTTCTCAATAGGAGATCCCTGTAACTCATTTATAACTTCAATCTGTATCAGCTCCTCTTGAAGTTCCTCTACATCAAGATCAGTCTTCCCACTCTCAGCTCTAATTGGATGTGTTGTCCCTCAAAAATATCACTCATTTTTGGGACAACATATGAACTATTTTGGGCCCTGCAAGAGCAAAATTTTCTCTTCCCTTTTCGAAATTTGTTCTGAGCATTCATGATCCAAAACTCAGAAGTTCTGGTTGACGAATATTGCAATAGCATAGAAATAACACAATAACAATGAATTCTCTGAGAAGAGACGTCGTATTACTTAAAGATTGCAATACAAATATAGGCTTATCTCTAGGAAGAGATGTCTGCCTTCCATTTTCGAGTTACAATGCATTTATACATATTTTGAAAACATTGGGAGATTGAGTGACTCGAGGAATTAACGGTGACCTTTTAAGAATGAGTGGCTCGAGAGAAATAACAGAATTAAAACAGTACAGCGCTCGAGGACAATGGCTCGCGAAAATACTCGATGACATAATGGCTCAAGGAAATAACTGTCACCAACAATGTGACTTCCAAGAATGAAAACAATACAAAATTCAAGGAATTAATTGTCACCCGAATGGTCACCCAAAGTGTTGCTCGGATCATTTCTCCCTCTTTGAAAAGCAATGGTCCCCATTGCATCAATATTCCTCGTCAGGTGGGGTAGTTGTGTCTTGATTTGATTCGCAGTGAGCCACTCACCTTGGTGGCTAAAGCTAGCCTCTTCTGACGACTCGATACAACAGAATAGAGCATCCTCTTGTTGTCTTCATCCAAGTATCCACAATTTGATCCTCTTCTATTAGAGCAAAACTCTGTGGGTCAAGCTCATCAATATCTAGTTGTTCTGCCACAACTGAAGTGTCCAATAGAGGTGGGTGATATGGTTTGAGGAGCTCCACATTGAATATTGGATGCAAGCCAAGGTAGGTTGGTAGGTTCAACTCAAAAGCATTTTCTGCAACTTTTCTGGTGATGGTGTATGGACCATATCGCAGAGGCCGAATCTTTCTGTGTGGGCCTACAAGCTATTCCTTCTGAAGCCGTAACCAAACCTTGTCACCCACAACAAAATGGTGTGCAATCCGATGTTTGTCATGGCGTAGCTTATACTTCTGATTCATCTTCTCCAGGATGTCGTGAACTTGTTGTTGGATATGCTACATTTGTTCAATAAACTTGGTCGCTTTTGCTGCCTCAGATTTCCATGAGGTGTGTATTCCATGGTGGAGAATGGAACAGCTATATCGATTGGTGCCATGGGTTGGAACCCAAAACATACTTGGAATGGACTGTGCTTGGTCGAGCTGTGCAGCGCCCGATTGTATCCGTGTTGTGTGAACGGAAGTCCCTTGTCCCATGTGCGTGGATGTTTGGAGTGATACATCTGAATCATGTGAACAATCAAGCAGTTTACCACCTCGGTCTGACCATCAGTCTGTGGATGGAATGCTGTGGACTTCATTAGCTTAGTATCCATCATCTTCCATAGTATGGACCAGAAGATGCTCAGGAACCTGCTATCTCGATCTGAGACAATGGACTTGGGGAGACCAAAATGGAGCCATACATGACTAAAATATAGTTGAGCAGTTTCCTCAGCAGACATATTTTTCTTACAAGCAAGCATGATAGCCATTTTTGAAAAACGATCAACTACCACAAAAATATAGTCCTTGCCGTGTTTGGAAGTGGGCAAACCTGAGAGAAAATCCATTGAGACGGATTCCCAAGCCCTGGTTGGTTTTGGCAATGGCGTGTACAATCCTTGCTTCTTATTTGTTGGCTTGACTATTGCACATGGGGTGCAAGATTTGAGATATCTTTCCACATCTTTCCGCATATGGGGCCAGTAGAAGTGTTTTTGAAGAACTGCCAATGTTTTTTCGATACCAAAGTGGCCAGCTGTCCTACTGAAGTGTGCTTCCCATATCATCTTTTGTTGCTCTGCAACAGGGACACATATGTGGCCCATATGGCAGAGGACCGCAACATCGGCCTCCTTGGATTTCTGTGGTTTGACCACCATGAGAACAAATTGCTTTGTCTTCTCCACCAATCTCTTGCATTGCTTAGCAATGATCAGGGAGACAGATGTGGGAGGTGGTGCCTCTAGTACCCTATAGCACCGTGTTCCAAGAGTGAGGGTGATCCTTTGGGTTCGGGATTCATAGATGCCATGTCGCTCATACATGAACAATTGACCAAGGAGTACATCACAAACATCTAGATTGACCACATCACACAAGACTTCATCTTGGAATGGTTTTATAGCATATGAAAGAAGACACTGATGGGTGACACGAAAGTCTCTCCCTGGGCTCAACTACCCCATACTATATGGCTTTGGATGAGGCTTCATGGATAGACCTAGACTTTTCACAACTTTAGCCGAGATTAAATTCTTTTGACTCCCACTATCAAGAATGAAATGCAGAGGCTTACCTTTTACCCATAATTTGGAGTGAAACAATCTTTCTTTGTCGTCTAGTCTTTTTTCACAGGTCTGTGATGAAGCGACGATGGTGTCGGGCTCAACATCTACAATTTCTTCTTCATTCTCTTCGACTGTAGGTTGTGTATGAGGCAGAGTAGTAGACGTCGAGTATTGTGACTCAGAGAGCAGTGACTTGATGGCTCGACATTCTTCTTTGGAGTGAGTTCCAGTTTTGTGGTAATCACACCATTTTCCAGCATTCTCCTTCTGGGATTTCTTATCTTGAAACTCCTGCTTCCAATTTTGGCCTCGTGTTTGACCTTCCTTGTCATTTTTCCATTTTGAAGGTTGACTCTTCGTATTCTTCCTGCCATGCTTCTGTTCAATCTTCACTGCAAATTTATATGCCTCATCGAGGGTTTCCAAATTGAAGAGTTCCATTTCCCCCCGGATGTACCATTGTAGTCCACCACGATATTTGAGAGTTTTATGTTTCTCACTTTCTTCAATGCCCAGTCTTGCAGACAAAGAATGAAAAGTGTCTGTGTAATCTTGCACAGATTGGTCCTTGCCTTGGCGAAGTTGTTGCCACTATATGTACAGATCATCATATGCGCCGAAGGGATAGTATTCTTCTTTTACTGCTTCGTAAAATCATCCCAAGTGGGTTCCACCCCAAAGCCAATGATATCCGTACTGAACCTCTTTTGTACACTTCCCACCAGTTTTTTACGGGCAATGATGATTTCAAAAGAGCAAAAGTGATCTTTTTTCCATCGGTGAACTTATTTACAGAGAAGCAGGACGACAATTGATTCATCCAATTTTTCACTGCATCAGCATTGATTTTGCCTTCAAATGTGGGAATATCAAAATTTACCTGAACCTTGAAGGGTGTTGGGGCACTGAAAGGAAGCTCCCTCGATGAGGAGCCAGGATGTGTAGCCACGGAGCCAAAAAATTTCATCAGAAGTGTTTGAAGAATTTGAGCAAATTGTTGGAGCATCTGCGCTTGTTGCCGCTGGAGGGCTTCATCCACCATTTCTTTTAAAGGATCGGATGTCTTGGTGTCATCCGCCATTTGAGGTCGTTTGGGGCACACATGTCGAGCGTTTGGAAGCTTTGTCGCTTCCCACCCAAGTTTCCTGTATCCTGACCTCGTCCTCGAAAACATACTCTCAAGACAAACCGCTCTGATACCACTGATCCAAAACTCATAAGTTCTGGTTGACGAATATTGTAACATCATAGAAATAACACAATAACAATGAGTTCTTTGAGAAGAGACGTCGTATTACTTAAAGATCGCAATACAAATATAGGCTTATCTCTGGGAAGAGATGTCTGCCTTCCTTTTTCGGGTTACAATGCATTTATACATATTTTGAAAACATCGGGAGATTGAGTGGCTCGAGGAATTAACGGTGACCTTTTAAGAATGAGTGGCTCGAGAGAAATAACAGAATTAAAAAAGTACAGTGCTTGAGGACATAATGGGTCGAGGAAATAACTGTCACCGACAATGTGACTTCCAAGAATGAAAACAATACAAAATTCGAGGAATTAACTGTCGCCCAAAGTGTTGCCTAGATCAATTCAAATTCCTCATTTTTCAAGCTTCTCAAAAATCTACGGACTCTGCAGGCTTGAATCTATAGACTCTACAGGCTTGAATCTACGGACTCTGCAGGAAGAAAATCTACGGACTCTGCCAGCCAAGTTCTACGGGCTTCACAGGTTGATTTCTACGGACTCTGCAGGAAAGAAGCAAGCTTTCAACACTTGGGCGATTTCAAAGTTGGTTCAACGACAAGGTTCAACCAAAAGAGTTCATCGGCAAGCTTTTAAGCAAGGATTGAACCATTGAACCGTTGAACCTTGAACCATTTTGGTTCAACGGATTCAATGGTTTCAAAGGTTCAACGTCATTAGCAAAAGTTAAGTGCATTTGTCAAGGTTCAAAGTTCAACCGCTTCAAGGTTCAATGGCTTCAAAACACTTATCAAAGAGGAGAAGGCTTGAACCATTGAACTGTTGAACCATTGAACCACTTTAGTTCAAAGGTTCAACGGGTCAATGGTTCAACAGGTTCAACGGCCATGTGGTTCAACACGTTTGGTTCAAGGGATCAAAAAGACTTGGCCAAATAAAAAGAATGAACCAATTGAACCGTTGAACCTTGAACCAAAAGGTTCAACGAGTTCACAGGTTCAAAGGTTCAACCAGTGCGATGAAGATCAAAGAGCTTAGAAAGAACAAGTGACGAACAAAGGATGAACCAATGAACCAATTGAACTTTGAACCGAAAGAGTTCAAAGTTCAATGGTTTATGGGTTCAAAGGTTCAAAGGCGGCCTCAGTCAAAGAAAGAAGCAGCAAATAGGTGGTTCAACGAATGGTTCAACGAATGAGCGGAAAAGCGATTGAACCAAGAAGCGATGGAACAAAAGAGGCAGAATGAACTGATGAACCAATGTACTTTCAGCGGGTTCAAAGGTTTAAGGTTCAACATGGTTCAAGCGGCTAGCGACCATTGACGGCCCCGCAGACGTCAAATTTAAAGTAAGGGAATATCCGTTGAAATTCAAATAAAGCGCGGAACTTGAAGGAAGAACCAAGCGACTGGTTGAAAAGATAGCTCGGGAACTTAAATTTCAAGAAGAGACAAAGCTAGAAAAGACAAAAGCGGAAAGAGGGAAAAGCCCGAAATATCTGCGTAGAAGTTATTCCAGTAGGTGGAACAGTCCGCAAATTAAATATTTGAGCTTGCAAACATTGAAGGCGCGCCCTGTTGGTCTCCTTTGGAGTAAAGACAAAATGGACAGCTGCGCAGATGTCAGAGGGAACAGATCAGATGATCCAGACTCAGGTGAAGACATATTAGATGAATAGACACGCCATAGTTAAGGCAACGCACTATTCCAGGCATAGTCCCTCCGACAAAACTGAAGGCGCATTGAAAGCGTTGACTACAGTATGGGCCGTCCCATGGAAAAAAATGCCAAGCCTTGCATGGTTGCTATAAGATTGTAATTTCTCTCATTAGTAAAGGAGATCTTCACATTCCTAAAAGCAAAACTCTGCCCAAATTGAAAGGCGAATACTGAGACTTTGAGCTCAGATTGTATTTCATATTATTTATTCTGAATGAGAAAGCAAGTGATTCGCAGACTTTGTGCTGTATAGTTTGTATCATTTTAGGAGATTGTTCTTATGTTTGTCTTCTGAATGTGTTCTTGTTTATTTAAATTAACAAGCAGAGCTAGTGGAAGTGATAAGGAAGGTGTCCTGAAACCAGTTACTTTTAGACTTGTGCTGACATAATTGTTTTCAGTGTGTTTATTTTCTGTTTCTGTGTAAAGGACCTTGGAACGACTTTGTGCCCCCATTGTTCTTCGTATTTCACTCTTGGGCAGTCGAGGTGGAGATTTTGTGCTACATTTCAGGCTGCTGGTTACTTTGCACCTTTGGTTACCAGTTATTTATCAGAAAAAATCATGTTGTTTGCAAGAACAAGCACTTCTGAAAAAAGAGAAGCGCCTTCTGTCATTTCACCAGGATTTCTACTATTCAGGGAGGGATCTAGGTCTTGGCTGAATGTTACTTTTGAAAGAAGAGTACCTTCACCAATCACCGAAGATTTCTCCTTTGATCTGTGAGCATCATCTCTGAAAAAAGTTAGATGGTTTATCCCACAATTGTGTCTTACTCTCTGTTTATATATATAGTATATAGCCTCCATATATTTAATAGGTAACCTCCCCTTGATGAGAGGAGAGATTTGTCCCATGTTGATGTAGTAAAACTGCACACCTGGGCGACCAATCTCCCTATGCTGTGGTGATAGGAACTATTTTGCTCACCAGTTAGCTGGTTGACAAAATATTCACCCAATAGTTTTTGGCGACTCTGCTGGGGATGAACATGCAGTCTGAAGCCTTAAGTTTCAGATTGAAGCAGTTCCTTCCATTATCTATTATATAGACTCTGGCGACTATGTTCCATGTCTTACCCATTATCATTATAGCCTTACCATCTTCCTCTATCTCCGTTATATTCTCTGGTTTGCAAAACCAAAGCTGCTGGAAAGAGCGCGCAGTTTGAAGTCAAGCTTCAAGCTGAAGCAGATCCTCCTCTTTTCCATTTTGTTCTGCAATCTGGCAACTCCATGTTATACAAGAAGCCGAAAATCTCAAGGTGTTGTTGACCCTGCTTTTGAGTTGGTGCGGCAGAGTAGTTTTGAGTTGTTTCTTCCACAACCTCACCTTCAACGAACTAGGAGTCTTCCTCCTAGCCCTACCAAGTCACCAGCACAAGCAGAGCTTTTTCTGCTGCTAGCAGAGCTTTGCCTATCCATTCTCCACCCAGATTTGTGATCCCACTTTTACATAATCAAATCATGGCTCAAGGCCCCTGAGGTAACTCTTTTGGTCCACTGAATTTAACTCCACCCCTGCATGAACTTCTATGCAACTCAAGAAAGAATTTTCCTAAGTTCTTTGGGGATGGAAAAGTTCACCCTGATGAACACATTGCAGCTTTCAGCATACCTGTGGCATAATAGGGGTGGAATTTGAAGACATAACAATCAGGCTATTCGTTGAGACACTACAAGGCGCTGATGCAGGTTGGTTCTACCACCTGCAGGCTGGATTAGTGACCAACTGAGATACACTTAAAGACAAATTTGAAGCCAAGTTCAAGCCTGCAGAAGATGCGCATGCCTTGCTGGCCTAGCTCACACAGATGAAGAAGGAGCCCCATGAACCTATGAGGGACTTCATTGCCAGGTTCAACAAGCTAAGGCACAGGATTCCCATGGTCGCCCAACCGACACCTCAAAATCTCAAGTGTTTTTTCATCAACTCACAGCTACCTGAAGTAAGTTTTTTGCTGAGACAGACTAGACACATAGACCTTGCTGCTGCTCAGGACTTAGCTATTGAGCTAGAAGATGACTTTATCTTGGCAGGAAAGATAAGGAGAGACCCAAACAGAGGTAAACCCTCTTCATCTTTTGAGTATCCACCTTCAGCCACCACTGATAAAATGGTGCAAACCTTGGCAAATGAACTGCTAGCCTTGAAAAGGCAAATGGCCCAAACTATGTCTGCTCCTCCTAATCGAGATATGCCAAGGAGGGCATTTCAGAATCAACAATATCAAGCCAATGCCGCCAGGAATCAAGGGCAGCGAAATCGTCTTCCTCCCCCACAGAGGAACCTTGCCCTTGAAGCGCCTCCAACCAGCTCAGCAGTTGGATATCTGGAAATAGAACATGATTTCTCTTTCCAAGGATCATACGCAGTATTCACCCGGTCCAAGAATCAGTCAGCCCAACCAGTTGATAAGGAGAAAGCAGAGGAGTGACCTCAACCAGCAATTTCAATTGCTAAGCGGGGAACCACTCTACCTTTCCAGCTAAAAGACCCAGTGATTGCCAAAAAAGTAAGTACCCCAAACATTTCTGCACCTTCAACTTCAAATTCGCAGGCCAGTCATCCCCCTCCCGAGAACCAAAAGGATGAACTCCCATCCTCTCTTCCTAGTCCATTTCAGTCATCTGACATAATTGATCATGTCAAGAAATCCAAAATTCAAATGATTGAATTTGAATTCCTGCAAGCCAATCCTAAGCAATTGGACATTGGTGGAGAACTAAGTATGGATCTGTCTGAGGCAAAATTTTGGTCACCCAAACGTCGGCCCCTACAGCTCAAATTCTATTTGAGCCGTCAGGGAGGGGTAATTACTTCTTGACCACAGAAGATGCTCATGTCTCAGCTGATGAAAGTCCTATAGTTGGCAATCCGGGATTTGATTCAAACAAGACATTAGAAGAATTGGTAGGCGCAGTATAAATCAAGAAGGATCTTCCATCTCCAATGAAGAGAAATCTGATAGAAGATCAGCTTCTGATGATGCTTGGATCCTGAAATCTTATGGCAGCAATTCTTTCACTAATGATGGAGCCGGGACTTTGTTGATATCTCCTCAAGGAGATATTTTTTCTTCATGCAAGTTGTAGTTCAACAACACCAACACAGCAAGATGCGAATCTCTGTTGCTCGAATTGAAGACTGCTCAGGATGAAGATATCAAACTCCTTCACACCAAAGGAGATGCTGAGCTGATGGTTTGTCAGGAGTTTGATGCTGACAATCAAGCATGTGTTGGACTGGACCAGCAGAACAACAAGCTATGGTGGTGGACCATACTGTTGTACTCCAAAGTCAGCGAAAGGAACTCTTCCCCAAGAGAGCAAGGAGTTATGGTTTTCAGTTTGAAGACCACGTCCTACCATGGGGCAAGAAGAAGAAAGAGCCAAGAGGAAGACACAGAAAATTGGTTTTCTAGTGGAGAGTTTCATTGGCCCGTCACCGTTTCTGTAGACAAAATGATTTCCTGCTGGTTTATTAGGACGGAACGTCATTTTCATTGTATCACAATGGGCAGCATCTGAATCACTTCAATTCTTAAAATATCAGATAAATTCACTTGTACATATGTACATTTGTATAGTTTTTGGTTCTATTTTGTGCTTTTCATTTTCGTTTTCATTTTTTGGAGCCTTTCTTTTTGGGTAGCATGACTCCATAGCCCAATGGCATACTTTAAGGCACCGGAGATTCTGGTTTCTACTCCCCTCAGTTGTTTCAAAATTTTAACTAAGGGAAGTTCCCCAACTGGAGCCAGCTGTTGTCTCCCAAAAATATCACTTATTTTTGGGACAACATACGAACTATTTTGGGCCCTGCAAGACCAAAATTGCCTCTTCCCTTTTCAAAATTTGTTCTGAGCATTCAAATTCCTCATTTTTCAAGCTTCTTAGAAATCTACGGACTCTGCAAGAAGAAAATCTACGGACTCTGCAGGCCAAGTTCTACGGGCTTCACAGTTTGATTTCTACGGACTCTGCAGGAAAGAAGCAAGCTCTCAACACTTGGGCGATTTCAAAGTTGGTTCAATGACAAGGTTCAACCAAAAGAGTTCATCGGCAAGCTTCTAAGCAAGGATTGAACCATTGAACCTTGAACCATTTTGGTTCAACGGGTTCAATGGGTTCAAAGGTTCAACGTCATTAGCAAGAGTTAAGCGCATTTGTCAAGGTTCAAAGTTCAACCGCTTCAAGGTTCAACGGCTTCAAAACACTTATCAAAGAGAAGAAGGCTTGAACCATTGAACCGTTGAACTACTTTGGTTCAAAGGTTCAACGGGTTCAATGGTTCAACAGGGTCAACGGCCATGTGGTTCAACGCGTTTGGTTCAAGGGATCAAAAAGACTTGGCCAAATAAAAAGAATGAACCGATTGAACCGTTGAACCTTGAACCAAAAGGTTCAACGAGTTCACAGGTTCAAAGGTTCAACCAGTGCGATGACGATCAAAGAGCTTAGAAAGAACAAGTGACGGACAAAGGATGAACCAATGAACTGATTGAACCTTGAACCGAAAGAGTTCAAAGTTCAATGGTTCATGGGTTCAAAGGTTCAAAGGCGGCCTCAGTCAAAGAAAAAAGCCGGGTGGTTCAATGGATGGTTCAACCAAGGAGCAGGAAAGCGATTGAACCAGGAAGCGATGGAACAAAAGAGACAGGATGAACCGATGAACCAATGAACCAATGTACTTTCAGCGGGTTCAAAGGTTTAAGGTTCAACATGGTTCAAGCGACTAGCGACCATTGACGGCCCCGCAAACGTCAAATTTAAAGTAAGGGAATATCCGTTGAAATTCAAATAAAGCGCGGAACTTGAAAGAAGAACCAAGCGACTGGCTGAAAAGATAGACCGGGAGCTTAAATTCCAAGAAGAGACAAGTTTGGAAAAGACAAAGTTGGAAAGGACAAAAGCGGAAAGAGGGAAAAGCCCAAAATATCTGCGTAGAAGTTATTCCAGTAGGTGGAACAGTCCGCAAAGTAGATATTTGAGCTTGCAAACATTGAAGGCACGGCGTGTTGGTCTCCTTTGGAGTAAAGACCAAATGGACAGCTGCGCAGATGTCAGAGGGAACATACCAGATGATCTAGACTCAGGTGAAGACATATTAGATGAATAGACACGCCATAGTTAAGGCAACGCACTGTTCCAAGCATGGTCCCTCTAGACAGAACTGAAGGCACATTGAAGGCATTCACTGCAGCATGGGAAAAAATGCCAAGCCTTGCGTGGTTGCTATAAGGTTGTAATTTCTCTCATTAGTAAAAGAGATTTTCCCTTTCCCAAAAGCAAAATTCTGCCCAAATTGAAAGGTGAATACTGAGACTTTGAGTTCAGATTGTATTTCATATTATTTTATCTGAATGAGAAAGCAAGTGATTCACAGACTTTGTGTTGTATAGCTTGTATCATTTTAGGAGATTGTTCGTATGTCTGTCTTCTGAATGTGTTCTTGTTTATTTGAATTAACAAGCAGAGCTAGTGGAAGTGATAAGGAAAATGCCCTGAAACCAGTTACTTTTAGACTTTGTGCTGACATAATTGTTTTTAGTGTGTTTATTTTCTGTTTCTGTGTAAAGGACATTGGGACGACTTTGTGCCCTCATTGTTCTTCGTATTTCACTCTTGGGTAATCGAGGTGGAGACTTTGCGCTACATTTTACGCTATTGGTTACTCTGCACCTTTGGTTACTAGTTATTTACCAGAAAAATTATTGTTTGCAAGAACAAGCACTTTTGAAAGAAGAGAAGTGCCTTCTGTCATTTCACCAAGATTTCTACTATCTAGGAAGGGATTTGGCTCTTCGCTGATTGTTACTTCTGAAAGAAGAGAAGTACCTTCATCAATCATCGAAGATTTCTCTTTTGATCTATGAGTATCATCTCTGAAAAAAGAGAGATGGATGGTTTATCCCACCCCTATATCTTACTTTCTGCTTATATATATAGTATATAGCCTCCGTATATTTAATAGGGAACCTCCCCTTGATGAGAGGAGAGATTTGTCCCCTGTTGATGTAGTAAAATTGCACCCCTGAACGACCAATCTCCCTATGTTGTGGTGATAGGAACTATTTTGCTCATTAGTTAGCTGGTCGAAAAAATATTCACCCAACGGGATGCTCAATTACAACCTCAAGTGAAGTATCAATAGGAGATTCTTCCTCAAACACTCCTGAAGCATCCTCTACACACTCTGCCAGAACTTGTCTTGTAGCTACAACCTATTTCCCAATACTCCAAAGAATAGGATCCTCCTGAGGAAGGGGGATGGGGGGAGGGTGATAGAATTTATTTGTTTGAGAGGGAAAATGAAGCATGGGAGGTCGATCATGATCAAATTTTGGAATCTTGAGGGAAAATGAATTATCTAGAGAGTTTTGAAGAGGAGGGAAAGAGAAACTCTTAAAGAAGTCTGTATTTTGTTCCTTCCACTTGGCCATTACCTCATCAAAGTCTGGAACCTACTTGTCTTCCTAGACAACTTGAGATGATTGATGAGGAAAGGGGACTATAGGAAGGTTTAGTCTCATGAACAGTCACTTGAACAGGGTCTTGACTCCAACTAGGAAGCTCCCTTGGCACACACTGGGCATGGTTAAGAACTTCATGAGAATAAGAATCACAATAGCCCTTTGTAGACAATTGGTTTAACTCAATTTTCTGCCTTTCCCAAGCCTCTATCTTTTCCAATACAAGAATACACAGTCTATTTATCTCTTCTAGATCATTGGACACATTTTGAAATAGACCATTCACTTCCTCATACTGAGAGTTAGAACAAACCTTTCTTGCATATGCTAGTTTTCCGAGCTCTATTTCATTCATTCTTTCTTGAAGGCAAGACTACTCATATGCAATATCATAGCCATATGGGAAAGATGAAATCCGGTCTTGAGACTGATATGGCTTACAAGGAAGGTAAGATTCATGCTCTTGATAAGGCTGATTATGAGAAACTTGATCAGGCTCCACATAGCTTTGATAGTACTCTTGATAAGGCTGATTAGGCTCATAGGTATCATGACCAGGCTGGTATGATCCATCATTCAACTGATAAGGAAACATAGCATAGGAATTCTCTTCATACAAAGCTATCAAAATTCATTTAGGATAATGCAATAAAAATAGACTTACATGGAAACTGTGTTGAACTATTAGAAGCAATTGCTTGAGCTTGGAATCACCAAATACTTCTTGAAGAACACTGCTACAACTAAAATTTCATCAAGACCAGCTAAAATAGGTCCCATCGGGAATGCCAAAAACAGTTGGCAACCTGGAGTTGCGCCCTGAATCGAAAACGTGCATGAAATGACCAGTCCTCTATCCGGTTGAAGCAATGGGATCTTCTTATGAAGGTGGTTGCCTCAATGGTGAGAAGAACCTCCAGAGAAGGCTGGTTCTTGTAAGATGTATCAATGAGGATCTCTACTGTATGCTGCGGACTACCATGAAAAACGGAGAAGAAAATTTTAAGCGAAAATCCTACCTAATAAAGGTGATACGCCAAAATATTGATCCACTCAACTTGGAACCTTAAAAACTGAACAAACAAGGGAAGAGCAAGACCTTTGATTTTAATCGACCACTATGCATAAGTATTTCGTGAGAAGGTTCGATCCAATGACCAAAACATGAGGGAAAAATGATGGAGAGAGGTTTGATACAAGACACTTTGCAGCCACCTAACATCCACTTACAGCTTCAGCAAAAGACATAAATAACACTTAACATGACCTGCATAATACGATAAGCTAGCAACTAGGTACGAATCAGAATTTGGGAAGGGAGAGAAATCTACCACATATAAAAATTGCTGAATGAATATACACTATGCCAGCGCTTGAAATTTGAAAGTACAATCTTTCTATTGATCGAAGAGGTTACACAACTCACCAATCGCAGAGTCTGGGCTTGCCAAGAGAGGGATGATCTTTAATCAAGGATAAAAGCCAGCTTATAGAGAATTACAAAAGCCAAAGATTGGCATTGAAAAATTGAAGAGAAGGATGAACTTAGATTAACTCAAGCCTGACTTGGCCTTTCAATAAAATATGTTTTCCCTTTGTCTTTGCATGAAGCTCCTTGCGCTTGAGGAAGTGAACTTGTCTTTTGTTTATTGAACCGCCTACCTCTCTTTGCATTGAAGATTACGCCAAGTTTCCAATTTTAGCTTCTTCGTGAGCTATTGGAACGTTTGAAAGGCTGAGTTGATAATATCATGCATGAGATCCAATGCCAATGTCAATTTTAGAACTCTGACTTGATCCATTGGAAGCCGAGCCGGAACGTTTGAAAGGCTGAGTTGGACGTTTGATAAGTTGAGTTGGACAAAGAGAAAGGCTGAGTTGGACCTTTGAATGCATGAGAATTACTAGTCAAACAACAAATAAAACAAATAGTCAACCAAAACTTAGCAATCCACCAAAAATAGCCTTTGTTCGCATGTATTTTATCCTATTTTGGTCTATCTGTTCATGTCTATTTTTGGCGGGATTCTATTTTTGGATTATCTCATCTATAATTGGTTTATATTTCCTTGGATTTCTTGGCTATCTCCTTGGCCTTTATTTCTAGGTTTTTTCATTGGTTTTATTTCTGGCTTCATCTTTGCCTTTTTTGATTTCAGTCAAAAATTTTGTTATCTCCCTTTCGGATTTTTATTGTTGCGGATCCACTCATTTCTTGCGGACTTTATTCCTTCAGAATTATGTTCTGTCCCTCTCCCTCGGGCTTATCTCCTTCGGATCTTTTGAAGGAATTCTTCGGGCTTCCCTTTTCTTCGGCATTTCTCTATGTTTATCCCCTGAAGTATTCCTTCAGACAAAAAGTCCGAAGGATATCTTCCTTTGTCTTTTGAACTCTGCTTCAGACTTTCCTTTGTCGGGTTTTTTGCCTTTTGGCGGACCTCTCCGAATTTCTTCGGGCTTTGTGATTGCCAACTTTTCCGCATTAATCCTTCGGACTTTTGTCTGAAGGTTTCCTTTGTTTTTTCTCTTCTATCTCGTTGGCTTTATTTTATGAGCTTGTCTTCCTTGTAGTTACTCCAAATTTCTCTGAACTTTTTGTCCGAAGGAATTCCTTTGGACAAAAAGCCCGAAGGAATTAATCCTTTATCTTTTGAACTTTGACTGCATCTTCAAAATGCTCTTCGGAAAAATTGCCATGGTCCAGGCACCAACCAAGTGCCCTCCACAAGGGCTTCTGTCCTTCATCTGCGACCTTGTCGAAAACATTGTAAGGCACTCGTGCTTTTTGTAGGGCAGTTGGATTTTTTGCAGGGGTCCTGAATTTGACGTCTACCTTCCCGAAGGGTAGATGCCCTTCGGGATTGTTGAGAAAGACCCTTCCGAAGGGTACCTTGCCCTTCGGGTTTCTTGTTTTGCCCTTTTCTGCTTTCCAAAGACACCCCTTGCAATTCCATGGACTTTATAACAAGGCTCATTCCTTCGGATTTCCTGAGTGTCCCAAATTTTTGCAACGGTCTTTTGAACTTTTTCGAAGCAATGTGAAAACAAGCTTTCTTTGATGAACCATTCCTTTGGACAAAGGTCCGAAGGAATTCCTATTGTAGCAAAGACCCTCACAAAGAAAACAATGTATTCTTTCCCAATGTATTCTTTCTTCCTTGGATGGAGATGTGAATTTTATGAATGGCAAGAGACAATTTGTCCTGTGGAAGAATTGTCAACACTACTTATGCAAAATGCACACCTACAACCATAAGACATTTTGACAAATAGTTTGTATGCAACCTCCAAATATGCTTGTATTACAAATTAAGTTTGAAACTGATTACATCAATGCAATAATTTAATGATTGTGCAACTCCTCGTTAATGAATAATTGCAAAGCGGAGTACAAAGATATTGTTATTACTCTTGGCTAGCAGTGATTTCCAATGCAACTATAATGCTCTAGATGGCAGCGACTTAAACAACTTGATATAGCTATGCAAAATGTACAAAAATTGACAAGGGGAACCTAGAAATTATTTCTCCTATAGTCGATGTTGCATGGCAGCCTTAGAACACAATGTAAACTCCTTGCAATGACAAATCATCCTCTTAAGAAAGTGTCGCCCCTGTTCTGAAACAAAATCTTCAAAATAAATCGATAACAGCCACAAGACGTTTCCAATTTGCTCTTAAAATCACTACCATGTCTCCCAAATTGGGGCGACCCAATGCCCATGTAAAATCAATGCATATATGGATGCAATGAACCAAAATCTGAGTATGAAATGTGTTAGTCGACCTCAAAAATAGCAGCAAGTAAACTGAAGATGAAATCTGAATGTGTCTCCAAGTAGTGACTATAAATTGCCCAAATCGATTTGCTCTAATGGCACAATAAGCAGCTTCAACTCAAATCAATTCCTCTTAATGCTTGCAAATCTAAATGCAATCAACACAATGGTGAATACTGAGTATATTCACCTCTCAATGTGGGAATGGGGCCATCACCAAACCCTTGTAATCAAGGAAGCACCACCTTGATCAGACTGAAGATATGCTTCAGCGAAGAGAAAATCTCAATGCATAAACAACTTCATAAATAAGCTCAATATTGACTTCTGGATGAAGCCAATCTCACATGCAATCCTTTGGAAGATCTTTCACAACCTCAGGTATGCACAATCAATGAGAGATTTCGTTATCAATGATCAGGAATTGTAAAAATTGCAGAAACCCTAGATTTCTTCTTCTCCACAGCAAAATCACCAAAGACATAAGAGTAATATTATCGAATGAATTCCCTAATAGCTTTGGTTGATCTCCTTTTATAATTTCTCGTGAAGAGGTCGATCCTCTAGAAGCCTCCTTTTTTAATCATTTAAAATAACATTAAATGTGCATTTAAACTTTTTCAAATATTTTTTGGAAGTGGACGCCCAAATTAATTAATCATTTAATGTACTTTAAGTCATTAAATGGCCCCCTTTAGTCATAAAGTTATAATATAACTTTATGATATACTTTGAATGATTAATTATTATTAAAGTCGTCTTTAATAATAATTAAATGATATAACTTGCATATTAATCTTTATTTCGCTAGGCCAACTGAAAACTGGGATCAATACTGAAATCACATGTCCAGGTGCCTTACTATAAATATAAATATTGGATTTCCATGACCAGGTGACTTACTATAAATAGTGTGTATAACTGAGCCTAAATCACCAAACGAAGGCCAATCTTGAACCACACTATGCTTTGGAGAAGAAAACACTCTAATATCTGCCAAACAAGACCCTCAAACCATCTGCATTAGTGTACGAGGGTCAGGGAATAGGCTAATCCACCAAAAAATGGTAACGAGCTAAAAAGGGGACATTACAGTGCATCCTCCCTAAAATTGCTTGTCCCCAAGCAATCTCAATTGCCAAAAGAAAACCCTCTGAAATATCACACCACCTGGGTCCCACGGGAAGAATTGTGTAATGTCCCTGATATCACCAACCAACTCCTGTAGCACCGGCATCAAAACAACTGGCAAATCACTATTAACCACATCCACCTCACTGCCAGGTGTCTCAGGAGCATGTATCTCAAGGGGAAGTGACTCAGAATGCTAACAAAGTTTGCTTCCCATAACTGCGCAAGGTAAGATATCATACAAATTGCCCACCATGTGCACATCAGAACTGTGCATCTAAGACAAATCATGTACAGGTGAATCAAAAACGAAATTGGACTCCTCATCGTGTACACACCGTAAAACTCTTCAGTGAGCCCAGCTTGAGATCATGATGCATTGGAAGGATCCCAAACACTTCGCTTATTGCCCAACTCTGAACTGGTACTTGGAGGAAGATCAACATCAAACTCAAAGAGTGGATTGTCATAAACCAACCCAGCGTTAGACTCAAATAATGGATTATTCACAAACTGCACAATCACTCCATGCTGATCCGAGTCATCCATCTCCAAACTGCTGAAGCAACGAGTAAAAGCAAACTCTTGCACTGACTCGCACTCCTCCTGTACCACCTACTTCTCTCTCTTTCCACTCTTCTCTCTACAAAGAGATAGAATGCAAGATCCCATCTACAATTCCCCTCAATACTTAACCTCTACCATTCATTTTGAACTTCATCTCCATTTTAGCTACGTTAAGGGTAAATTCTCTAATGTCTTGGAGCCATTTCATGCCCAACACTATGTTCATCTCACCCATTTTGACTACATAGAAGTCAGCCTGTAACTCATAGTCATTCAGCAACAGAGTGAGATTACATATCTGCTTGGTGCACGTGAAGGTATATCTATCAATAACTCTAACTCTGAACCCAACAAAGTCCTCTGTTTGGAGTCTACAACTGGCCACAAATCCTTCATCGATAAAATTATGCGTTGCTCTAGTGTCAAACATAGCAATACAATGCTGTCCATTAATTGTTCCCTTGATTTTGAGTGAAGACCCTTTCTGTATATTAGCAAATAAAGCCAAAGGAGACAAATTTACATTAGGTCCAAACTCTATAGAGGCTTTTCCACCCTCATCATCCCCTGAAGCAGCTTGCTGATCTGAATTTTCAGAATCAAAATCCTCATAATAAACCCACATCATAGAGTTGGCCTTGCCCTTAGGCCTCAATGGATAGTCATGCCCCTTGCTATAGGGCTCCTTGCACCAGTAACACAATTGCTTCCTCCTCAATTCATCTCGTGACTCCTCATCCACCTTAGTTGCTGATTTCTTATTCTTATCAGCGGATTGTGGAGGACTCTCATTGCTGGAAGAAGTAATATCTTTAGGAGTGAACTTGCTTTTTGGGGCTGCAAGCTCCATACTTCTGGCTTTCCTTATAGCTTCCTGAAGTGTAGGGGGATCAAAAGCTTTGATCCATCATCTCAATGGTTCAGATAAGCCTTCAATAAACAAAATGACCAACCTTCTTTCAAATGTGCTAGGGACCATAATTGAAAGCCTCTAAAAATCACTAATATACACCTCCAAACTCCCCACTTGCTTGAGTTGAGCAAGGTCTCTGAAATATAATTATGGATCTTTCTTGTTGAAGCGCTCAATCAACTTGTCAGTGAATTTATGGTAAGTGGTGATGAAGTTATGCTGCAAAGTGACCATCCCATGGTGCCACCAATCATGTGCTGACCCATCTAGGTGCAAAGTTGCAAACTTGATTGCATGCTCCTCCACCATAGGCCGAAGAGTCAAGAAGATATCCAACTTGTGAATCCAAGCTCATGCTGTGACCTTCTCACTGCCATCAAATGTTGGAAATGTGAGCTTGCTTGTGGCATGTTTTAGGTCCCTGTTTTGGTTCCTTGGTCTCCTATCTTGCCTTGTTTTGTTGTGCTCTCTCCTTTGACTCATGTATCGGTCAAAGGTCAAATGTTCAATAACTTGTGGTGTTAGCAAATCCTATTCGTCGTGAGCTATTATGACATTATCTACGAATAATGCATCTTCATCTTCTTCAGCATTCCCTTCTTCTGGTTCATTCCTCAGCAATGTAGGACGTGTAAGTCTATTGATGGTATGTGTAGGTGCTCTTGGATTCCCAACAACACTTCTATTATCATCCTACTCATGACTCTATCTCTTAGGAGTATTCATCTATTGTATAGATGCTATCAGTTGCTGCAAAACATCAACTACATGTTGTTGCCCTACTGCAATTCCTCTCATAATATCTCTTGCTTCTTTGTCTTCATTATTGCCTTCATTTCTCGGTGAACTACCACCTCTCCTATCACCCATATTATCCTGTTGTGTATGCACAATTTGATTTCCCTATTGTTCTTCTATTTTGCGAGTGTAATACCTATGTGGACCAATCTCTGGTGGCTGCATAAGATTTCTTTAACCCTCCAGGATGGCAGGATTAAGGCTCTGATAGCACTGGTAAAGACCCCTGTTGAATTGGCCTTTAATTTTTTATTTTGGGCACTTAGTAATTTTGTCAAACACTTGGCTTGTAAACTTGTTCTTGGCTGGTAAGTGTTTTCAGTTTGCCAAATCTAATCAAAACTCTCTGATTTTCTGCCTTAGGAATTTTCACAAACACTTTTCTTACCACCTTGTATTTGTTGGTAATGAATTTTTGTTTGCTTTTGTTTGGTTTTAGTGGTTGCCAATGATGTATAAATGCTTGAAAATGAATGCCAAGTTATCTAACAATGTAAAGAATATGAAATGCAAGTATTTTTTGTTCTTTTTAGATGCATAGACATGAACTACTTATACAAAATGCACACCTACAGCCATAAGACATTTTGACAAATAGTTTGTATGCAACCTCCAAAGATGTTGTATTGCAAATTAAGTTTGAAATTGATTACAACAATGCAATAATTTAATCATTGTGCAACTCCTCTTTAATGAATAATTGCAAAGCGAAGAATAAAGGTATTGCCATGACTCTTGGCTAGCAATGATTTTCAATGCAACTATAATGCTCTAGATGGCAGTGACTTAAGCAACTTGATATAGCTATGCAAAATGTACAAAAATTGACAAGGGGAACCTGGAAATTATTTCTCTTATAGTCGATGTTGAATGGCAGCCTTAGAACACAATGTAAACTCCTTGCAATGGCAAGTTGTCCCCCTAAAAAAGTGCCGCCTCTGTTCTGAAACAAAATCTTCAAAATAAATCGATAATAGCCACACGACATTTCTAATCTGCTCCTAAAATCACTGCCATGTCTCCCAAATTGGGGCGACCCAATGCACCTGTAAAATCGATGCCATATATGGATGCAATGAACCAAAATCTAAGTATGAAATGCGCTGATCGACCTCAAAAATAACAGCAAATAAATTGAAGATGAACTCTGGATGTTGTCTCCAAATAGCGACTACAAATTGCCCAAATCGATTTGCTCCAATGGCACAATAAGCAGCTTCAACTCAAATTGATTCCTCCTAATGCTTGCAAATCTGAATGCAGTCAGCACAATGGTGAATATTGAGTATATCCACCTCTCAATGTGGGAATGGGGCCATCACCAAACCCTAGTAATCAAGGGAGGACCACCTTGATTAGACTGAAGATATGCTTCAGCCAAGAGAAAATCTCAATGCATAAACAACTTCACAAATAAGCTCAATATTGACTCCTGGATGAAGCCAATCTCACATGCAATCCTTCGGAAGATCTTTCACAACCTTAGGTATGCACAATCAATGAGAGATTTCATTCTCAATGACCAGGAATTGTATAAATTGTAGAAACCCTAGGTTTCTTTTTCCCCACAACAAAATCACCAAATACATAAGAGTAATATGATCGAATGAAGAGGTCAATCCTCTAGAAGGCTCCCTTTTTAATCATTTAAAATAGCATTAAATGTGCATTTAAACTTTATCAAATATTTCTTGGAAGTGGGCACCCAAATTAATTAATCGTTTAATGTACTTTAAGTCATTAAATGGCCCCCTTTAGACAAAAAGTTATATTTATGATATTGTTGACCATTTTTGGTCCAACAGGCCAAAAATCGGTCTCCTTCCTTCCCTGCTGTTCAGAGGCAATTCATTTTTTGATTTTGCACAAGTCTTGATTTCTACGGACTCTGCAGGAAATTTCTACGGACTCTGCAAGAAAGAAACAAGTTCCCGACACTTAGGCGCAAAATGGACCATTCCAAGTGCCCTTGCGGAGGGCAAGGAACACTTGCCAAGGGATCAAAGAGAAGGTCGAAAAAGTTGGAATTCCTTCGGAAAAGTGAACAAGAGAATTTCTTCGGACAAGATGCCTGAAGGAATTCCTTCGGACATTTTGTTTGAAGAAATCATTCGGAGAAAAAATCCCGTGGAAATAAACAGGACTAAGGCAAAGGCAGAAAATGATTTCTTTCAGACTTTTGTCCAAAGGAATTCCTTCAGACAAAGTCTAAAGAAATTCGAAAAGAGCCGCAGAAAAAATGGCCGAAAGAAAAGCTGAGGAAATAAGTGGAAAATACAAAGGAAGAAATCCTTCGGACAAAATGTCCGAAGGATTTTAGGACCAAGGAGCCTGAAAGACCTCGAAGGGCAGGTGCCCTTGCGAGGGACTCTCAGCCAAAAAAGAAAGACACTTCTCCAAAGCCGAAGGGTCACCTTCCCTTCGGGAGGGTCCAAAGCAAAAACCTGAAGGAAGAGGAGCAGAAAAGGCCGAACCAAGGGAAAAGGCCGAAGAAATTTCAAGGGGTGACGGGTCTGAAGACGTCAAAATTGAGCACGGCGAACTAGCTGTTGGAAGTTCAAATGCCCAGTGACAGGTGCACAAACGTCAAATTTAAGACAGTGAAATAGCCATTGATTTTGAAAAGCTTAAGGACAGGGCGCGAGTGAACTCAGCGACCCGCCAAAAAGATAGCCCCGAGGGCCAAAGGAGACAAAGAAGACAAAACCAAGAAGAGACAGTGCAGAAACGGACAAACAGTCCAGGTGGCAAAGAGAGGTGTCGACTCAAGGATTTACTCTTGCAGTTGGAACAGTGCTTGTCAAGTGGTCATCAAATGGCGCAAACAGTAAGCAGCGCACCCTGTTTTCTCCACTTTGCATTTATGAGGAGACAAACCGCGTGAATATCTGGAAGGAGCAGTCTTGTTTGCAGAAAAAGAGGTGCGGCCCGTGCTTTCACATTAAAGTTTGAACACCAAAGTCAAGACCGGAGATTACACAACATGGTTCTAGCAGGGCTTTTCTAGAACAATGATATCAGCAACAGCGACTTCCTCTTCCTGATGCTCTCAAACGCACATGGGCCACTTGTAAAAAAGGGGCGCCAAAGTCTTTTTCAGAAAGTGCCAGAAGTCTTCTTCTCTCTCGATATATTATAAACTTCTCATTTTGAAAAGTATCTCTTAGCCCATAAGGCAAAGCTCTACCCAAAAACCTCTGGGCTTGTAAGGCAGAACTCTGTCGGATTTTACCTTGAATCAAGACTTAGCAATTTTACCTCCATTTGAACTTGCACTCACGCATATGTCTATGTTTTCATTTTGTGTTAAGTCATTTTCTTTTATGCTTTCACAGAACGACTCTAGCATGTCTAGTGCATTGTAAAGTTTCTTCTTTTGCAGGTCTGCCAAAAGTGTCTACAGCAAGAATATAGGCACATGTGAACAGGCTGCCATAGTGTGTCTCAGAGCACCTTTGATAGTTCTTCCTCCCTGTATCTCCATCGGACCCCTAGCTCACTGATGCAGAAGAGTTTCCCATATCGAATGAAGTGTATTCCAGCTTGTTCTTGGTGGAAAGTGTAGGTTCAAGCTAAGTAGATCAACTTTTTTGGTGTATCACCTTTTAGTTTAGGTTTAGGTTCTGTTTTTAGCATCCTTCTCCCTTTTCAACCCCCCCCCCCTTTTTTTTATTACATTTAATTTGTTAGCAGTAGGAAATCCAGGACCTAAAAGATACATCAAAGGGAGCTAGCCCTTATCTAGAGACTCTCCCCCCAGTTTTGCTAGGCCCACAGGCAAGAGGGGAGTTTCCATTTTGATGCATGGAAGACAGGAGCTCAGTCTCCTATCAAGGGTGCAATCCGTTGCGTCAACAGATATATTTTTAATGATTAATTATTATTAAAGTCACCTTTAATAATAATTAAATGATAAACTTGCACATTAATCCTTATTTCACCAAGCCAACTGAAAATTGGGATCAACACTGAAATCACCACATGTCCAGGTGCCTTACTATAAATAGAAATATTGGACTCCCATGACTAGGTGACTTACTATAAATAGTGTGTACAACTGAGTCCTAAATCACCAAACAAAGGCCAATCTTGAACCACACTATGCTCTGGAAAATAAAACACTCTGATATCTACCAAACAAGACCCTCAAACCATTTGCATTAGCCTAGGGTCAGGTAATAGGCTAATCCACCAAAAAATTGTAACGAGCTAAAAAGGGGACATTATAGCCCCCATAAGTTCAAGATGTCATAATCTTTTCCCAAGAATTCCTCATAACCTAAGATAACTAAGGCATGCCATGCTTGCTTGCTTTTGATATAGTGTCTCAAGGTGATTAATGTGCCTCCACAAAAAGTTCCTAAAATTCTGGAATAAATCACTATGATCTCATCATACAACATATCTTGAGTGATAATGGTACATAGGTACAACCTCTCTTGAGTGTGTCTTCTATTACTTATTTTATGCATAGGAAAGATGTAAAATTGATCAAACAAAAGCCTCCACTAACTCCCAACATAGAGTTGTACCTTCCAAGCTTGATTAAACCAAAAGCATACTTCTTTATGCACATTTCCAGAATACACCCTTGGCTGGAACTTACCAACAAAATCAAATTTTTGGCCTCCCATATACTACTGTCCCTGTCCCTCAAAATCAGATTTTTCTATGTGACAATTTTCACAATGTATCTTGGTGCAAAGTTTCCCCAATATGCACTGTAATGTGCCATAAAAATGTCATTTCTTCCTCTTTCATGTGGCTGAATTTGTTTTGTTAACTCAAAAAAATTGAAACAAGAAAATTCAGATTTCTTACCATTTTCCCCCTCTTTCCCCTGGCTGCCATGTGCAAAATAAATTGTTTTTTATGCCTCCAAGGGTCCATAGGTGAGCCCAGCGATGTTTATCCTTTTTTTGCAAGTAGGACTTCCTTTCTTGTCATTTGGACCTTTTGAACAGCTGCTAGTCACTTTCATTCCTTCAAAATTCAAGGGGTGTCCTCTTTTTCTTAAAACATCATTACTTCCCCCCCTTGAAAGAAGGAATAGGGTGCTGCCCAAAGCATATTTGGGTTGCCCTTGGCAATCCATTCTCTTTTCATCCTTTTTAATATACGTATGACAAAAATCAGAATTTGCAATACTTACCAAATGTCTTATAGAGGGTTCCAATTTGGAATGAAAGGGTTGTGTTTTATGTCTAGGGGCAGCCTTCTTTTCCACCTTCCTTATGCTCATCAGACATCCTCCCAACATATTATTTTCTTTAGAAGGGGCCTCTCCATCACTCAAACCATGCAAAACAAACTCCTTACTTGCTATCTTGAATTTAAGCTCCATAGTTTGGTAATTTTGTGTGTACTCACCAAGTGAGTGCAACCATTGAATACCAAGGACTATATTGGTCTCCCCTATGCCCACCACATAAAAATCATCCTCAACCACATTTTTCTGAAGTGAGACTAAGCTTTGGAATCTTTATTGTACAAGGGATGGTGAATCCATTTGTTATTGTGACTCTGAATCCCTTGAACTCCACAGATTGTAGTCCACATGATGTTACCAATCCTCTATCAATGAAATTGTGAGTTTCCCCACTATCAATAAGTATGCTAATAGGTGTACCCTTCAATGATCCCTTAACTCTAAAGGGATAATACCTAGGAGCCCTTGAAAGTGATGCCAAGGAGCCACTCAACTCCTTTTCTCCCTCTATCTCCAAAGTGTTCTCCTCATAGTTGGCTGTCCCAACTTCCTTCTCATTCTTCTCTTCGGAAAGCACCTCAATGTAGTGAACCTGTCCCTTGCCATGACAATTGTGGCCCTTCTCCCAAAGGTCCTTGTATGTGAAGCAAAGACCTTTCATTAACTCATTTCTCACATCAAAGCTACTATGTGGTAGTTGCTTCTACTACCCCAAACTAGGTTGGTTTGGTCTAGTCAAGGGACCCACATGATTGGCCTTAGGTGGCCCTATCAAGTTACTTTTGGGCTGCCCCAAACTGCCACCTCTCTGCTGCCCAGTAGCTGGGAAAAAAGTACTTTTTGGTTGTTCTAAAGGCGGAAATTTGCCCCTTTGAGTAGAAGACTCCAAATCATAAGCCTTTTGAATAGCCTCTCAGTGAGGGTGGATCAAAAGCCTTGACCAATCTCCTTGGGGAGTCAACCAAGCCCTCTGTGAATAACACCACCAATCTCCTATCCGAAATATCAGTCACCATGACTGAAAGTCTCTAAAACTCTGTGACAATCATCTACCAAGGCCCTCTGTCTCAATTGAGCTAAATCACGGAAATGAAGCGCTGGATCTGCTCTATCGAACCTCTCAATCAACCTCCTACTGAACTCCTCATAGGAGTGTATGTGTTGATGCCCCTGCGTGATCAAATCGTGGTACCAACAATTATGGGTTGCTCCCTCTAAATGCAAAGCGGCAAATTGGATGGCCTCTCCCCTTGCCATAAGTCGAAGTGAAAAGAAGGTATCCACCTTCTAAATCCATGCCTTCATTGAGCTCTTTTGTGACCCTGGAGATCTCCCTGGCTGCCCCTCTACCTCTGACCGATCCTGGGCCCACTCTATCCCCGTTTTCAAGTTGAAATCTCAGAAAAAGTCATAGCATCCCTAATTGTTGTAGACAAGGTGACATACACATCCATCTCTCTCTCTAACTCCTCGCGTGGGTTAAGTAACCCCTCCCTCGGTGCGGGTTCCTCGCTCTGAACAAATGTAGGCTTTGTGGGTCTACATGTGGATGCCCCATTCCTTGAAGGGTGTGTATGTGCATCTGACCTGCTCCCTGAGGCACCACTATCTCCATCGAGTGGCTTCAAGCCACCCATCTCACTGAGGGAACGAAGAAACCTCTCCATCACTATTGTCATCCTCTCCTAAGTTTGAGATACTTCTCAAACCTCTCCTCGGCCAACCTGTCTCTCCTCTCACCTTCTGTATCCTAGTATCCCATGTCACCCATGGCTTAATCCTACTCAAGTGAACCAACTGGTGAAAAGCCCTGCTTCCCTCTTGTTACTCCTCGAGTAGTACATAACCTCTTTGTTGCCACTCATATAACAAACCCTTCACCCCAAAGAATAGCCAAGATATGGCTTTGATACCACTATAATGTCTCCAAATTGGAACAATGATGCAAAAGAGGGTTTTCCAACAAACCCCTATACAAATTTCAAACAAAATCTAAATTTTGAAAATTAAAACCAGCCGACCTTAGGGTTGTATATGCACTTTCAAACTAAAAATCTCACACTTATAATCACTCATCAATAATTAGAAAAACACTTTATGAGATTTAGCCAACTATGACTCACACTAATTGAAGACAAAGAGCTGAATTGATGTATTTTTCACTCCAAAACCTCAGTGCCACCACGCTGATTTCAATGTTTTTTTCTTATCACTAAATTCAACTCAGAAAACCTTAAAAAATTGAAGACAAATTGTAAATAAATTCTAGCATACGAATCATATAAAGATTGGCCAAAGTTAGGGCCTAAAACATGATGAAATCTCTCCAAACCAAGTCACCACAATAAGAAATAAATTGCATGAAATAACTCAGAAAATCAGACTTGTTTTCATATCAAACCAGCTGGAATTAGGTTATAAAATTCACCAATTTTAGCAATAAATAATGTTCTATTGTTTAGGGTTAAATAAGGCACCTTAAATCCTTGCACACCTCCTCCAAGTGAATCACCCAACTCAGAAATTAGAGGCAAAATTTTAGAATTAAAACCCTTGCCTTAACCTTCCAAAACCTTTCAAAAACTTATGATTTATTGCCAAATAAATCAAAAATAAAATAGCAAGTGTACCTTTCCAAAACAGAGTCTAAAAACCCTCCAAAGATGTTCAAATCCTTCTCAAACTAATTCACTCTACCTTAGAAAACTATATAAAATAATTCAGTTTCTTCAAACTTACCAATGACCCTCCAAATGACCTTCAAAAGGCTCCTAGGGCAAGTTGCCCACGCTGGAAAAATAATATAAAATATTTGTAATAGTTTATGCTTCACGAACACTCCAAATCAGCTCTAAAATCCCCATGATCAGCTCTCAAGTCAAGTCGTCAAAGCTGAAAAATCAAGTAGAATATTATGCAATATTTGTAGACTTCAACTAACCCTTCCAAACAGCTTATTCAACCCTCTAGGCAAGTCGCCACACCATGAAATGGCTTTCAACACTAAGTGCAAGCTCCACAAGCAAGTTGCCACTCTCCAAGACTTGCAAATTCGCCAAAACCAGCTTTCGATAGGGTTTGCAATATTCCTCAATATAGGTGATGTCCAAAAATATCTTTGTAAATCCACTTGCATGTAAACATGCAATTTTGAAGCTCAACTACAGCGTTTGAATAAAGTTGACCAAGTACTAACAATGGAGGTTTTCATCCCCAAACCTTTGAGACTTTTTGAAGGTTTTCGTCCTCAAATTGTGGTAATCAAGCTTGACATACTTGATCAAAGTTTTCAATTCAATATTCAACATAAACTCTCCAAAAGATTTCTCAATTGCTTTTATATTCAACCCCCAAAGGTGGTGACCAAGTTGGAGGGATGTACCTTTTTAAAACATAAACACTCAATCTTTTTAAAATTCTTTTTTTTAGGGTTTAGGCTCCCAAACCTCAACTTAAGTGAACATAAGATTAAAATTACCTTTTTGCAAACTCAACTGAAAATCAAAACATTTGAGTACTTTTTACCTTTTGTCTCATAGATTAGCCCCCCCTCAATGTTCCCTTCTCTTTCTTTCCCTTAGCCTTGTGGGAACAACCAAGCTAAGGATCCAAAAGCAAGCTACAACAAAAAGGGGGACATTACAAACACTAATTTTAGGTTGATCATGTAAAATGAACTATTCAATTAAGTTGCAGTGGCAAAATTAGTGATAGGATGGTTCGAGCATTCTTGTTCTAAGATGATGAAACCACCAGTATTCGCTGGTGGCGGTTGTGTCACTGCGGTATTTTTAAGTGGCGGTTGCATCATCATCAATCAGCTTAAAGCGACAATTCTGCCACCATTCAAAATGAGGGTAGAGGAACGGTCGCAAATGCTCTCTTCTTGGCAACATTTTGTTTGGGGTCTTTGGGGGGTTCCAAGGTGAGGTGAAAGGGCATAAGTATAATCTTTGTTGAAGGAATAGGCATCATCAGAGAAGTTAGTGAGAAGCCTTGAAGCTGGATTCACATTGTAATTTACAAGTTTGGGTCTTGATTCATGTTGTATCATTATTTCGTAGTTGTGAATGGTTGTTTTAGTTGTGTTGGATCATGATGAACTGTCTAAGAAGTGCAAAGAGGTAATGTGTGCAAGCTTTGGATAGTGTACTAGTGAAATCTCCATCCATGAAGGCCATGTTTGGTAGTAACTTGTACAATTGTTGAATTACATAGTGGAAGGGGAAAGCAATTGCCTCACCCAATAGAGTTTTCTCACACTAGATTTGTCCAAGCCATATTGTGTGTTGATCTTATGTTTTGTGTTATCTTATGCTTCCCTATGTTCAGTATGTTATACATTTCATTTCCAACACTTATTTATCTTTGTTTTTAGCATTGTATGTTGAGTTAGGAATATAGGATCAATGTTGGTGAAGCTTAGAGTAGAATATCGACTTAGTTTACGGATCATATTGGTATGAGAGTTGTCTTAATATCAGTTTTAGTCTTTTTGTGTGGTTTTACATCTTTGTGACTACATTATAGTAAATGCTCATCACTAGAGGAAGCAGTGCTAGTGGTCAAGTTATTCTAGTTCCTTTAGAATAAGACATTTCCACAAGGAAGTGGAAGCAAGAGATCAGAAGTATGGTTTGTTCTAATGAAGAATATGACCGTATAGCAAAAGAGCGATTTCACAAGCTTGAAGGAGTGCTAGCATCTCTCTTTCTATAAGCAAGCTTGATAGGTTGCAATCCATCACAGGGATTTTCATGGAGATAGAGACTTACAATCATCCAAGCCCATATGCTCTGAGTTGGGTGAGGAAAGGTATAGACATCAAGGTGACCAAGCAATATAAAATTAATTTTGGTCTTAATGCACATTTCATTGATTAAGTTATTGTGGATGTTGTGCCTCCTTATATGTGTGGGGCAGTGTTTGGCATCCCTTGTATATCTAGGATGTTATTTTCATGAGAGGAGCTAATCAATATTGTTTGGTTAAGGATAGCAAAAGCTACATCATTTCAGCCTATAAAAGTGATTCCAAAATCTAATTGTAAATACCTCTCAAGCTAAAAGACTTATTATTTCTAGTGGGAAGTTTGTTTTACTTCTTTTCAGAGATGTACAAGATAAATAAATGGCTGCACATAAAACTTCTTATAGCATGTTAACTAACAAAGAGAAGTGTATGGGAGAGTTTGTGCAACAGTTCAAAAAAGTTTTTCACAAGTCCATGGAGTTGCAACTAGTGACGCCTATTAAGCACGAAATATGTTGCTACCGAACAATCCACTTCCAAATCTCGGGTTGTATAGGTAGTTCTTTAAGGATGCCAATGAGGTAAAATAGTAGTTACAGTCTTTAATTAATCAAGATGTAATCCGTCTTTGTACTTCTCCTTGTGATTCTCTTATTTTTTGAGTACCTAAGAAAGATGGTTCATGGAGAATGTGTGTTGATTATAGAGCCCTTAACAAAATAACCATCAAAAATAGGTACCCTCTTCCACAGATTGATGATCTTCTAGATCAACTTCAACATGCCAAGTATTTTACTAAGTTGGATTTGAAATCTGGGTATCACCAAGTGAGGATTAAAGAAGAGGATATTTGGGAGACAACATTCAAGACAAGGCAAGGGTTGCATGAATGATTGGTTCTACACTTCATGTTTTGCAATGCACTGAATACCTTCATGTGGTTGATGAATAAAGTAATGAGGTCATTTATTGATTTCTTTGTCATTGTGTGTTTGGATGATATTTATGTTTTTAGTAGAATTTTTGATGAACATATTGATCATTTAAAACAAGTTTTGTGTGTTTTGAAAAAGAACAAGTTAGTGTTGAATGAGAAGAAATGTGAATTTGCTCAGCAATCACTTGTCTACTTGGAGCATGTGGTTGAAAATGGGAAATTGAGGATTGATCATGAACTGACAAAAGCCTTACAATGTGATCGAGACAAGGAGTTTTGTTGGTGAAATTAAGTATTTAAGAAAGTTCAGCAAGGCTTTCTCTTCCATAGCCACACCGTTGCATGCCATTACAACGAGTTAAGACTTTTATTTTGGATAAGAAGCAACAAGATGCATTTGACATGTTCAAACATAAGATTAGGTATGCTCTGGTATTAGCTTTACCTAACTTGCATCCGCCTTTTGACATCAAAACGGATGCTAGTAACTATGCTATGGGGGTTGTCCTAATACAAGGAGGTAAGCCTGTATGTTAATATTCAGAGTTATTTCATGGTGCAATTTGGAATTATTGTACATAGAATAAATAATCATATGCTCTTGTTCAATCAATCAAGAAATGGAATCACTATTTTATGAGCAAGGAAACTATTGTCCACGTGGATAACCAACCTCCAATATTTGCAAGCAAAAAACAAACTTCAGCAAGCTAGACACCATAAATGGATGGGTTTTTAGTAGAAGTTTCATTTGATTATCAAATATAAGAAAGGTGTGACAAATAATTGATATGTTATTTAGATCTCCTTTTCTTTCAGCCATAGGCACCATAATCTTCTTGAGCCTTTTATGTGTCTTATGTAGAGGGATACAAGCATGATGTAGATTTTGGGGAGCCGTTTCTTCAAGCAAAGAGGCCCCAAAGTGCAATACTTTAGCCCGTTGCTCTTCAAATTGGGTAAGCTTTGTGTGCCTGAGGAAAGATTTCAGCTAATGAGAGCAACACATACTTCCAAGTTGCAGGACATTTTGATGTTACAAAAACTGATGCACATTTACAGAGGTATGTTTATTGGCCTAATATGTATTTTGATGTCTCTAAGTCCATAAGGAAATGTGTGTAGTACAAGCAAGCTTAGTAATAGGAATTTGGGTTTGTATATTTCTAGGTCATGGGTCAACATTTCCATGGATTTTTTAATCGGATTGCCTATGTCAAGGAAGGGACATGACTATTGTGGTTGTGGACCAGATAGTAAGATGTGTATTCTTATTTCTTGTAATAAGACCCTCAAAGTTGTGATGCAACTAAGTGGTTCTTTGTTAATGAGTGGGTTCATTTTGGTTTACCTAGATGTATTGTTTCAAATTGGGACTCAATATTTGTTGGTAAGTTTTGGGCCACATTGTGGAAGAAGATGTATAATAAGCTTAAATGATCTACCGCTTTTCACCCACAAACCAATGGGAAAACAAAAGTTGTGAACAAAACATTGGTACAACTCTTGAGAGGGTTCAATAGGAAGTATCCTAAGACTTTGGGTGAAACTTTGGTGTATATTTAACATTCCTATAATAAGGTAGTGCTCAATTATGTAATTCATGTATGTAATAGACTATGTAAGACACTTCTTCAAGGTTGTTCGTGTAAAATGAACTATTCAGTTAAGTTGCAATGGCAAAGTTGGCGATTAGATGGTCCGGGCATTCTTGTTCTAATTTGATCACCACCTGCAGCCTTTAAAAGCAAGTGTTTCGTCAAAGATGACAAAATAGTCGGTAATTGCAGGTGGTGGTTGCATCTGTTGGAACAAATAATGCTTAAGTGAGATATTTACCCTTAACTTTATTAAATGGTTAATAAATAAAATAAAGGTATTTAATTTATTAACATGATGTAATCTCGTGTAAATAAATTAAATAGATTTTACCATTGGTTCCATGGAAAAAGATGTACCCGTTGGTTACAGCAATCGTCTTTCTTCGAATAAATTATAAATAGGATCTTACCCCTATTGTTATTCATTCGAAAGAACTTTGGTGAATTGTGAAAACATTAAATTTGCGTGTGGCAAATATTTATAAAGGTTCTGTGAATAAATTTTATTATAGAGAAGTGAGAAGAGAAGGATTGTATTGGGGTTCTATGTTTCTCAATTATTTGAATAATTATCCTTGGTGGGTTGTTTATCTCTTTGAGGTTTTCCCACGGTAAATTTTTGTGTTGTGTACATTGATTTGTGTTCATTTATTCCATTACTCTTTGCTTATTAATCCTGTATCTAGATCATTGCATACTATATTGCATATTGTATTCTATTGCATCAACGTCATCGTCGGTTTGTCTAAAGTGGTGGTTCCACCACCATTCAAAAGAGGGCAAAGGAACGGTTGGAAACACTTTCTCTTTTTGGCAACGATTCATTTGGAGCCTTTGGCAGGTTCCAAGGTGAAAGGGCATAAGTATAGCCTCTATTGAAGGCAAATACATCATCAGAGAAGTCAGTGACAAGCATTGAAGCTAGATTCACATTGTACTAGCAAGTTTGGGTCCGTGTTCATGTTTTATCATTATTTCCTAGTTGTGAATGGTTATTCCAGTTGTGTTGGATCATTGTGAAGTGTCTAAGAAGTGCAAAGCAATAATGTGTGAAATCTTTGGATAGTTTAGTAGTAAAAGTTTTGTCCATGAAGGCCATGTTTGGCTATAACTTGTACCATTGTTGAATTACATAGTGGAAGGGGAGAGCAATTGCCTCACCCATTGGAGTTTTTCTCGCACTGGGTTTCCCCAAGTCATATTGTGTGTTCATATTATATTTTATGTTATCTTATGCTTCTTTCTTATGTTCAATATGTTGTAAATTTAATTTATAGCATTTATTTATCTCTGTTTTTAGCGTTTATCATGTATATTGAGCTAGGAATATAGGATTTGTGTTGGTGAAGCTTAGAGTGGAATATCCACCTAGTTTACAAATCAAGTTTTCTATCCTTGTCTTTTGTAATTTGGATTCTTAAATTCTCTTTTCTTGGCCTGTCTATTGTTCACGTTTGTATCCTAGAGTCCCATTGGCCTACTTTTGATCATCCATGGACATTAATATATTTTCTTTCTTTCTATTGGAGGTATAATTCATTCATTAGGAGCGCGGGAGTTCGAGATATACAAAAGAGTTAAGGGTATTTTTCTCGTCTCTGCTACATGCTACTAGAAAGGATCAACTCAACACCATGAGTCTGGTCTATTAACTACATTTTCGTTACAAATGCATGGAAAGGTCCACGAAATTCATGATAATAATTGTTCTACTGCCCATCATTTTGAATCCCTTTGTGAAAAAAAGAGCCTCCAATTTTGACTTGTTTAACTGCAACACTCTTCCAAGTTTCATACCACCCCAACTCATGGCACCTTTTTTAGGGTTGTACATTAAATCCCCGTTCCCTTTAACAAACTTAACTATCCATTTCACACTCAACAATGTACTGATTTAGTGTGTGTAAATCGCAACTCACCATTATTTTTTTTCTTTTTTTCAGTTACCAAGTGAATTGGATCATACCTTTCCTTTTAATTTCCTTTGACCATATGAATCAAGTTACTAATTCAATTAATTTGTCCTAGCTTGCTTAGAGAGAGCTAAGATAGAGAAAAAGTATGTATAAGTAGCTATTGAAACCTTCTCACTGAATGTCTCTGTCTACTAATAATGTCGTTCAAAAATAAAGGTCCCGGTCCCATACCTCTCTTGGCTATCCAAATTTAATTCCAAGATGTCTAGTTGCTTGCCCTATTTTTATTCTTCTCCACCCCCTATAGATTCTCCCTAAGTAGGTTTACTCTACCCTTAATGATTCCTCCTACTTTTCCTAGATTGGATATGATTGTTGAATCATTTGTAAAAGGATTCTTTTAGCCTTCCCTTCCACCTGAGGATCTAGAAGCTTCAAGAACTTAACCTATAGCATCCTCTCTCAAAGAGTCAAAACATAAAGGAAAGGAACTGGCTAAAGGCTAGCTTATCAGATCAACTTTTACATCTCAAAATCCTTTTCAAGTTTAGAATTGGAGAAAATGTGTATGGCATGTTAAAAGAGTTTCTTAATTCTTTGGCGCAAGCCTAACCATGACAAGAAGTACAAAATGAAGTTGTCACTGCTTGTAGTCATACTTTGAAGCATTGGAACTTTTTGACTTACAACTCTTTACTCTAGATAACAACAGATATTCCAACATTCACCTACCTTTGAGGAAGCACTTTTAAAATAAATTCTAAACTGCTGGTCAAAATGTTTGAAATTTATTTATGGGACATGCACAAGTAACTCAATGGTAAAGTAGTGAAGTGGCTGGAAACATGGCTAGGGTTCAACCATTCATGATTATCTGAATCTTGGTTGTTCTTGTAGTGCTTATTCTTACACTTGCACCATAATGTGTTTATGATTAATGTATAAAACCTTCAAAAGTATGTTGTAATTTTAATTTTATCCATTCTGAAAATTGCCTCATAGGTTGTAATTTAATGAAAAAGTGGGGAAGCGTGGGGCTACATGGTATGGATTCAGAGAGTACTACTATGTGACACTTGATGCTTTGAATCCTAATTATTGGGTTTTTCGTGTAGTGATTACCTTTTTACTTGCCCCATTAAGTGTTGAGCACACACCACACTAAGGGGGAAGGGGGGGAAGCGGGCGGAGTGAATCAGTGTGTAATAATAATTTACTTTCTTTCTAATTAACTTTCATAAAGAAACCATTCACATAAGAAAAAGTAAATGCACAACATAGAATTTACGTGGAAAAATCTTGGTGGGGAAAAACCACACTTCAAAGGCTGCTTGGATCTACTATCCAAATCCAACCATAAGATTAATAATTCTTTCAACAAAAGTTCTGTACGGACCAACCTACTCGGAGACACCAATCCCCGATGCCAAGCACCAACTTAGCTCTAGACACTGATTTCTTTGAATTGAAGCACCAACTTCATTGCCAAGCATCGACTTAGCGAAACACTAATCTTTTTATTTTGAGGCACCGATCTCACTTAAACAATTTCCAACTTCTCATTGTTGTTTTGTCAACAAATGATGGCACAATCAAGTTTTGCTCTTCTCCCTTTTCTCTCTCTTCTTCCTCTTCTTTTCCTTGTATATAAAAGAAAGAACTATTTCTTATTATTTTTCTCCAACAACCTTTCACCTTATCTAGCCTTCAAATGCTTTTCCCAATGGGGGTGTCCCATTAGCAATGCACCATTTCATTAACCAAAGTGTCTTTTATTTTATTTTAATTAATTTCAGTTAACCCTCCAAGATGGGCAATTTTTCCAAGGCAGCAATATAAACAAAGAGAGTCGGCCTTGTCATTTAAGCATTAATGCTTATAGCCATAAAACTCCTTGTTGCAATTAAACTTGATTGAAATTTCGTCTCATCAACACAAAATCGTTGTTGCTGTAAATTAAATATATTTAACTGCTGGTCCTTATTAATTAATGTTGGTCCCTTCCATACTTGGGTGCTCAAACCAATGCAATTAGTCCTTCCATCCTTGGGCATTGATTTTCGAAAAGGTCATGATTTTTACAGGGAAATTCCGTTAGATAATTCCATTACTTTTTGACACTTCCATTCGTATCCGTTACAATTCTTTTGACATCAATGACAATTATTCCAGCAATCTCCCCCTTTGTCATTGATGGCAATCCCCATGAATTAGTATATGAACTCCCCCTTGCTATGGTTCTCCTCCTTTGCTCCCCCTGTCTTCAATTCTCGCCCTTTGACATCAATGGCAAAGGAATGTTCAAAACAATCACAATGTATTTCACCAAAATATCTATGGGGTTGAATAATGCAATGATTAGCTCCCCCTTAACTCATGCTCCTTTTGACGGATTTAGTGACTGAGTGAAGAATGGATCACTACCAATTCTTGCCTTAGAAACTCAAAAGGTTCTTTTGGGAGAGGCTTTGTGAAAATGTCTGGAACCTGGTCCTTTGTAGAGACATACTCTAATTTTACCTTCTGATCAACAACTTGCTCTTTTAGAAAAAGATACTTTATGGGAATATGCTTAGTTATTGAATGCATAACTGGATTCTTGGAGATGTTTATTGCACTCGTATTGTCATAGAAACTAAAAATTGGATTGACAAACTCAATTCTAAAATCACTCAAGGTTTGTTTCACCCAAAAGACCTGTGTACAACATGATGTTGCTGCTATGTACTCAACTTCAGCTATGGACAATTAAATTGAGGGTTTTTTCTTACTCAACCATGACACAAGACTCATTCCAAGAAAGAATGCACCTCCACTTGTGCTCTTTTTGTCATCAATGTTGCTTGCCCAATCTGCATCAGTATAAGCTATCAAAGTGAAGTCCTTTCCTCTTGGGTACCACAAACCAAGATCTATAGTGTCTTTGAGATACCTGAATATCTTTTTGACTGCTTGCAAGTGTGTTTCTTTTGGTGTTGCCTAAAATTTGGCCACTAGACCTACTGCCTGCATGATATCTGGTCTTGATGTAGTAGTATACAATAGACTTCCAATCATTGATATATACAAGATCTTATTGACTTTTGTTGACTCATCATATTTGCTTAACTTACACCCTGTTACCATTGTAGTATTTACTGATCTACAATCATCCATATTGAATTTCTTCAACATTTCCTTAATGTATTTGCTCTGAGAGATGAAGATTCATTTACTTGACTGAGTAATTTGTAATCCAATGAAAAATGATAACTCTCCTAACATAGACATTTTGAATTATTGTTGCATTACCCCTGTAAATTCTTGAGACATCTACTCATTGTCTTCACCAAAATTAATGTCATCAACATACACAACGACAACTAACTGGTTCTCACATACAGTCTTGATGTATAGGTTACTATCAACCACTCCTCTCTTGAAACCTTGATCAAGAAAGTATTTGTCAATCTTTGCATACCAAGATCTAGGGGTTTGCTTTAGTCCATACAATGCTTTCTTTAGCCTACACGCATACTCCTTATTCCCTGATAGAGAGAAACCTTCAGGTTGCTCTATGTAAACCTCTTCTTCAAGATTCCCATTGAGAAATGCAAATTTCACATCCATTTGATAGACCTTGAAACTCTTGAATCCAACATATGCTAAAAATAGTCTTATGGCTTCTAATCTTGCCACAGGTGCAAAAGTCTCCTCAAAGTCAACACCTATTTGAGCATAGCCTTTACATATCAGTCTTGCTTTGTTCCTTGTTTCCTTGCCATCTTCATTCAGTTTGTTCCTAAAGACCCATTTAGTTCCAATTACATTTTTGTCCTTTGGTCTGGGAACAAGTTCCCAAGTTTCATTCTTCTCTATTTGGTTCAATTCTTCTTCCAAGGCATCGATTCAATTCTTATCATTGTTGTCTTATGAAAAACATTTCGGTTCTATCTTCGACAATAGAGAAAAGTTTACATGAAAAAAATTTCGGTTCTATCTTCGACAATAGAGAAAAGTTTACATTTTCTGATTCATTAACCTTCCCCTAGTTTTCACTCTAGCATCAATATCACCGATGATTTGATTTTTTGCATGATTTTACTGAATAAATCTAGATGGTGCCCTTATATCTTCCCTTTCTTCTTCTTCTTGACTTTCTTCTATTACTTCTTTTTTGAAGTCTGATTTTTTTGAATGAATATTAGTTGGCACACTCACTTGTTTAGGCCTAGTTTCATCCATTTTAACACTGACACTCTCTACAATTATTCGCAACCTTTTATTATAGCATTTTGGAGTGACCCCAAATAGGATCTCAAGCCAAAATAGATAATTATCTTTAAAACCCCAAGCCAATCTGAAAGTAAACTGTATGTTGCCCACAAACTCAGCACACCCTAGCCATAATGATCCTCCTAAACCCGTATAATAACATTCCACAAATGCTTCAATAAATAACAATTGTAAAGCTATACTTGTGTACCTTTTTGCAGCATGAATGAAGGATGTATCTATTGGAAATAGATGCAAAATTATGCTAATTTAGATGTTGGTACAGCAGTCCTAAAACTCAATCTTGATGCTCACATGCCACCTTTTGATGATTAAAAAATCTGATTTAATTCTGAAAGTACAGCTGTTGTTCTGGATATTATTTGCACTCCAAACCCTTGCAAAAATTGCCACAGATATCCCAAAAACACTGGAAAATTACAGCGAACCCTTTGGGGTATAAAAAAGGTCTCTAGTGGTTCTCCAAGCCTACCACCCAACTCGCCCAGGGCATAGAAATTAAGGAAAATTATTTCAGATTGCTAAACCCTCATAAACTCATCAAACAATGCTCACAACTTCCCCAAATCAAATTGCCAATCCAAGGAAAAATAAAGAATATTTTCTGAATATTAAATCCCTGACAAACACTTCTCACAACCTCCAAAAAGCTCTCCAAGTGCTTTGTCCTACTAGATAAAATTATGCAAATAATTTTATAATAATTTTCAATCACTATTCAGCCCAAAACTCATCAATCATACCTCAAAAGTAACTCGCTCCAACAAGGAAAAATAACATAAATTATTAAAACCCTAGAAGAGGGTTTCTACCAACAACGAACCTCCAAAACGATGTTTTTCAAGCCCTCAGGTGAGTCTCCCAAGGAGTAATCAACAATCTTCAATCTCTAAGCAAATCGCCAACCTTTGGTGACTTCACAAGCCCTCTAGGTGGTTCGCTCTAGTCCTCCAAGCCATTTCGCTACAAGTATTAGATAAAACCTCAAATAAATCTTCAAAAGTGTAGCACAATTTTCGATAGATAAATGATGTTAATAGACACCGTTTATAGAGAATCATAGCTCTTGGAGAGTAACATTCTCTAAGAAACTATGCCGACGACAATCAAGCTTGACATACTTGACTTCTTTTCCAAATATCATCCAAAAACATAACTTCAAATGAATCCTTCTTTCCTCTTATATCTCTCCCCCAAGCATGGCACCCAAATTGGAGGGAAGAATTAATTTAAAAATATTCAAAGGAACTCCTTATAATTTCACTTTAGGCCTTAAGTGCCCATGACCCTTAAAAAGGCCCCAACTCAAGTGCAATTTATAACATAAAGTGCTTTTTCTATTAATTGCTTTATTTATTTTTAAGTATTTAAAAATACTTTTTATTTTAGCAATAATATTATTTAAATCTCCAAAAAAATGGGGACATTACACATCTATAGGCTTTACTCTTTGAGAAATAACCAAGAAAAATACCTTCATCGGCTCTTGAGTTGAACTTCCCCAAGTCTTCATCATCTCTTAGCATTTGCTTCCAAACACTTTGAAGTATTTGACCGAAGTTAGTCTACCCTTCCCCAACTCATGGGTGTTTTACTATTGTTTACCCTAATTTGTCCTTTGTTCAAGATGTAAACTGCGGTGTTGACTACCTCTCTCCAATATCTATTTGAAAGCTTGGATTTGTTTAACATTGTTCTTTCCATTTCTTGCATAGTTCGATTCTTTCTCTCTACAACTCTATTTTTTTGTGGAGTCATTGCGGCTGAGAAATGTCTCTTTATTCCATGCTCTTCACAAAATTCATTGAATTCATTTGAGAGAAACTCACCCCCTCGATCTGACCTTAGGCATTTGATCTTTAGATCCATTTCATTTTCAACCAAAGCTTTAAAATATTTAAACTTTTCAAATACCTCGGATTTCTCTTTTAGAAAGGCAACCCATGTCATTTTAGAATAATCATCAATAAACAACATAAAATAACTCTCATCTTGTATGCTTTGCATTCTCATGGGTCCACATAGATCTATATGGATCAATTCCAATGCCTTGGTTGTCGAGTACTCTTTTGATCTAAAACTCACTCGTATCTACTTCCCATGTTGACATTGCTTAAAAATAGTGTTTAAAGGTTTTGTGATTTGGGGCATGTCTCTTACGACATTCTTAGTGTTGATTTTCACTAAATTGTCAAAATTCATATGGCCCATTCTTTTATGTCATACCCAACTTTCATCAACTTGACTCATGTAGCATTCCTCTCATTTTATTTCACTGAGTATATACAGATTATTTGATGTTTTCTTTGCGTTTTCAACTAATTTTCTTGTGTCTACTCTCCCTATCTCGTAGTCTTGAGCATAAAATGTGAGTGTGTCCTTGATCACACATTTCGCTGACACTCAATAGGTTATGCTTCAACCCTTGTACATACAAAACATTTTTAGTTTTTGTCTTTCCATTATCAAGGCTAGAGGTACCTTTTTCGACAATCTTAGCCTTTGTATTATCCCCAATTTTTACTGTACCTTCACTCAATTTCTTCAAAGTGAGAAATTTGCTTTTATCACCTATCATGTGGCTTGAACATACACTATCAATATACCACTGCTACTCTTCGTCTTGTGCATGAAACGTTGTTTGAACAAGCACGATTTTTTCTTTTTTGATTAATTTCCTCTTACTTCTCTCTCCATATTTTTGTAGATTCCTTTTTCTTTATAATCGGGGTATTCACCTTGTTTTGTTTAGGGGTTTCTATAAAAACACTCCTACAGAATAGTGTTATATGTTCATAGTTGTTACAATTATAACATATAGTATTATTTTCATTGTAATTCAATAGTGGGGCAAATGAGTTATAATTTCTATTGGAAACTCCATAAGTGTCTTTTCCATAGTTCCATGCATATTCATTTCTTGCATGTGCATTACACTCTATTGCTCTATGACCGAATTGACTACAAGAATAACAATAACCATAGAAAAAGCTTGTGCACTTTATCACATTGTTCCGGCTTGACGGAAATGATCTTCTGAGATCTCTAACGGAGATGTTCTTACCTCTGTTTTTTTTATGAGGATTAACATACTATGTTTTCTTTTCGCTTTCTATACTCACAAACCTCTTAAGTGCATCCACATAGCTCTTTGGCTTCTCTGTATTTACTTTCTTTGATGAGTCTATAGATTTTGAAGTTTGCCATTTTTCATTGTTCTTTTGGTTCTCATCATAGCCAATGCCATACTTAATGAAAGGTGACCTTTGACTATTTAGTACATTACTCAACACTCTGGTACTCTTCTCAAATTTTCATATGTTCTTCAACTCATTTGTTGTCTTCTCCAATTCTAATTTCAAGGCAATTATTTCAAATTCTTGTGTTTTGCACTCATCCTCCTTTGCTTTCAATTTGGCTCTTATTTCCTTGATTCTTTTCATTTCCTCTAATTGAGTTTTTAAGCCATTGATAACCTTGTTTGATTCTTCAACATTCTGTGTCATCTTTGTTTTCAATGCAATATCTTCCTCTTCATATTTTTGAATTTGTACTCTTTGTTTCAATTTTTTTCTTCAGTATTTTTATCTCTCCCAAGGCACAAATCAGCGCTTCTTTAAGATCTACCACTCCATTTTCGATATCATCCTCTTCTTCCAAGGTGTCTGTACTTACATAGGCTTTGGGTTTTGTTTCTATTGCCATGAACAGGTTTCTTCCGTCATTGTCTGATATTTCTTCATTGCTCTCCTCGACAGAGCTATTATCCTTTTTGGAATAGAGGCTTTTCTTGTACTTATTGGAATTTTTTTTATACCCACTTTATTTGAAGTTTTTATTCAAGTGAGCTTGCTTTCCTTCGTTTTCCTTTTATCATTATTATTTTCTTCATCTTCACTATCATCCTTAGGAGAACACTCGGCAGAAAAATGTCCTATCTTACCACAATTAAAGCATTTGCAGGGTAACTTACCTTTGTATTTTTCAGACCCCTTTTTTTAAGCTTTATGACAAATAGAGCCTTCTTTTCATCTAGTTCGTCACTGATTTCATCGCTTGATTCAATTTCTTTGTTTTTCACCTTTTTTGAGGCTTTAAACACTGCCACCCTTTGAGATAATTTTTCTTTTTCAGTCCTCATCTCATATGCCGTGAGAATCCCATGTAACTCATCCATTGTTAATTTGTTTAGATCCTTTATTTCTTCGATTGCATAAATTTTTGCATCGAATTTTAAAGGTAGGGACCTTAGTACCTTTTGGACGATTACATATTCTTTGACTTTTTCAACAAGCCCTCTAATAATGTTGACAATTTCATCTACACGAAGTAAATAGGCTGCCATGTTTTCATCCTCTCTCATTTTCAAAGTTTTGAATTGTCTCCTATGAGTTTGAAGCTTGGCCATCTTTACTTTGTTATCTCCCTCATAGATGGTCTTAATTTTATCCCAAATCTCCTTAGCCGAGTTACATTACATTACTTTTACAAACTCAGATTCTAACAAACCACACAGAATGTCATTCATGGCTTTTGCGTTATCTTCACTAGCCTTCTTTCCTATTGTATTTGTTGGTGGAGTTTGTGGTGCTATCTATCCATCCACCACTGCTCACCAAATGTCAAAACCAAGGGCCATTATATATGTCCTCGTCCTTATACTCTAGAATGCATAATTTGTCTCGTTGAACAATGGGGCCTTGTTGGTGGAGAAATCTTCCTGAACTTGATGATTGGCCATGTGTGCTTCTGAGATCTACCTTCCAGTGGTTAGATTGATCCTAAAGGAACCTCACTCTAATACCAAATTGTTGAGCACACGCCACATTGAGAGGGGGGGTGAATCAATGTGTAATAATAATTTACTTTCTTTCTAATTAACTTTCATAAAGAACCCATTCACATAAGAACAAGTAAATGCAAAACACAAAATTTACGTGAAAAACCCTCGATAGGGAAAAACCACACTTGAAACGCTGCTTGGATCTACTGTTCAAATCCAGCCATAAGATTAATAATTCTTTTTACAAAAGTTCTGTAGGCACCACCCTACTTGGAGACACCAATCCCCAATGCCAAGCACCAACTTAGCTCTAGACACTGATCTCTTTGAATTGAAACACCAATTTCACTGCCAAGCACCGACTTAGCAAAAGACACCGATCTTTCTGTCCTGAGGCACCGATCTTGCTTAAACTATTTTCACCTTCTCACTGTTGCTTTGTCAACAAATGATGGCACAATCAAGTTTCGACTTCTCCCTCTTCTCTCTCTTCTTCCTTTTCTTCTCCTTGTATATAAAAAAAAGAATTATTTCTTATTATTTTTCTCCAACATCCTTTCACCTTATATAGCCTTCAAAGGCTTTTCCCAATGTGGGCGTCCCATTAGCAATGCACCTTTTCATTAACCAAAGTGTCTTTTATTTTATTTTAATTAATTTCAATTAACCCACCAAGATGGGCGATTTTCCCAAGGCATCAATATAAACAAATAGATTCGGCCTTGTTATTTAAGCATTAATGCTTATAGCCATAAAACTCCTTGCTGCAATTAAACTTCATTGAAAGCTGGTCCCATCAACACAAAATTGTTGCTGCTGTAAATTAAATATATTTAAGTGCTGGTCCTTATTAATTAACGTTGGTCCCTTTTATACTTGGGCGCTTAAACCAATGCAATTGGTCCTTCCATCATTGGGTATTGATTTTCGAAAAGGTCACGCTTTCTACGGGAAAATTCCGTCAAAGAATTCCATCACTTTCTGACACCTCCATTCATTTTTGGCAACAATTCCGTTTGACACTTCTGTTCATATCCATTACAATTCCTTTGACATCAATGACAATTATTCCAACAATAAGGTGCTTATGACCAATGTGTAAATCCTTAGGAGGGAAATTGTTTTTTTTATTTTATGCTTTTAAAAAATGTCTAAACTGCATGTTGAAATGCTTGAAATGGAATGGGTGTTGCAAGTTGTTCAAATTGCTTTATGCAGCCTCACACATTATATTGGTGAATCCCAAGTTTGTTTTGGGCTGTAAATAACTGAACAGGTTATTGTTAGAATTCGATGTCCTAAATACTTATGCAATGTATAAAGTATATTTGGGCCTTCTCTGCCAATTGACAAATAAAATTTAACTTCAATCTTTTGAAAGTAAAAAATTGTAGCTCATTAAGCTCTCCTTTTTCTCAATGATAAAAAATAAAGTTAGAGATGGGCCTGTTATTGCTGTCATCACTAATATTCACATGTACATGCAGACACTTACCAAGTACGAGAGATCTACAATCGCAGACATCTTACAAGAAGAGTACTTTGAATCAGGAGAAACTATAATTGTTGAAGGACAGAAAGGAGAAAAAATGTACTTCCTAGAAGATGTAAGACTCAACTAAAAACCTAAGTAGAGATAGTTTAACTTCATTTACGTTGTTTTTGCTTATCTACGGAAAATGTAAAACAATAAAATGTGTATAGAATAGTTGGCCACATTTTGACTTGATAAAATAGTTACTGCGCGTGGTTGTAAATTTGGTGAACATGCTATATTTACCAGGATTTTATTACTCCTATAAGGCGTTTCACTATGAGAACTTGGAATAATAAATGTATAACTTTAAAAAATACTTCTTGCATATAGTGTACAAAAATAATTAATGTCATAAGAATTAAGTAGACTTATGCCTTATCTGTTTAAGATATCTTTAGTTGTACCATTGTGAATAAGATCTTGAGACTCTAAGACAAGCGGTGCATTTTTTCAGGGTGAAGCAGAAGCACAGACAAGTGGCAAGGTGGTTATGGAGTACAAAAGAGGGGACTACTTTGGAGAGTTGGCTTTGCTGGATGACAAACCTCGACAAGCAACTGTAATGGCAGTCACAAAATGCAAATGTGCTTCAATTGATCGGGATAGTTTCAAGGTTAATCATTTATTTGCTTTTTGTTGTGATATATTTTTTTTTCATAGAAAGCCCAAAGGTTTTGATGCTTTAATTTTTTTATGCTTGTACACAAGATCAGTCTGATAACTTGTTTATTTATTTGCTTGTGTGTAAAACTCATTTTGATCAGATTATCTTTGTGGTAAACAAAAACATAGATAATCTAATCTAGAAGATTTTTATACCTGCGAAAACTTCATATCTTTAATTATTTATTTTTCCTGCAGAGACTATTTGGGAAAGTTGAAGATACCATGAAAGAAAGGAAGTTAGCTATTTATGACAATCAACCTAAGAAGCTTGATAGGGTTAAAGTTTAAAGTTACTCCAAACACATTTTGATCCCTCGAAGCTTAAAGTTATCACAAACATATTTTGATCCCTTGGATCAAGATTACAGACAATCTGATATACATACGCACAGTAGAGTTATCACATATTCTATTCACTTAGTTTTAGCAAATGTTCGACAGTTTTACTGAAATAAACTTCAGTCTTTGTGAGACCAACCTATAAAATGCAGTAAGTCGACCTTATATGCTTCAAAATGTTAGAGGTTGATCTTATATGTTTCTCTTTTGTCCTTTTGATGGTAGGTATATTTTGTTATTATCTTTTCAAGAGCTTAAAAAATGAATCCCCTGCGATAAATCATTTTAGAACCCTTAAGTAATTGGTATAACAAGTCTTCTTAACAACACTTTTAGTAGTATTTGTTTGAAGAATGTCTAATATGCCATTGCAACACAAATCGAGTAGCTGGGTTCAAATGTACACTCTACAAAATAATGCAGATTCATTCACAAATGTTGGATAACATTTGCACAATTCCATACAGTGTATCTGTGTGACTGGTTAATGTGCTCCATTTCCACATATTCTAAATGCTAAAACATGCCATTATTATTTAGTAATATTACTATTAAGCTTGAAATGGGTGGGAAGCATGAAATGGGCTCGCTTTGTAAACTTTCAGGGATCAGTACAGCAGTGATATCCCTTACAGTTTTGAAAAAAAACAATATTTCGCCATCCATTTTGAGTTTGTGATTTATCTAAGGCTTGGGGTGACCATGGAAAACACACTAATCAGAGTCCTATAACAAAGAGAATTAAAGAGCAATGGAACACCATACTAGAACAATAATGTAAGATTGTAATAATTTTGAATCTGCAAGTTTTGTATAATTTTGTACAATGATATGAGAGGTCAAATGTATCAACCTAAGCGATCCAAAATAGGGATTTAATGTACAAGCTATACTTGCTAGATGTTTTCACTATGACCAATTTATGTAATTTATGCTTGTAAGACATTTGCAAGATACCTCATGTTAAAACATTCGTTCAAATAAGTTATAGTGGCAGAGTCAAAATGTAGATGATCCTGTAATGTCCCCATTTTAGCTCACCATGGCTTATGATTGGTTTAGCCTATCATTGGACCTCGTAGGCTAACTCAGATAGTTTGAGGGTCTTTTTTGGCAGAGATCAGTGTGTTTTCTCTGTCTGAGCTTAGTATGGGTCCAGGTTTGGCCATTCGTTGGACTTAGTTCATACTTATTATTTATAGTAAGTTATCATTTCAGGTAGTCAAGGTTTCCATTTATAGCAAGGCACCTGAATAGGCTATGATTGCAGTGTCAATCCCTTGCACAATTGGTTTAATCAGATAATGAGGTATTTTTATTTATAGCGAGTCAGTGGTTGATAGAGATGGACCCTTACTATTTTTAGTAAGGCAGTTGTATGCACAGTGGACACAATGGTTAACTCACAGGTTCAAACGAAATTGAGATACAATGATTATTTGTGGAGTTATGTTATTTTAATTATTAATAAAGTGATTACTTTATTAATAATTATTTACAAAGTGCAATTATAATATAAGGTATTAAAAACCACTTTATATGCAATGGAACTATGACCCTCATTTTTTGTGATTTTTAAGTACTTTAATTAATATTGACTTCGAGGTTGACTATTAAATTATGTAATAAAGTCAATGTGCACACTTATAATATTATTTTAAATGATATTAAATGATTAAAAAAGCTCTCAAAGGGGATCGACCAGTGCATGAAAAAGTATATTAAGGGGGTCAATCAAGCTTCTTTTCATCCAAGATTTGATATTTGATTTGAAGTTCTTGTATGGAGAAGGAACTAGGTAGGGTTTCTGTCATTATTTAGTCTTTGGGAATGGAAACTCTCATAGGTTGTGCAATTTTGAGGCTTTGAAACTATCAACTGAGATTATTGTTGATTGTGGGCTTCACTCAGGAGTCCAATTTATGCTTCATTGGAGGAATTATTGAAGGCATTCAGTTTTTGCAAAATTTAATGACCTCTGGCCAAATTTTGGGAGTATGGCAAGGATCGATTTGGTAAAGACATCTTCAATTGATTTTCAGTTATAGGCATTTATGGAGGATGATTTATATCTGATTAGGGTTTGAGATTGCAGCAATTTCCTTCATGGCATTGATTGTTTTATGCAAGGCGACTTCATATATGACAGCAATCTGATATTTACATCAGTCACTTATAGGACTTGACCCCCATGAATTTATTCATTGGCACCTCTTTTTGCAGTGATTTCACTTTATCCTTGGAGCGCTCCATCATTGGGGTTATGGTGATAAGGTTAGGAGGTATTGGAGTTGTGTGGAGGCCTCTTCCATTTTATTCTTATTGCAGCATATCAGAGCAGGGATGGCACATAAAGAGGGACAACTTCATCATTTACTTGTGGATTTTCATTGATGACCAGGCTGCCATCTTATCTTAGGCATTTCAGCACATTTACTCTAGGTTCTTTATGTATTTTGCATAGTTGCATCATCATAAATAATTGTTGCCTTGTTGCAGCTGTAGGTGCATATTCATATCAGTTTAATGTTGCACTTGAAAATTTTTGTAAGCCAAGAGTCTTGTCATTTGCACATGATTTGTATTCAATCCTTCATACATTGAATCAAGGAGTGATAAGTTGCATATCATACATTTGATGATTTGCATGCCAAGTGTTTGTGAAAATGCTTCTAGGTTGTAGGTGTGCATTTTTTCTTTAGGAATTCAGGAATTTGCATTTAAAACAGAGTAAAAGCAAGTGCATTTCATTCTCAGCTTATGGTTAGATCATTTGGCATTCATTTCAAAACATTTGCATCATTTTATTTGAATCCAAGAACAAGTACAATGAACTGAAACTCATATCAGCAACATACAACATCGAATACAAAGTGTTTGACAATATTTCTTGAGCCTCTAATCAACAGTTTGAGGTCAGAATTAGCAAAAGATATTATAGTGGTATTAGAGCTTTGATCCTGCCATCCTGAAGGGTTAAGTTTTCATATGTAGCCACAAAGAAGAGGTACTCACAAGTATTACACTTGCAGAAGAGTAGAATTAGAGGAAAATCAGTTTGAAGATACTCCATTGGGTGACATGGAAGGAGAAAGACCACTGAGAAATGAAGGGAGAAATGGGAGTAACATGGAGGAAAGAGAAGCTAGAGACCTTTTTAGACACATGGCAGTAGTAGGTTGTAGATGCTTTGATGGCACTTACTACAATGATGCAACAAATGAACCCACAAGTACGGCAAAACCAAGTACCAGATGATTATAGGAGCTTAGTGGGAACCCCCAGAGCACATAGGGCTCCCACCCATACCAGTGATAGACCTACATGCCCCACATTTTTTAGAAATGAACTAAGGAAGACAATGTTGAAGAAAATGAAGAATTTACAGATAGTGTCATGGAAATGCACAATGAGTGGGATATGCTACCCCCACATGTTAAGGAACATTTGACTTTTGACTGATACATGAATAAAAAAAGGGAGTATAACAGGTCAAGGCAAGATAGGAGACCTAGAATCCAAAACATGGACCTTAAGCAAGCCACAATCAAACTCACGCTCCCAACATTTGATGGAAGTGGGAAGGTCACAACACAAGCTTGGATTCACAAGCTGGATACCTTCTTAACTCTTCGACCTATGGCAGAGGAGGATGCAATCAAGTATGCAACCTTGCACCTAGACGGTTTAGCTCATGATTGGTGGCACCATGGGATGGTTACTTTGCAACATAACCTCATCACCTCTTACTAGTAATTCACTGACAGATTGATTGAGCGCTTCGATAAGAAAGATCTAGAACTATATTTCAGAGACCTTGCTCAACTCAATCAAGTGGGGATTTTGGAGGCGTATATTAGTGATTTTCATAGGCTTTCTATTATGGTCCCTAGCATATTTGAAAGAAGGATAATCATTTTGTTTATTGAAGGCCTATTAGAACCATTGAGAGGATGGGTAAAAGCTTTTGACCCATCGTCACTCTAGGAAGTAATGAAGAAGGCAAGAAGTATGGAGTTGGTTGCCCCAAAAAAGTAGTTTACTCATAAAGAGATTACTTCTTCCAGCAATGAGAGTCCTCAACAATCTGTTGATAAGAAAAATAAATCAACAACTAAGGTGGATGAGGAGTCACAAGATGAATTGAGGAGGAAACAATTGTGGTACTAGTGCAAGGAGCCCTACAACAAAGGGCATGATTGTCCATTGAGGCCTAAGGGCAAAGCCAACCATATGATGTGGGTTTATTATGAGGATTATGATTCTAAAAATTCATATCAGCAAGCTGCTTCAGGGGATGATGAAGTGGGAAAAGCCTCTACACAATTTGGACTCAATGCCCTTTTGTCCCCATGGGCATTATCTACCAATACACATAGGGAATCATCATTCAGGATCAGGGGATGAGTGGATGGACAGCTATGTGTTTCTATGTTAGATACGAGAGCCACACATAATTTTATTGATGAGGGATTTGTTAGCAGGTGTAGACTCCAGACAGAGGACTTCATTGGATTCTGTGTTCGGGTTGCAGACGGTTATACCCTCACTTGCACTAGATAGATTTGCAATCTCACACTTATGTTAGGAGACTACTAGCTACAGGGTGACTTTTATGTAGTCAACATGGGTGAGATAGATGTAGTGTTGGGTATGAGGTGGCTCTAGGACATTGGTGAGTTTACCCTCAACATACAAAAAATGGAAATGAAATTTGAGCTACAGGGCAGAAAATGTGTTGAGGGGACTTGCAGAGGGGAACTTCCACTCTATCTCTCTTTTTAGAGAGAAGGGCGAGAGGATAGAAAAGGAGCATGAGATGATTCAGGAGGAGTATGACACATCACATGGCTCCAGGGGTTCAGAGGTGTAAAGCCTAGATCAACATAGTGATGAGGTTCACTTTGTGAACAATCCTTTATTCGAGGCGGATGCTACATTGTCTTTCGACAATCCACTTTTTGAGGTTGATGTTGATTGCTCTTTTGACCCTAGTCTTGAAATGAGTGTTCATGGTGTTTGGGATCCTACCAGTGCATCGAGATTTCAAAGAGGGCTCGTAGAGGAGTTTTTTGGTGTGTACATGGTGAGGAATGCATATAGTTTTTCATTCGATTCTCATGTACATGACATTTTTTGGATGCAAAGTTCAATTGTGCATAAGCTAGGTGATGTGTATAACAGCTTATCATGCACAATGTTGGGAAGTAAGTATTGTCAGTCTTCAGAGTTGCTTCCACTTGATGTTCATGTTCTTGCGGCACCTGTTGTTGAGTCTGATTCAGTTTGGTAGGTCTTGGTGATGGTGTTGCAAATAGTGATTGGAGACAGGAGGGACATTACATAGTTCTTCCCATGGGATCCTGGTGGAGTTGTGGTTTCTCTTCAGGTAGAGTGCAATGAGCTTTCAGATGAGAGATTTCTTTGGGTCAAACAATTTTAGGGAGGGTGGACTGTAATGTCCCCATTTTAGCTCACCATGATTTATGATTGGTTTAGCCTATCATTGGACCTCGTAGGCTAACTTAGATGGTTAGAGGGTCCTTTTTAGCAGAGATCAGTGTGTTTTCTCTGTCAGAGCTTAGTATGGGTTCAGGTTTGGCCATTCGTTGGACTCAATTCTTCCTACTTACTATTTATAGTAAGTCATCATTTCAGGGAGTCAAGGCTTCCATTTATAGTAGGGCACCTGAATAGACTATGATTGCAGTGTCGATCCCTTGCACAATTAGTTTAATCAGATAATGAGAGATTTTCTATTTATAGTGAGTCAGTGGTTGATAGAGAGGGACCCTTACTATTTTTAGTAAGGTAGTTGGATGCATAGTGGACACAATGGTTAACTCCCAGGTTCAGACATAATCGAGATATAATGATTATTTGTGGAGTTATGTTATTGCAATTATTAATAAAGTGATTACTTTATTAATATTTATTTACAAAGTGCAATTATAATATAAGGTATTAAAAATCACTTTATGTGCAATGGGACCATGACCCTCATTTAAGTGATTTTAAAGTACTTTAATTAATATTGACTTGGAGGCTGAATATTAAATTATTTAATAAAGTCAATGTGCACACATTTAATATTATTTTAAATGATATTAAATGATTAAAAAATATCTCAAAGGGGATGAACCAGCTCATGAAAAGTTATATTAAGGGGGTCAACCAACCATTTCATCCAAGATTTGATATTTGATTTGAAGTTCTTGTATGGAGAAGGAACCAACTAGGGTTTCTGTCATTATTGAGCTTTTAGGAACGGAAACTCTCATAATTTGTCTAATTTTGAGGTTGTGAAACTATCAGTTGAGATTATTGTTGATTGTAGGCTTCACTCAGAAATCCAATATGTACTTCATTGGAGGAATTATTGAAGGCATTCAATTTTTGCAAAATTTAGTGACCTATGGCCAAATTTTGTGAGCATGGCTAGGATCGATTTGGTAAAGACATCTTCAATTTATTTTCAATTATTGGCATTTATGGAAGACAATTTATATCTAATCAGATTTTGAGCTTGCAGTGATTTCCTTCATGGCATTGATTGTTTTGTGCAAGGTGACTTCATATATGGCAGCTATCTGATGTTTACATCAGTCACCTATAGGACTTGACCCCCATGACTTTCTTCATTGGCACCTCTTTTTGTAGCGATTTCACTTTATCCTTGGAGTGCTCCATCATTGGGGTTATGGTGATAAGGTTAGGAGGTATTTGGAGTTGTGTGGAGGCCTCTTCCATTTTATTCTTATTGTAGCATATCAGAGCAGGGGCAACACATAAAGAGGGATGACTTCATCATTTGCTTGTGGATTTTCATTGATGACCAGACTGCCATCTTATATTAGGCATTTTGCCACATTTAATCCAAGTTCTTTATGTATTTTGCATAGTTGCATCATCATAAATAATTGTTGTCTTGTTGTAGCTATAGGTGCATATTCATATCAGTTTAGTGTTGCACTTGAAAATATTGTAAGCCAAGAGTCTTGGCATTTTGCACATGATTTGTATTCAGTTCTTCATACATTGAATCAAGGAGTGATAAGTTGCATATCATACATTTGATGATTTGCATGCCTAGTGTTTGTGAAAATGCTTCTAGATTGTAGGTGTGCATTTTTTCTCTAGTAACTTAGGTATTTTCATTTGAAACAGAGTAAAAGCAAGTGCATTTCATTCTCAGCTTATGGTTAGATCATTTGGCATTCATTTCAAACCATTTGCATCATTTTATTTGAATCCAAGAACAAGTACATTGCACTGAAACTCATATCAGCAACATACAACTTCGCATACAAAGTGTTTGACAATATTCCTTGAACCTCTAATCAATAGTTTGAGGTCAGAATTAGCAAGAGATACTACAGATCCAGACATCCTCTAAATTGTGAAGTCGGCAACTTTTAGCTCTTGAATCTTAAGGGGTTTGCCACATATAATACCACTATCAGTTTATGTATATGGAAGTTGTGTAACGATTGGTTTATGTAAATGGTGGTTGCATAACTACCAATACATGCAAGAGCCGATTGTACAACTGCCTCAGCAGTTTCATAATTGTTGGTCTACATATTATGGCAGCTTTGACACCATACAAAATATGGGAATGTGAATAGTTTTTTCCTACTTCCTCATGACGATTCATTTGAGTTCTAAGGTGAGAGGGCAACAAAGAAGTTTGTGAGAAGTCTTAGAGTTGGATTGACATTGCAACTTGCAAGTTTGGGTCCTTATTCATGTTATCTCATTACTTCTTAATTGTGAATGATTGCCTTAGTTGTGTTGTTTCTCTACGAAGCTTATAAAAAGTGCAAAGTAGTTGTGTGTTCAAGCTTTGGATAGTATAGTAGTGGGCCATGTTTGGTAGTAACTTGTACATTTTTTTGAATTTCATAGTGGAAGGAGAGTACATTTCCTCACCCACTAGAGTTTTTCCCACATTGGATTTCTCTAGGTCGAATCTTGAGTTCATCTTTTGCTTTGTGTTATCTTATGCTTCCTTCTTATGTTCAATATTCTACACATTTCATTTTTAGCACTTGTTTATCTATGTCTTGGCAGTCTAGAATAGTCATACATAAATCACTAATTGAGTTAAGAGTATAAGATCTGTGTTGATGAAGCTTAGTGTGGAACATCGACGTAGTTTGCATATTACATTGGCATTAACACTAATTTAATATCAGTCATTTTGTATGGTTTTGTGTGCTTGTGACTACATTGCATTTTATGCCCATCACTAGAACAAATAGTGCTTGTGGTAAAGGTATCCTAGTTCCCTTTAGAGAAAACATTTCTACAAAGAAGTGGAAGCAAGAGATCAAGAATATGGCCCATCCAATAAATAAAATGCTCATATGACAGAAAATCAATTTTGCAAGTTTGAAGGAGTGGCTTGCATCTTTCTTTCTATGAGCAAGCTTGACCAGTTAGATTCCATAATGGGGATTTTCATGGAAAAGCTTGGTGTTTCTATGAAGGCACTGAAATCAACGACCCTCTCAACCATGAGGTGGTGGAAGAACAACCATTTGCCTACTAGGCTCTACCTTCATTCAAGGCTAAGGCAAAGATAGAGATTGATTTGTATGATGGAGATGTGAATGCATAAAGGCTAGACCATTGATTAACCCAACGAGAGGTATATTTCAATTTGCATCAAATCAATAAAAAAAAAAACATTTCCAAAGTTAAAGTTAACCAATCATGCTTTAACTTGGTTTGAGAGTTGTGTTCATATCTTGAATGCTAAGAAACTTCCTCCTATTACTAAATGGGATGATTTTAAGAAGCTAATCAAGAAGCAATTTTATATTATTTTTTATGAGGAATATCTTAAGCAAAATCAAGGCCAAAGCGTAGAAGAGTACACAAATAAGTTTTACAAAAAGGTTGTCCAAATGGGCAAGGATATAGAGGACTGTGACATCTTGATGAAGTATGTTGGTGAATTGCATAGCCATTTGAGGAGATTAGTCCTCTTTACCAAGCTTACTAGTTAAGGCTTACTCTCAAGCTCACTATTAGAGATGGATAAGAAGAAGGCTCCATCTACCTCTCAAAACACTTCCAAACAACATGGTGATTCAAAGCATAAAAGAAAAGGTAAAGGAAAAGGTATGTGTAATTATCTAATTTTATTTCTAAGAATGGTACTAAAAGGAATTGTGGGCATTGTGATATTGATAGTCATTTTGAGGATCAATGTTTGAAGCAACATCCAAAATTTCATCCATTGAACAACAACAACTATGCTATGCCCTCTCTCAAAGGTGAAGACATTGGTTGTATCTCTAATGTGGACGAGACTTTGCATTGTATCTTTGTAAATTGAAAGGTATGTTTGGATGGTAGTAATGCTCAAAAGAGTGAAATTTCTAAGTTTTTCCATATTAAAACTCAAATGAAGAAAACAAAGGTGGATGCTCTTTTTTATACTTGTTCACAGGAAAATTTGATAATCAAGGAGTTGGTAGACAAATTGGGGATAGCGAATACAATTATCCAAATTCATATGCTTTGGGTTGGGTGAAGAAGGGTGTAGACATCAAAGGTGGATGCTCTTTTTTATACTTGTTCACAAGAAAAATTGATAATCAAGGAGTTGGTAGACAAATTGGGGATAGAGACTTACAATTATCCATATTCAAATGCTTTGGGTTGGGTGAAGAAAAGTGTATACATTTTATTGACAAATTTATTGTGGATGTTTGTCATATCCTGCTTGGACAAACCTTGAATAATGTACCTACTATATTGTTTTAATGAAATCTCCAAAGGGCTATTGTGCCAAAAGGGAATTTTGATTATCTATACTTATTTTATGAGTTTATATTTCAGTATTTCAGTTCATGTTGTAGTTGGCTATACTTCATTCAGTGTTTCATTTTATGATGATTATACAGAGCCGATATTGTTGATGTCATTTTGTGATTGCAGGTAATAGTCAGGGGATTGAGCTAGGTTTGGGCCTAAAAGACTTCATTGGATTGTCACATCAGTACTATACAAGTAAATGAGTGCAAGGTAAAAGAAAGAGGTCAATTGTTGTCCACCATTCCCCTCTATGATGGCTTGTACTGTGTTAAACCATTGTTGCGTGTAATTGTTATCATTGTTTGTTCAACAGTGTCATTGGCTTATAGCCAATTGTGCTCATTATATTATATGAATGTGCATTACTGAAGGTAAGTTAGTCAAGTTGCTATCTTGAAGCAACATGAGCTTGAAAGTAATGTCAAGTTTCACAAGCCTTATTAATGTTTTGGCATGTCTCAATTATGTTGACATAACAATTATGCCTTGGACCTTATTCATGCTTTGAGCTTTTTTTTTTTAATAAGGTTGGCCTAATTATTAATTGCCATCATACTATATTGCATGGTTTTCTTATTTGGTACTATTGGCCACTGTTTGGCCCACATATCAAAGTTTACCTAAAGCATGGAAAAGGGAGCTTTCAGAGAAGAAAATGGTAAGCCTTTGGGAGGACTTCGGATTTTTTAGCCGTGACAACTTTGGGTTTTTCGATGGCACAGTGCAAATTAGGTTTCCAGCAGTGTTTTGCTTCTAAATGTTTTATAAGTAGAAGTAATTCAGGTTGAAGAACTAAAATTACTCATAGACAGTTTATTTTGGGTTCTCCAAGGGGCACTACTTGTTTACTTCTTAAGTTGTGAGCAGTTAGAAACCCGAAATAAGTAAAGGGGCTTGACAAACTCGATTTGGTTTTGAAAAATGGGGCTTCTCGAGTTCTTCAAGGGATCAATCAACTTTTTCAAAGGTACACTTTAAGTTTTTCAAATGGATTTTTCTTCTCAAAGTGGACAGTTGCAATTTTCTCGAAGGGTATGTTACCCTTCAGAGGGACCATTTTAAAATTCTTGAAGGGTATCTTTTCCTTTGGGAGGATCATTCACGAGAGTCCGAAGGGACATGCAGAAAACATGAAGGGTCTCTTACCCTTCGAAAATGTCCATTGTGAGAAACCTAAAGGGTAATTTTGAAGACAAACGTGGATAAAAAGTCTGAAGGAATTCCTTCAGACAAATTGTTTGAAACAATTCCTTCGGGAGATTTGCCCAAAAGAAATAAGTCCAAAGAGAAACCCAATACCAAGTTGTCTAAAGGAAATGATGGGCTAATGGATGTCAAAATTAGTGTAAGCAACTAGCCATTAGAAGTAATCGAGTTTGAAAAGCCTGAAGTCTTAAGGCTTGAGAAACAACAAAGTGAGAAGACTTCAGGATGGACAAGCCTGAAGTAAGTAGACTTGAAGAATTTGAATTACTCTGCATAGAGTGCATCGGGTTTTTCGAAGTACTCTACTTAAAAGGCTTTATAAGTGAAGGCTCTGGGAAAGTTCAAAGTTGGAGAGGCTTTGCAAAGAATACGAATTACTTTGCATAAAGGAAATCATGATTCTCCAAAGGCTTGACTTAAGCTTGGTCCGACAACGCTAGAATAATGATGCAACAAATGGGAGGTTGTCACGTGGTGTAACTGGAGCAGAAATGGCCAATCGTAAAGCACAAGTGGCACAAGGATGTTCAATAAACATGGGAGAGTTCGAGCGACTGGTAGCTGGAAGTTATGAAGGATCTTATTTGCCATGATTCATTGCCCACAATCATCGTTTGATGCTTAAATGTGTCATGCCAAGAAGAAACATTCTAGCTATTCACAACATGACTTTTTAGATACACCAAAGAAAGTCTTAAAGACGAGAGGGGCTCGAGAGTATTGGGCAGCAATCTGGAGCATCGCATTTATGAACATCAAGGAAGGACAATAAGAAGTGCCAGCCATTTGCGACTTTTACGTTCCTCCCTTTCTCTCTCCCCCCTTTTCTTGATAATTAGAGGCCTCGGAGCCTAGAAATGTATCTCCGAACTGGTGATAAAATCACTCTGTGAAAATCGTTGTGTAATGGACCTTTGAAGCAATAAAGATTATTTTTTTACCTATCTCTTTGTCTAAAGATTGTGTTGAGTTAGCTTGTGCACTAATAGCGTTGTGAAGAAGCATCCTTCCAACCTTGTTGCCCTTCTTTCTTAGTTGTTTTTAAGTGCTTTCTAGTTAATTTCAGCTCTGAACTCGTGTTTTTTCATCCATTAATGGATGCTTGGTGTGAATTTTGAAATTCCTCTTTACCTCATGTGTGGTTCAATAAGCCTAGTTTAAAAAATACTTATGCAAGTTAGCTGGTTAGGAGGTTGTGTAAGCCAACTTGTCTTATATTGAATTAGTGTCTTTCCTAGGCTAGGTGGATCACTTACTTTCAGTGCATCAACTCCCTTAACTTAGTTTTATTTTCAAGTAATCTCTCATCCCTTTTCCTTGGCCATTAGTAGAGTTTAACATAGAAACCCAAAGAGCTGAAGTGAAGCACTTGAGGAACTAGCCTCATAAAAAGTCTAGAGGTTCAACCTCGTCGTAGGAAACCCACATCCTGAAGTTGTTTCCATGCTTATAGCTAGAAGTGAGAGAGCCTGAAAAACTCTCTCACAAGGGTGCAAATCTAGTCTATAATAGTTCTGGCACGCCCGGTGGGACAACTACCATTTCACTTCCATTTTTATGAAAAATTTGGTCAAACTTGATGCTGTTTTGATTAGTTTACAATAGTGGTAGCTTTCATCCTTCAGCATCTGGTGAATCCAAAGAATACCTAGCTATCTAGTGGTAGAGTAGTAGCTGCCTTTCATGCCAAAGGTGACTAAAAGATCGAATTCTGCAGGTATTCATTTTAAATTTATTGAATTACCTTTAAACTCAGAAAGAAGGTTAAGGTTTGCCCATAGTCACCCTTAAGTGAGAAGCTACCCTTCTAAACCAGTCATAAAGTATACCTACGCAAGAAGATTTTTATCAGCCCCTCTTACTGCCATGATTCTCCAAAGAGCTTTTGTGGACTTCAGCGGCCAAAGCCCTTGAACTTACCACAATATGATCTTATGCCAGTAACAACCCTAATAGTGTCCCTTATTACACAGGAAACCAAGTTGTAACTCGTACTGAGCACATAACAACAATAGCCAACTTCTGCAACATTCACAATATCACAGTGAAAAATGTGGTTGTTAGGATATTGGTTGTATCTTTCAAAGGAAAGGCATTGGACTGGTATAGGGGTCTAGCTCCTAATTTTATCTATTCATGGGATGAGCTAGGAATAGCCACGTGTAAAAAGTTTACAGATAAGAGTGATCATCTGTCACTTGCAAAGTAGCTGACCATAATCAAGAGAGCTCCTCATGAGGTCATGCAAGACTTCAATACGAGATTTCAAATGACATGGGATAGAATTCCAATAGCTATTAGACCATCTCTAAACTTTGCTTTCTTGTATTACTTGAAGGCTCTCAACAACAACATAGTTGTAAAGATTTAGTCTATGGGCGGAGACATACTACCAGATACATACAAAGTGGCTATCAAAGTATAAAATTGCCTAATTCAAGTGGGCAAGCTTACTCCAAGACCTCCAATGCCTCTTTTTTCAGAGATCAGACCACCCCCTACAGTCATTCTTCCACTCGATGTTATACTTCCAATGCCAACAATTGATGTTGTACCTTCACCTAAGTAAGATAAGGCCTCTACTAACGGATCTAATGACTCCCAAGAGTAGAAGAATTACTTGGAGTTGAAGAGCATGCTCCAATCCTTGGAAAATGACGTGGTCAATGTCAAGAGACAAGCTTACAACAAGCCTTATCAAGCTCCATATTAGCCTCAGCAACAACCTTATCAAACAAATGGGCCACCCTACAAAGGAGGTTTCTAAGGATAGGGTCAGCCTAACTATGCTAGACAACATAATTACAATCTGAATGCTACAGACCCTTCCAACTCCTTGGTCCCAGTTCAGAATAATGTGGCTTAGGAAGCTGAGGGGACAATGCCAAGGAATCATTCTTTTGGGCAATCCATTGTCTCAACTAATGGCTCCAATCAAGTTTTTAATGATCAATGGCAGCAAGTTGTTGCTTATGGATATAACCAGGCTCTTATGGCCCAAAACATGGAGGTACCCACAATGACAAGACAAAAGCAGTCTCCACAAGAGCAAGGCTCAGATCAAGGATTAAACCAACTAGAGGCCTCAATGGTCATTAGTGAGCAAGAGGAGTGCTATGCATCCCAATCAGCAGGCCACTCCTAGTCTAGCTCACATCCTTGTCTCAAAAAATACAAGGTTCAAGAGAAGGAATATGGGTGACAATCAAGAAGCTTTCAAAGAACCTATTGTCACCACTCATTCATTGACAAAGCCAACAACAGTAGATCCCAAAGTTTAGGTAAAAATTGGCGGTACATCAATCAACATTGTGGAGCAAATGAAGAAATCCAGCATGAGCGTGTCGATGTGGGACATGCTTTCCTTGCCTAGTCAAGAGGACATCCTACAGGAAGGATTGTCCAAGATGGGTGTTATTACAGCGACAGGGAGCCAATAAAGGCAGCTGAATTCCTCACTAATGCAGTCAAGAGTCATGTGGGAGAAGGGTCAAGTAATGTCACCAAGCCCCTTTTTCTATGTCTCTTTAATCATTGGTGACTCCTTGGTACACAATTGCTTGGTGGATAGTGGGGCCAACACCTCAGTCATGTTAAAGTCTATTGTTGACCCACTGAACTTCAAGTATGAGCCTCACACTAAAGGAGTCCTACAACTTGATGATTCTTCCACAAAGCCATCATGCATCATCAGGAATTTGAGCCTAACCTTGCATGCTTATCCTAGCATGTCTGTGGTGCAAGATGTGTTGATTCTAGATATCACTCCTCGCTTTGCCTTATGTCTTTCGAGAGAGTTCACAGCCAAAATTGGGGGTTACCTTGCAGCAGATTGGTCTTACATGGAATTCAGAACAAGGTATGGGACTAAGGTCTCGATCAACGTTGACCCATGGCACAATTCCACATTGAACCCCATCAGCTAGATAATGTAAATGTCAATTGTACTATCTTTGATAAGGATGAGTTTACAATTGGCCAGGAGCTGAACACTCATCCTGAAGAGGTTCCAGACTTGTTCTTGGATGAGCTATGGGAAGATAACCAAATTTTTAACCCTTTAGAAGGTGTTGAGGAAAAAGACATCGATGTCTATCTGCTACATGAAGAGAATCAGCCCATGTCTTCCCTCATTAGACCTAAAGAAGACCCTGATGGTTTATGGAATTTGTTCTTTGATGGCTCAAATAGCAAAAATGGTGTAGGTGTTGGGGCAATGTTGGTTTCCCCTTCGGTAATAAGCTTTTTTCTTCCTATAGGTTCCATTTCAGTTGCTTTTCAAATACAACAGAATATGAAGGCTTGATCTGTGGCCTTCAATGGGCCACCAAGAGAGGAATCAAATTGTTGCAAGCTTATGGAGACAATGAGCTCATAGTTAACCAAGTCAGAGGCTTGAATGTCACAAAAAATGCTTTGATGACGTCCTACAAAAATAGAGTGTGGGACCTAATTAAAATTTTTGAAGCCTTTAACATTCAAGTTGTCCCAAGAGATCAAAACTAGCATGTTGATAGGTTGGCAGCCGTAGGAGCTCAGTTTGACATTCCAAGTGAGTTGAAGGAAACTAAGGTTCAACCATAGGTCAAGGTGGTGGTGAGGCCATCAGTGCCAGATAATGAATCCCAATAACAAGTTTTTGAGAGTGATAATCAAATTGCTTGTTTCCTACAGTAGGAAGCTGAGTTCTCCATCTCCAACCAAGCTAAATTATAGAATCAATACGAGGATCAAATCGTTCAACTGAAGTTAAACAAACTTCCTAAGGGGCTGGTTACACTTGAGGGCCTTTTTCATGAAGGAAACGATATGAGGAAAGAAAAGGCAATAATGTCTACTAATGAAAAAAACCATAAGACTCCTCATCTTCAAGGACAAACTTCTCAAGCTGGGGAAGGTAAGCAACAAGGTTGAGAGGCATGCTTTCATAGCACATTACCAAGAGTATGCAGATATTTTTACTTGGGAGTACAGTCACCTAAAAGGTTTCAATCCTAAACTAGCCCAACACACCATAGAGTTGGAAGCCAATGCCAAGCATGTGAGGTAAAAACAAAGTCCTGTTAACCCCAAGATTGAAGAGCTAATGAGGAAGGAGCTAACCAAGTTGTCGAGTCCAATATCATCTTTCCCATCAAGCACTCATCATGGGTAGCCAACTTGGTGCCTGCAAGAAAAAAAAGTGGAGAGATTAGGCTTTGCGTGGATTTTAGAGATTTGAATAAAGTCTCCTTGAAAGATCACTATCTCCTGTCATCCATGGAGCAACTTCTCTAAGTAGTTGTGTTGACCATTTTGGTCCTACAGGCCAAAATCGGTCTCCTTCTTTCCCTGTTGTTCTGAGCCAGTTCAAATTTGTTTGCACAAGTTTTTTGGCAGATGATGAACCAGTTCAAAGAATGCAAGGGGTTTTACAAAGCTTCTTCAGACATTTTGTCTGAATAAATTCACAAGAGAGCTAAAATGATTCAAGACACTTTTCCTTAAGGTTGGAAAAAGTGGTTCAACATTGGGGTTCAACGACATAATCTTTCCAAGAGTTTTAAATTTGAACTTTGAACCATTGAACCGTTCAATCAGATGGTTCAATCGGTTGGTCCAATCAGAGGGTTCAATCAGTTGGTTCAATCGATTGGTTCAATCAGTTGGTTCAATTATTTGGTTCAATCATTAGTTCAATCAGTCAGTTCAAGTGATTGGTTCAGTCGGGTTGGATCAACGTTTGGTTCAAAGGGATGGTTCAAGAAATGGTTCAAACAGGAAGTTCAAAGGAGTCTTCCAAAAGCCCGAAGGACAAGTGCTCTTGCGGAGGGCACTTAGGTGCCAAAAGGACCTTTGTGACTTTTTCGAAAGACAATTTTGGAGACCAAATAGCCCTTGCAGAGGGCAGGTGATGAGCAAAATGGACCGTTGCAAAAGTTTGAAGGGTAGTTTTGTGTAGTAACCCACACCTGGGGGACTCTAACCAACCGCAATTTTCTGCCTTTGTTTGATTTTCAATGTTTTCAGTGTCAGGGTTTTTGCTTGAGTTTTCAATGATGTTTCACCAAGGAATAAAGAAAGTGCAAATAACATATGCCAATGATCAAATATGATTGGTATGCTGATAGTACTATGAAGGCTAGAAAAACAAATCCAGAATATCCTTTACAAGGAACAAGTGACTTTAATACAGATTTGTCTTTTACATTTCATGAAATTATGAGTTCATACCGGAAGTATGCAATTTTGAACCCTTAACAGCAATGACTAGAACAACAATTATTTCGTGGATTTTCTGAGTGTAGGCATGACTGTCACAAACTAGATTAACCCCGAATTTGAACAGCACTTACAAGATTTAGTCTAGAACATTATTAATACACAGCCATGGTCAGATAGCACCCAGAAGTGTACACAACAGTAATTCTGGACTTATTTCAGTCAATAATAGGCATGGTAACAAAAAGGTAAATACCCTTAGAACTTACACAGCAATCATTGAACTTTTACCAAATTGATTACAAGTCTAAAACAAATTTAAAGTAAGCAAACAGAGTGCGTTGAGAACCTGATTTATTTCGCTAGGACTGGAGAATAACACCCAAAACTCCAATGCAGGTCAGAAAAGAGACTTTACATGGGAAAGAGTGAAACTCAAGCATCTCAATGTAGCGATTTTACTATTCATGAGTTACTGTAGCGTGACACTATTCACGCGAGTACTGTAGCAGCAGATGAAAAAACTTGCAATCTGCTCTTAAACCCTTGAATAATTTGTTGATAATCCCTCCCAACAAGAATGATATAACTCCATGTGCCAAAGAAGGATGATTCACAACCAACTATAAATGTTCTCCAACAATAAACTTCAAACCCTTGTGGAAAACTTCACCAATTTGCACAAATGAAAGAACTGAAGTATTCTTTCCCACGACTGCAATAATTTAGGTGTTATTTCACACCTTCAAAATTGCCTACCAATTGAGAGTTTACATTCTCAATGGCCTACTGTGACAACTGCAGAAACCCTAGGCTCCATAAGATGAATCAATCAAAATATTATTCATTCAACTGGATGCTGAGAATGAGCTCTTGCCTTTCCTTTTATTCTTTTCTTAAGAGAGCTCAATCACCTTCCTGGCCAATGTGGGATAAAAGATTTATTCCCACATTAAATTATTCACTTAACGCACTTTATTATGTTAAAGTGACTTTATTATTATAAAGTTACTTTATAACTTTATAATAATATTAAAATGTTAAATATATCACTTAAGTCACTTAAACTTTAATATCTCTTGATGTACTTGTCTGATTGTTAAGCCGTCTGAGCCAAGAGTCGACTCTCCTTGTTCTCCATGTGATTGGATGCCTGTCTAAAAATAGAAACCCTGAATAGTGACTTACTAAAAATAGTAAGTGTGCCAATCTGAGTCAAAAAACCTGTGCAAAGGCCAAAACTTGAATCCAGCTGAAGAGTAATGTCTCTAAACACCGAGTAACTGCCATATGAGGCCCTCTATCAATAATTGTTAGCCTACGAGGGTCAAATGATAGGCTAATTCCTACGAACTCTGATGCTCGCAAAATGGGGACATTACAGTCCGCCCTCCCTGAAATTGCTTGTCCCCAAGCAATCTCCATTGCAAAGAAACTCCAATCCTTGGGAGGCCCAAAAGAAGAACTGTGAAATGTTCCACACATCCCTAACCAACTCCTGTAGCACCATCATAGACATAGTTGCACAAAATATCCCTGGATCCCAAACCTGGAATGGAAGTCTGCCATGCCTAATACCCTCTGACTTCCTCTGTGCTACCTTGATCTCAACTTCACCATGCCAGAAGTGGTGAAGCAATCCACTGGGACCCATCCAAAACATAGTACCAATCCCGTCGCCACCTGAATCCCAACATAATCTGTACACACATCCAACCATACTGTGAGAATATGAACATCAAAAAGTATTTGTATCACAACAACTATCTCCATCCTCTGCTAGACTCCCATGGATGTGTTGACTAACCAAACCATCATGTCCACTGGCATTGTAATCACCCTGCAACCATGTATCCGTATGAAACCACTGTGACACTAAAGTAGCAATCCCTGTCGGGTAAATCTCATCATGATGGATAACTGATTGCCGCCCCTGCAAGTATCTCTTGTAAATAATTGTGTCGAGTACTTGCAGCCGCTAATCCCATCTTCGGAAGAAGGTAACTCTGCACACAGTATTGGGCTACTCCCCTCAACTACACCCAAAGAAAAATCCTGTGCATAAAGATTGTGCATCAAATACAAATCATGTACTGGTGGATCAAAAGTAAAACTATGGGCACTCCTCACTAAGTAAACACTGCAAAACTCCTTTGTGATCTCTGTTTGGAATTTCGATGCATTAAGAAAATTCCAAACACTGCGATTATCCTGAACTGGTTTCATGAGTGTTATTGGCTTCCAACTTGAAGAGTGGATTATCATAGGTCGAATCATCACCCAATTCAAATAACGGATTATTCACAAATTGCACAATCATTCTATTATGATTTGAATCATCCACCGCTGAGCCCCTGGAATAGTAGATTAAATCATACTCTTGAATTGGTTCATCAAACGACCGATCATGATCAACTGCATGGGATGAAATAACTGATTTGCTTCCAGAAAAGGGAAACAAATCATCATGAGAACCAATCTCCCACCTGAATGGTATTCTGCCTACCTCCCGTGAAGAAGATGGAGCAGTGTCGAGAGTTGTCACACAACTCTTCGATGAATGAACTATTATGTTGCAATAGCTAACAATAATCACCCTTGCAACACCTATCATGGGAGTAACCTCAAGAGAACTAGGTGTAACATGTGGTTCCTTGCAACATTCAACCAATGCACTCGTCCAATCTGTATCAATTGCTCCTATAACCGCGATGGATGTAACCACATCCTCACTACAACCCATGGATATATGATCCTCACTAACTGCCACTATATGTAACTGTATTGTATCTGTAGCTAGTCGAGACTGTGCCAAACTTAACTCCATAGTAAGCTTGTCCAACCTTGACTGAGACTCCTGAAGGGCCAACTGGGTGCTCTGCAACGAGTCCATAGCCACCTCAAGCTCATGAGTGAGCTCATCGACCTGCTCCTCCTTTCCCTTCAATGCATCATAACAAATGCAATCCCACTCGAGAAGAAAATCCCTGTCCGCAAGTAGTTTTAGGTAATTTTGTTTCATCATTCCAATTGCTTCTCGAAGTGCATGTATCTCTGCAAGGGAAAACCCACTATCACCATTCTCATCTGTCAAAGGAGTACTCCAACCATAGGTAGCCAACATCTGGCGAGCAACATCAAAATGCTCAATGGTTGTGGCAATCATATTGTCATTCAATTTTAGTTGCCTAACCAAATGATGAGGATTATGTAGCTTATGACCCCCATACAAGTTTTCCGGTTCACAATATGCACTATGATATGAGGCTGATTCGTCATCACTCACTACATGATAAGCAGCATCATGTGTGCTTTCATCCATGCACACCTCAACATCTAAGGTATTGTTGCTTTGTAGCTCAAAGGATGGCTCAACTGATACGGTAGAAGTTGTTGGTATGACAGTATCTTCACACACTTCCACTCTCAAAGTAACTGCATGCCCATCCAAAGCATGATCCTGGGATTCCATATCAACATATGAATCTTCTAGCTTGTTTTCAAAGGTCTGATTTGGAAAATCAGACTCACCATGACATGAATCCTCCACATACAATGCATCATTAGTACCCAATTCCTGAGTACTTTCATGTGACAATTCAATAGGATCATTTTGCACATGTGAAAACACTGCTGTCTCATGCTCATGCAAAATTTCATCATCGCTGTCATGAAAATCGAAAGTAGCCTCTATATTAAAAACTTCTTGAGTCACCTCTTGCAAGGATGATGTAGATAAATCATTACCCAAAGCTGTGTTAATGTCTTCCTGTACTGGGTCAGCGTTTTTGTCAAACTCATCATTCAAATTTTTGCCTGTCATAAGGAAAGTACTACGATCCTTAGGCCTATCAATTAAACTCTTTAAACACGTACATGCCATAGGTGACAAATTCCTTTCTTTTGTCCAGACATACCATAAATCTTCTGCCAAAGATTTAGAAATTTCATCCTCCTCCTCAAACAAGATTGTGAACATGATAGAGTGCATTGATGCTAATACATTGCTTGAATGAAACTCATCTACAATATTCCAAAATGTATTAAACATCCTGCGAATGTCATCAATACAACCTAATGACAGCATAATGTTTTCAAATCTACACCTTGCAAATACTTCAAGTAATCTTGCCCTCTTTGTGAAATGAGGGTTCCTGATGTCATCCAACTTTTCGAAGCTTTTCACCATGGCATGAAGTACCTCTCTCATAATCTGATCATCATAGGAATTAAAGCCAGCTATTATACTCATGATTTCACTAATGCAAGAGAGAGTTGCAAGTCTTACCACCTCATCATGATGTCTCAATAATCGGGGCTTCACCAACGAACCAAATGCTGGAGATAAAGTTGTTTGCATAGCATAGGAATCTGACTGATCAACCTTACCTAAATAAGTTTCCATCTCCTCCAAAGTTCTTAGAAGGTCCTCTGTTCATTGAAATGGACGTTCTAATTTCTCCTTTGCATTGTGCATTCTTTCTTCCAAATCCTTGTCTCCTGTTGTTGCCATACTGCTTAATTGAATACAATCTGAAATAACCCAATCACGCTGGCAAGAAACCGCTCTAATACCACTGTAGTAACCCACACCTAGTGGACTCTAACCAACTGCAATTTTCTACCTTTGTTTGATTTTCAATGTTTTTAGTGTCAGGGTTTTTGCTTGAGTTTTCAATGATGTTTCACCAAGTAATAAAGAAAGTGCAAATAACATATGCCAATGATCAAATATGATTGGTATGCTGATAGTACTATGAAGGCTGGAAAAACAAATCCAAAATATCCATTACAAGGAACAAGTGACTTTAATACAGATTTGTCTTTTACATTTCATGAAATTATGAGTTCATATCGGAAGTATGCAATTTTGAACCCTTAACAGCAATGACTAGAACAACAATTATTTCGTGGATTTTCTGAGTGTAGGCATGACTGTCACAAACTAGATTAACCCCGAATTTGAACAACACTTACAAGATTTAGTCTAGAACATTATTAATACACAGCCATGGTCAGATAGCACCCATAAGTGTACACAGCAATAATTTTGGACTTATTTCAGTCAATAATAGGCATGGTAACAAAAAGGTAAATACCCTTAGAACTTACACAGCAATCATTGAACTTTTACCAAATTGATTACAAGTCTGAAACAAATTAAAAGTAAGCAAACAGAGTGCGTTGAGAACCTGATTTATTCCGCTATGACTGGAGAATAACACCCAGAACTCCAATGCAGGCCAGAAAAGAGACTTTACATGGGAAAGAGTGAAACTCAAGCATCTCAATGTGCGATTTTACTATTCACGAGTTACTATAGCACGACACTATTCACACGAGTACTATAGCAGCGGATGAAAAAACTTGCAATCTGCTCTTAAACCCTTAAATAATTTGTTGATAATCCCTCCCAACAAGAATGATATAACTCCATGTGCCAAAGAATGATGATTCACAACCAACTATAAATGTTCTCCAACAATAAACTTCAAACCCTTGTGGAAAACTTCACCAATTTGCACAAATGAAAGAACTATTCTTTCCCACGACTGCAATAATTTAGGTGTTATTTCACACCTTCAAAATTGCCTACCAATTGAGAGTTTACGTTCTCAATGGCCTACTGTGACAATTGCAGAAACCCTAGGCTCCACAAGATGAATCAATCAAAATATTATTCATTCAACTGGATGCTGAGAACGAGCTCTTGCCTTTCCTTTTATTCTTTTCTTAAGAGAGCTCAATCACCTCCCTGGCCAATGTGGGATAAAAGATTTATTCCCACATTAAATTATTCACTTAACGCACTTTATTATGTTAAAGTGACTTTATTATTATAAAGTTACTTTATAACTTTATAATAATATTTAAATGTTAAATAAATCACTTAAGTCACTTAAACTTTAATAGCTCTTGATGTACTTGTCTGATTGTTAAGCCGTCTGAGCCAAGAGTCGACTCTCCTTGTTCTCCATGTGATTGGATGCCTGTCTAAAAATAGAAACCCTGAATAGTGACTTACTAAAAATAGTAAGTGTGCCAATCTGAGTCAAAAAACCTGTGCAAAGGCCAAAACTTGAATCCAGCTGAAGAGTAATGTCTCTAAACACCGAGTAACTGCCATATGAGGCCCTCTATCAATAATTGTTAGCCTACGAGGGTCAAATGATAGGCTAATTCCTACGAACTCTGATGCTCGCAAAATGGGGACATTACATTTTGGACTTGTTTTGCCCTTGCGGAGGGCAAGGAACATTTGCGAAATGATCAAAGAGAAGGTCGAAAGGGTAAGCTTTCCTTCGGAAAAGTGAACAAGGCAGAAAAGTTGGAGTTCCTTCAGATTTGTTTAAGGCAAGAGATGAAGAATTTCTTCAGACAAAATGCCCGAAGGAATTCCTTCGGACGTTTTGTTCGAAGAAATTCATAAGGCAAAAAACAATGTCTTTCGAGAAGATTTTCTATAGCAAAAGACAAGAAAAATTCTTTCAGACAAAAAGTCTGAAGGAATTCCTTCGGACTTTTGTTCGAAGGAATTTGCCCGAAAGAAAAAACCCTAACGTAATAAGCGGGAAAGACAAAGGAAGAAGTCCTTCAGACAAAATGTCTGAAGGATTTGAGGATCAAAAAGCCCGAAGGACCCCGAAGTACAGATGCCCTTGCGGGGGACTCTTAGCAGCCAAAATGACCTTTCTCAAGGCCCGAAGGGACACCTTCCCTTCGAGAGGTAGCAAAGCAAAAATCTGAAGCAAAGGAAAAAGCCAAAGGAATTGACCAAGGGGTGATGGGCCCGTGGACGTCAAAGTTGGGCACCATGAACTAGCCATTGGAATCCAAATGTCAGGTGACGTCCTTGAAGCCGTCAAATTCGGGGCAATAAATTAGTTGTTGGCTTTCAAATGGTGACGGGCCTATGAACGTCAATTTTATGGCAATGAAATAGCCGTTGATCTTTAAATACTTGAGCACCAACTAGAAGGAAGCCCAAAGAGCTAAGAGAGGAAGAGACAAAACCAACCAAAGACAAAGCTAGGATAAGACAAAAGTTAAGAATGAACTCAGTGACCTGCTGATGAAAGAGCCCAAGGAGCCAACAAAGGACGACAAGATAGCCCTAAGAGCTCAAATTCCAGGAAAAGACAGCCATGAAGGGACAAAATCATGAATATAGACAAAATAGCCCAGGTGGCAAAGAGGAGGTGAATTATTCGTGCAGTTGAAGCAGTGTCCGCCAAGTGGTCATCAAGGAGCGCAAACAGTGAATGACACATGTTTTCTCCACTTTGCATTGATGAGCAGACAAACCGCGTGAATCTCTTTAAGAAACGGTCTTGTTTGCAGACAAAAAGATCGGCCTTGTCATTAAAACAATAAGGTAACTCACACTTCTGCAGTAGCATTTAATACGTTTTAAGCGCCAAAGTCAAGAGTGGCGATTACATAGGATGGTTCTAGCAGGCCTTTTCTAGAAGGATGATATCATCAAACAACGACTTCCTCTTCCCAAGGTTTTCAACATAGTATGAGTCATTTATTTTTCAGAAAGCGCCAAAGTCTTTTCCTCTTTCTCTATATATATTGTAATCTCTCATTTGAGAAAGGATCTCTTGGCTTGTAAGGCGGAGCTCTGCCAGATTTTACCTTGAATCAAGACATCATTTTTACCTCTATTTGAGCTTGCACTTTCGTATATGTCTATGTTTTTGTTTTATGCTAAGTCATTTTCCTTATGCTTTCACAAAATGATCCCAACATGTCTAGTGTATTGTGAATTCTTTTGCAGGTCTGCTAGAAGTGTCTACAACAGAGTATAGGTGCATGTGAACACGCTGCCATAGTGTGTCTCAAAACACCTCTAATAGTTCTTCCTCCCTGTATCTCTAGAGGACCCCTAGCTCACTGATGTATATCAGCTTGTTCTTGGTGGAAAGTGTATGTTCAAGCTAAGTAGATCAGCTTGTTCTTGGTCTATCAAATGTTGGCACAAATTTTCAAAGAGCCATGGACATGGCTTTCCAGGGGTTGCTAAACTAAATGGTGTTGGTATACTTGGATGACATCACAGTTTTCTCCAAGAACGCTAACAAACACAGAGACCACCTGAGGCTGATTTTTGAAAGGTGCAGAGAGCATGGGATTTCATTGAATCCCAATAAGTGCATGTTTGTCATGCATGAAGGCAAGTTGATGGGCCACATCATCTCAAAGGAGGGGTTATCCATTGATCTTGAGAGAATAAGTGCCATCTTGGCTTTATCCCTGCCCAAGCATAAAAAGGGACTCCAAAGTTTCCTTGGAAAGATAAACTTCGTGAGAAGATTTATCCCCAATTTTGCAAATTTGGTCAAACCCATCACTACCATCTTGAAAAAGAACCAAGTATTCACTTGGTCAAATAAAGGCAAGTCAACATTTGAGGCTATCAAGCAAGCCATTGCTCAAGCACCCACACTTATGAATCCTGATTTCTCAAGGGATTTCATATTGTATGTTTTTTTCAACATTGATAATATATCAGCTATGCTAATGCAAAGAAATGGTGAAGGACTTGAGCAACCATTGGCATTTTTCAGTCAGGAGCTTGAAGAGTATGAGGTGAGGTATACCTTTGTAGAAAATAAAGTCCTTGCAGTAGTAAGGAGCCTCAAGAAGTTTAGGCCAATGCTATCCAACAGCAAAATCCACCTAATGGTGTCTCATCCTAGGGTAAGAGACTTCTTTTTTAACAAGGATTTGAGCGAAAAAAGAGTTGGTTGGATTACTAAAGTCATGGAGTATGACATGGAGATCAAGGTCACTAAGATAGTAAGAGGTAAAGGCTTATGTGAACATATGGTTGATGACCTTCATAAAGACAAAGAGGTTATCTTGGTAACACAAGATAACCTACAAGCAAATGCACCTCCACCTCATGCTAGTTGGCTCCATGATATGATGCACTTTTTGCTAATAAGTGAATGCCCTCAAGGTATGGACAAAGCAAAAAGAAGGTATTTTAGACTTCAGTCTATACCTTATGCTTTTGACAGGGTTTTATTTAAAAGAGACCTCAATAGAGTGTTCTTGAGGTGTGTAGATGATGATCAAGTAGCCAAGCTTTTGGAGCATTTCCATAATGGGCCTACAGGAGGTCATTTCGCTCCAAGGACTACTACAACAAAGATCATGAGGGCTGGTTACTACTGGTCTAGCCTCTTCAAGGATGCTTATGCATGGGGGAAGAGGTGTCAGGAATGCACTCTTTTCACAAGAAAGCAAAGGTTAGCATCTTTCTCTCTCAACCCGATTCAAGTGGAGCAACCATTCATGCAGTGGGGTTTGGATTTCATTGGTATCATCAACCCCCTATCAAGTGCAAGGCATAAGTGGGTGCTTACTGTAATTGATTATTCACCAAGTGGGTGGAAGACATTGCATTGAAGGAAGCCAATGAAAGTGCAATCTTATACTTCTATGACAGCATTGTGACCAGGTTTGGTAATCTATCCACTATCATATCTGATAATGCATTGGTTTTTCTTGGTTTGAAAACAAGTGAATGGGCTCTCAAAATGGGCATCTACCTCAACACTTCTTCAAATTATTATCCCCAAAGAAATGGACTAGCTGAGTCCACAAATAAAAATTTGTTGAGGATTATCAAGAGGACCATGGATGAGAATCAGAGGACGTGGCACACCAAGTTAAAGACAACCTTGTGGGCTGACCAGGGAACTCCTAAAGCTACTATTGACAATTCTTCATATGTTCTAGTATATGGGAGAGAGGCCAAGTTACCCATTTCCCTTGAGCTACCTACATTAGATCTAGTCCATCAGTTGGAGCTACTAGAAGATGAACCTATGAATGTGAGATTGGTAGAACTCACAGAGCTTGTGGAGACAAGGGACCTTGCAATGAAAACATTGGAGGCACATCAAGCTCAAGTCAAGAAGCTTTTGACAAGAGATATACAAGAAGGACTTTTCATAAAGGAGACCTGGTTCTCAAATGAGACTCAAAAAAGGCCAAACCAAGCAACCATACCAAGTCTGACAGCGTATGGAGTGGCCCTTATTTGATCCACGAATGCAAACAACATAACAATTTCAGCTTGCCCAACTAGATGGGGAGATATTACCCATCCCAGTCAATATGATTCATCTAAAGCCATGTTATTAGAAGATTTTTTAGCCATTGTATGTTATTAAACATTTTGTATAGCTTTTCATGTTTTTCTCTAAGTGTTTTGTGTACATCCATTTCAGTTGTGTGTTTTCCCTTCCCTAAGTGCCATGGGCACAGTTTGTTTTATTTTGGTTGACCTTGTTGCTTCAAGGGAGATTTCCAGAAAGAGCTAGCTTCGTGCAAAACCATTGACTCCATGCCCAATGGATCGAACAAAGCAAATGAGTTAGGTTCTCAAGCATAGCAGGCATGCTTCCCTACGAATTGCTAGACATGTTGGCCTCTTTTTGGCCCACATATCAAAGTTTACCTAAAGTATGGAAAAGGGAGCTTTCAGGCAAGAAAATGGTAAGCCTTTGGGAGGACTTCGGGTTTTCCAACCATGACAACTTTGGGTTTTTTGAAGGCACAGTGCAAATTGGGTTTCTAGAAATGCTTAGCTTCCAAATGTTTTATAAGTATAAGTAATTCAGGTTGAAGAACGCAAATTACTCATAGACAATGTATTTTAGGTTCTCCAAGGGGCACTACTTGTTTACTTCTTAAGTTGTGAGCAATCAAAAACTCGAAATAAGTAAAGGGGCTTGACAAACCCGATTTGGTTTTGAAAAATGGTGCTTCTCGGGTTCTTCAAGGGACCAATCAACTTTTCTGAAGGTACACTTCAATTTTTTTGAAGGGTTTTTTCTTTTCCAAGTGGACAGTTGAAATTTTCTTGAAGGTTATGTTACCCTTCGGAGGGACCATTTCAAAATTCCTGAAGGGCATCTTTCCCTTTGGGAGGATCATTCATGGGAGTCCAAAGGGACATGCAGAAAACCCAAAGGGTCTCTTACCATTCAGGAAAGTCCATTGTGAGAAGCTCGAAGGGTAATTTCGAAGACAAACACGGATAAAAAGTCCAAAGGAATTTCTTCGAACAAATTGTCCAAAGAAATTCCTTCAGGAGATTTGCCTGAAAGAAATAAGCTGAAAGAGAAACCTGAGAACATCAAAATCAGGGTAAGCAACTAGTTGTTAGAAGTAGTCGGGTTTGAAAAGCCCGAAGTCTTAAGGCTTGATAAACAACAAAGTGAGAAGACTTTAGGATGGACAAGCCCGAAGTAAGTAGACTTGAAGAACCCGAATTACTCTGCATAGAGTAAATTGGGTTTTTCTAATTACTCTACTTTAAAAGATTTATAAGCGAAGGATTTGGGAAAGTCTAAAGTTGGAAAGGCCAAAGAAATCGAATTACTTTGCATAGAGTAAATCAAGATTCTCCAAGGGCTCGACTTAAGCTTGGTTTGGCAACCCTAGAATCATGATGCAATGAATGGGAATCTGCCATGTGGCATAATTGGAGCATAAAGGGCCAATCAGTATGACAAGTGGCACAAGTATGTTCAATAAACATGGGAGAGTCTGAGTGGCTGGTAGCTGGAAGTTATGAAGGATTTAATCCACCATGGTTCATTACCCTCAATCATCATTCAACGCTTAAATGCATCATGCTAAGAAGAAACATTCTAGCTATTCACATCATGACTTCTCAGACATGCCAAAGAAAGTCTTAGAGATGGAGGGGCTCGAGAGTATTGGGTGGAAATATGGAATGGTGCATTTATGAACGTCAAAGAAGGACAATAGGAAGTGCCGACCATATATGACTTTTACTTTCCTCCCTTTCTCTCTCCCCCCTTTTCTTGATAATTAGAGGCCTTGAAGCCTATAAATGTATCCTCCGACTGGTGATAAAATTACTCTATGAAAATCGTTGTGTAATGGACCTTTGAAGCAATAAAGATTATTTTTTACCTATCTCTTTGTCTGATGTTTGCATTGAGTTAGCTTGTGCACTAATAACATTGTGAAGAAGCATCCTTCCAACCTTGTTGCCCTTCTTTCTTGCTTGTTTTTAGGTGCTTTTTAGTTAATTACAGGTGTGAACTCATGTTTTTTGGCCATTAATGGATGCTTGGCGTGAATTTTGAAATTCCTCTTTGCCTCGTGTGTGGTTCAATAAGTCTAGTTTAAGAAATACTTATGCAAATTAGCTAGTTAGTAGGTTGTGTAAGCCAATTTGTCTTATGTTGAATTAGTGTGTTTCTTAGGCCAGGTGGATCACTTACTTTCGGTGCATCAATTCCCTTAGCTTAGTTTTCTTTTCAAGTAATCTCTCTTCCCCTTTTCCTTGATCATTAGTAGAGTTTAGTGTAGAAACCCAAAGAGCTGAAGTGAAGCACCTGAGGAACTAGCCTAATAAAAAGTCTAGAGGCTCAACCTCGTCGTAGGAAAATGACATCATGAGGTTGTTCCCATGCTTATGGCTGGAAGTGAGAGACCCTAAAGAACTCTCTCACAAGGGTGTGAATCCAGTCTATAACAGGTACAAAGGGTTTATTGACTCATGATGGGGTCACGACATATCTTGAAATTTTAACTTTGGTCAAGATAATAATTAATTTTTATTTTAGGGTTTGCATGTAAATCTGATAAAATAGTTATCATTCCATTTGTTGAACTTAAAGGAGTGAAAATAAGTGTGGAGAAACTATAAGGTTTGCAGCCCTGTGTTTTGGCCACAACCATAATGGTGGTGGAAACTATTTTTAAAATCCTTACCTTGTAGGCATTAATGTCTTGGTGGTCACTGTGGAATATGGTGGAAAGATATATGGCAGTTTGGGACTGTATCCTAACACAGAAAAAAAGAAAACAATGGTGGTGGAAGAAGATACGAAAAAAAAATGAGGGCATTTTTCAAGTAATTCCTTTGATTGTTATTTCAAATCTATGCATCCTTATCTACTACTATTTTATTCTTGGAGGAAACCTTAGGCAAATGCTTAGGTTACATGGAGGGATCTCACACTCCCTGAAACTCACACATTATCCTTATCAGTGTTTCTAGTCTGTTGTGATTGCTATTGCAGTTGGATTTGAGTAAGGTAGTTGTTGAGATGGTAGTGTGAGTTTGTTTGAAAGCCCCTAGTTGGAGAAAGCTTTGGCCTGGTTCATTTAGCCTTATATGGCATATGGATGAAATAAATATTATTAGTATAGCCTTGAAGACTTTCTATGATTTGGCATGATGCCTCGTGGATCTTTGTTTGTTGGTCTATGTGTTACTTAGTTTCTTGTTTTTTTTATGACCTTGTGTGTAAAAACCCTAACTTGGACATTTTATCTCTTTAAGAACCTTTGCTTTCATTTGCTTTTATGGGCTTCATTCAGTGGCCTCTTCCAACCCCAAACTAACGGTTGGGTGGGTAAGGCTTACCACCATATGGATGTGCTCAGCTTTCATAGTTTTTTTTGTTGGTATTCAAGTACAAGGAATGTTTCCAGAATGCATAAAATAGTTGGATGATTTAATACAAGTTAGTGAAATAGTTTTGTAATGGTGCTAATAACTGGTGAGTTATTTGTCATTGTAATGTAGACCTTGAATAAGAATCTTATATGTTATTTTTGATCACCGATGAAAAGGGACTTGAGTCCTTTGACAATGAATGTATGATTAGTATGTTGTATAGTTTTTTTGGCAAAACTTGCTTCGTTAAGTATTAAATCTATCCTGGTCATTAATGAAATGTCTCTTGCAAATCTGAGTTGTGGTGTGTTTGAATTGGTGCATAGATTCTTAAGTAAAATTAATATTATATTCATTCATGGCTGTAACAATTGATAATTATACCATGTATGAGAACTTGCTTTAGCATTGAAAAGTATTATTTGATGAGTGTGTTTCTTAAACTAGATAAAGGAGAATAGAGATAACTTATCTTAATTATACAGTTTGCATTATAAATCATAGTTCGTGTACTCGATGAGTATTTGTCGAGTAAGCGAGTACTAACCAAGAAATTACCTGGGCGAGTATTTGACATAAAAATTGGCATGGATTATTATTTTTAAATCGGTGAGTATATACAAATTAGTCATTGAGTATTGGCGAGTACTTGTTAAGTACTTGTCAAATGCTAGCGAGTACTCAATGAGTACTGTGTATATACTAGCTAAAAGGTTTACACACAATACACTCCAAAAATGTGGAAAAAATGTTGCCAAGTATGAGTATGTGAACTATGTTATAAAGTATTTTTGATGATTCTGGTAAACCTCTACTAAAGAATACTTGATGATTGTTTTAGTTTTCATTGCTTGACATAATACTATAGGGTGAATTGGTGGTTAGTTGATTTTTCATTACATTTTTCATTACTTAGACAATTTGAGCCTTGTCCAATCATTGTTAATCTTAACTAAGTATGAGAAGTCACTTAGTGATTGTACTATAGGACAAAATTAAGATATGGAGCTTTTGCTCAGTTGTTGAAAGGTTATCTTATTTGATTCAAATGCTTAAATCTTAGTTGTGTTGGAAATGTTAAGTTCTCAATGGAGTAGATATCTGAACCAAGGTTGATATCATTGTAGCATGTAGTGGAAACCATACTTGCATTGAGTTCTAATACCAATTGACTATATCTAGTTGGCATATATGTGCTTTCCTTGCATGAGCAATTGTGAGGTTTTGTTGTCATTGCAAACATAATTGGGCACTATGTAATTAATATGTGAATGTGTGAGTTTGCCTTATTAGGCATGTAAATTCTCTAACTATATTTTCTTTCTTTCATGAGACCTTAATCTAGAATTAATCATGTTATCATCTAAGACGGAATGTGTATTAGTACAAAAATTATATCATTTAACTTTGCTAATCTAGTTGAAGGATGTGTGGAAGTATTTTGTGTTGTTAAAGTTTCATTACTATAGCTCACCTTGACTATTATCACCTTAAGACTTGACAATTCTAGGAACATGGAAAGTTGACAACATAATTGCAATATAATTCATGACCTTATTTTACTATAATCATTAAGCCGGAAACATAAGATGGAATAGGGGATGCCCTCTTAAGGAAATTGTAAATTGGGTTGTGTTTCTTAGGTATTTCTTTCTTTCATAATGAATGTTATTAATACTATGACTTATAAAATTGTGAATGAATAACATTATGATAAATAACATGTACAATTGCATTTATAAATAGAATCTATGAAGGAACAGAGTAATGAAGTTAGATTAACCTTAATGGGAAATGTAGAGTCAATGACTTGTTTGGTAATGGACCATGCTAAAGTGAGTGTACTTTATTCCCTTCAGGGAGACTAAGCAAACTATGTTTGATACATTTGGACTTGCCCTAACAATGAATGTGGTCTCTCGGTTATCAAGTAAGAGTTAAATTCATCTTGAGTTGGTAGTTAGTACATCTTTCTTGAACGCCACTTTACTATTGTACTGCTCATTGTTACTCTTAATCCATTTTTGGCATCGGCAGTTGTGTTTAAATAAATCACGAATGAGTATTGATGTAGTATAGGACTAGCATGGACAGGGTCCCTACCAACAACAAATCATACCATTATCTAGGCTAAGAGACTAGTGAAGAATTAATGGTTTTTTCTTCATTTGATGTATATGATTTATTTTACTTATATTGGGTTACTGATAACCTATGTTAACTTTTAGATGGAATTGGTAAGGATAAAGTTGTAAGAGCTTATATTTTGTGTATTGTTGTAACACATGTATAAAGTCCTTTATCTTATTCCAATCTAATCAGTGAAGCATACCAGCATGTTTCCAAACTCTATAGATAAATGTTAATTGGATGCCTCGTGTAGGAAGGTGAAACCCTAAATAAAAATTTCTTTCTCTCATTGTTAATGCTCTTGTTTAGGAAGGTGTAAATGTTATTGTAACATTCCTCATACATGACAGACATTTTATGACATTATTTGGACAACTGATCAAATGCACACTCTGCTCCAAGGAGATTAAAATGGACATTGGTTGTCACTTGTATCACTTAAGGCCCTTAGAATCATTCTTGTGTTTATATATGTAGATATTGTATGTCGAACTAGGTTGACTTTCACATGGTATGGTACAATTATGATCATTAAAGAATAATGTATTATTATAGTTAAGTTGTTAAGAAACTCATTTGGCATGACATCCTATGAGGATTGTGGTTTGATTTATATCATTTATATAGTTACTATACCCCTAATTTTGTGTGAGTTATAAATGTTGTTAAAACATTAAACCTAATTTCTTTTAGAGAAACTTAGAGGCAATACAACTTCTCTAGTAGTCTAACTCTAAGACTGTTACTTGAAGGTTTGCTTAGAGTATTTAGTTTAATAATATGGCTTATCACAGTTATATGAATTAGCCTTGAAAACTTATAAGATATTGTGTAAGTCAATCATTAGATTTGTTCCTTTCTGAAATAAATTAAAGACTACCCTAATTAGTCTTAAACCCTTCTCTATAACCTTATGGGTGGTTTTACAATCGCTTGTAACATTATCGCTTCTTCTGAATGTTATCATGTTGTTACTTTCTATTGATTTTGGAGATAAGTACCTTATGAAGGTTAGAGTGGAAAATGGATTTAGAAATATGTATATGAAGTAACAAACTACTTGACCTACTAGGCCCAGTGAACTCTACCTATAGTTTCCATGAGAAGGTGAGAGAAATTATGTACATGATTTCGTTAAGTTGATAAAATTCAATATATGTGTATATTATTTGATGTTGGAATTTGAGTATCATAACCTTAAAAATGCCTAAAATTGTGAGTTGGTTTTTAGGGTTGTGATAATGTTATGTCTCTTGATGTGTGTGGTGTAGTGTTTGGAAACCACTACTTATGTATTTGGGATGCTATCTTCATGAAGAGAGATAACTAATATTAGTTAGTAAATTATGGCAAGAACTACATCATTTCATCCTACAAAGGTGATTCTAAAATCTCAATGGTAAGTATCTCAAATTCAAAGGCTTATTAATTCAAGTGGGAAATTTGTTTTGTTTACTTTGAGAGATATTCAAGATAAAGTAGTAGTTGCACATAAAAAATATTGTAGAATGTTTACTAACAAACATAAAAATCATATGGGAGAGTTGGTGAAGCAATTCAAGAAATTTTTTCATGAGGCCACAAAATTGTGACATGAGGCTTATTTAGCATGAAATTCATTTGCTACCAGATACTTTGCATCCAAATCTTTGGTTAGATAGGCAATCCTTGAAGGATACTAATGAGATAAAATATTAGTTATAGTCTTTTGTTAATAAATGTGTAATACATCCTTGTTCTTCTCCATGCATTTCTCCTATTATTTTAATACCTAAGAAAGATGGTTCATGGAGAAATATATGTTAATTATAAAACACTTAATAAAATAGTACCCTCTTCCATGAATTAATGATTTCATGATCATATTTAGCATGCTAAGTATTTTACTAAGCTTGATCTGAAATGCAGGTATGTCCAAATGAGAATTAAGGAAAATAACATTTGGAAAACAAAATTCAAGACAAGACAAGGTTTGAATGAATGGTTAGTTTTATATTTTGGGATATGCAATGCACTAAATATCTTCATGTGGTTGATGAATGAGGTTATTTATTAATTCTTATGTCATTGTGTATTTGGATGATATTATTTTTTCAACAAAACTTTTGATGAGCACGTTGATCATTTAAAATAAGCCTTGCAAGTTTTGAAGGAAAATAAGTTATCATTAAATGAGAATAAATGTGAGTTTTCTCAATAATCACTTCTCTTATTAGGGTATGTGTTTGGATATGGGGACTTGATAATTGATCTAGAAAAGGTAGATGTCATCATAAATTGGTCAAGCCTTCTAATGTGAATGAAATAAACAACTTTGTTGGTACAGTTCAATATTTGATGAGGTCCATCAATAATTTCTCTTTCATAATCACACCTTTGCATGTCATCATAACAAGTGGTAAGACTTTTATTTTGGGTAAGAAGAAATAAGATGCATTTGATATGTTCAAATACAGTATTAGTCATGCTCCGATATTAACTTTAGATAAATTGCATCTACTCTTTGAGGTGAAAATAGATGTTAGTAACTATGTTATGAGGGTTGTCCTACTATAATGAGTAAACATGTATGTCATCATTCATGGTTATTTATGGTCAATTCTAAATTATTGTACATATAATAAATAACTATATGCTCCTATTCAATCAACCAAGAAATGGAAACACTATTCAATGGGTAGGAAAATTATTGTCCACACAAATCACCAACCTCTTCAATATTTGTAAGCTCAAACCAAACCTTAGCAAGCTAGACACTATAAGTGGATGGGATTTTTGCAAAAAAATATTTGATTATCAAATATAATAGAAGTGTTGCTAAAAAAATAGTTGATATGTAATTCAAACCTCCTTTGCTTTCAACTATGGACACCATAACTCTTCTTGAGCCTTTCATGTGTGAATCTTATGTAGAGGAATATGAGCATGATGCAGATTTTGGAGATCATTTTCTCCAAGAAAAGAGGTCTCAAGGTGAAATATTTGAACCCAAAGAGGATAAATTCCTTCAATATAGGTTTCTCTAAAAATTGGGCAAGCTTTGTGTGCCTAAGGAGTAAATAATTTAGTTAATGAGGGAAATTCATACTTCAAAAGTGGTAAGATATTTTGGTGTTACAATGTAATATGCAATTTTATGTTGTTAAGTTTATAAGAGGATGTGTGTTATGTAGTACAAACAAGTCTTGTAGCATGGAGTTACATTTGTATATGCCATTACTAGTTCCTTCTAGGCTATGGAAAAATATTTCCATATATTTTGTAGTCAGGTTGCCTGTGTCAATGAAGGGGCATGACTATTTTTGTGTAGTTGTGGACCGGTTTAGAAAGATGTGTATTCTTATTCCTTGTAATAAAGCCCTCAAAGGTAGTGATGCAACTGCGTTGTTATTTTTTAATGTGTGGGTTCATTTTAGTTTGCCTAGTTCTATTATTTTAGATCAAGATTTGTTGGTAAGTTTTGAGACATGTGGGAGAAGATGGTTATCAACCTGAAACAATCTACCACTTTTCACCACAAATTGATGGATAAACAAAAGTTATGAACAGAACATTGGTACAACTCTTGAGATGTTAAAATAGAAAGAAATATGTCTTGGGATAAACAATTGGTGTATATTCAACATTCTTATAACAGGGTAATGCATTCTTCTACTAGCAAAGTCATTTTGAAACTTGTTTTGGTTACTTACCTCTATGTGCAGTTGATGTTATTTTAAGAAATTCATAGAAATGAAATAGGAAAGTGGATTAAAAATTCTATAAAGCTAAAAAATTAGAGGTTAAAGGAGTCACAAGCCAAGTACAAACCAAGGCATGACCAACATAGGATTGGGCATAGTTTCATTGTTGGAGACAAGATATGGTTGCACTTGAGTAGAGAGAAACTCCAAGGTAAGACTAAGAAGCTTAAGCCTCTTAGGTATGGTCTATTTGAAATTCTTGAACAAGTGGATAAGAATGATTTTAGACTTAATTGACCTCTTTACATGAAGATTTATCCAGTCATCAATGTTGAGAACTTATGTATCTTTAATCCTTCTATGTTAGATAATGAAGATAAAGGGTTGTTGTTACTTTCAATTGAATACCTCACTCATAATAATGAGTTGAAATTGGAGGATAACTTTGTGTTATAGAATAAAGAGAAGACAACAATAAAATGAGTATAAGAGCATTAGTTAATTGGGTTTAAGGGTTAGCTACCTAGAAAAACCAAATAGTATTTCATAGAATATATGGGGAAGAGATTTCCTCACTTACAAAGTTCTTGAAACTTTAGGGACTTAAAAACCTCAAATTGGAGAGGTATGATCCAAAATATGGATCTAATGTACTAGCTATACTTACTAGATGTTTCTACTATGTGCAGTTTATGTGATTCATGATTGTAAGACACTATTGTAAGACATCATTTTAAAACATTAGTTCAGATAAGTTGTAGTGGCAGAATCAATATGTAAATGATTGGGACATCCTCAAAATGGTGAAGTCAGTGACTTTCATTTCTTGAATCTAAGGGGTTCTTCATAAATGGCACAACCATAGGTTTGCATAGGGGGTGGTTGCATAACCATCAGTTTACATAGATGGCATTGGTGTACCTACTAGTGTATACAAGTGACAATTTCACAACCACCCTAACTATTTTGTAAATGTTGGTCTTGACGGTTTCACCACCATACAAAATACAAAAATGCAAATAATATCTAATGTTATCACTTCCTCATGATAGTTCATTTGAGTTCTTCGACGGGTTTTAATTTGAGAGAGCATAAGTACAATCTATATTGAAGTAAAAGGATAGAAGATAAGTCAGTGAGAAGTCTTGGAGCTAGATTCACATTGCAAGTTGCAAGTTTGGATCTTTTTTCATATTATCTCATTGTTTCCTAGTTGAGAGCAATTATTTTAATTATGTTGTTTCATAGTGACATATCTAAAAAGTGTAAAGAATTTGTGTGTGCAAAATTTGGATAGTGTAGTAGTGAAGACTCTATCCATGAAGACCATGTTTGGTAATAACTTGTACTTTTTTTTAAATTTCATAGTGGAAGGGGAGTGCATTTACCTCATCCATTGGATTTTTTTACACAAAATATTTCTTCAAGTCAAATCTTGAGTTCATCTTATGTTTTGCATTTATCTTATGCTTCCTTCTGATATTAGGTATTCTACATGCCATTTCTAGCACTTCTTAATACTTATGTTAGGAATCTAGAACAATCATCTATCAATCACTAATTTAGTTAGGAGTATAAGATCCATGTTGATGAAGCTTAGTGTGGAATATCTACCTAGTTTATGGATCACAAAGTAAACTAACTAGAATCTTATGGGATGATTGATGTGTATGGTAAATTACATATAATAAGTTGAGATAGCTCAGGATTTTTGTAAGTTTAAAAAAATAGTTGCAATCATATTAGAAATTTCACATATTTTGAGTACGTTTGGACAGTATGGCAAGTGAGATCAATATTGAGATAATCCAAGAGGTGAGTTGACATGAGAAACAACATATTGAAATAGTGTTGGAAGGATTAAATGCACATGGTAGAAACATAATGCACAACTAGGGAAAAGAGGTGCTTAAATTATTTAAATTAATGGACTTTGGGATATACCATATCAATGTAAGCTTTATTTGTATTTTATCTTCATGACTCCATGCAGGTTTGGTGGATTTAATTTAATATTAATGTCCACTAGAAGCAAAGAATGATCAATGGAGCTGAAGAGGATATGGCATGAATCCAATACATAAGGACAATGCCAAATACATCTCCAAGAGATATGTGGTCTCTTGAGGTACTCAAAGCCCATTGTTTGGAAGTTAGAACTATTATCCTTGGAATCATCTACATGCAAAGACTTAAATTTGAATGCTCTTAGTCAAATTTGAAGTGTTCACAAGTGAACAAAGATAAACATTCCTACTCCTCATAATAAATAAGGGTCCTAAGGAATCCACAGTGGCATCTTCCATGAATCTCATAGTAGATGGAACCCTTAAATATAAAATGTCCTTCCAATTCTGGTTCATTATTACAAAGTTTACATGTGTATTGAGAATTAAAAAAAATTAATGGATGAGTAAATTGTACCACATTATGCATTTGATGGATCATTATGTTACATGGTGGATCTCCTTAGTTGTTACACATGAAAATTGTTCAAGTATCCAACATAAAGGCTCCCCTTAATCTATTTGTGTATCCTTTCATGTTTCTTAAAAGAGTCAAAGTTCACACTTAAGGTCTTGAAGTTAATGTCTCCAATTAACTTTTTCTACATTGCAAAATCAATGTGCATCATCCCCATCAGACCCCCGCTTCTCAAAAATGACTTTATCCAAATTTAAAAGATTAATTTAAAATGTAAAGTGTCACATATGTCGAACAAGTCTCACTCCTACCACTCAACCTACCAAGACCCAAAAGATCTATCATATTACTCTAAATTTTAAAATATTCTTGTAAACATAATTGATGAAGTTTAATAAAAAAACCCAGAGTCTTAATTTTATGAACACTAAATTTTATAAAGAACCTATTAAAATCTAGGGAAGGATCCATTTTAGGGCATGCACTGTTTCAACCACATCTTCCACATCTAGATTCCATTTTGGTTTTATTTGAATCATTGGAAATCGGTTTCAACAAGCCACCACACAGTCTTAGTGTTTGACCCTTAAATATGAAAATTGACAAGAAAATATTTTAGTTTGGTTTCTTAATGCAACAAGTGAGTATGAAAGTATGAAAAAATCTCAAATCAAATGATCTAGCTTGGCAATTTGTGTTCATTTCCCATATGATTGGGTTAGACAAACTAGTTTCTAGTTACCTAGATCAAGATGTGAGTGTGGGCTACACATTATTTATAAGGATCCACAAGGTGGATAAGGTACTAATCACCAAAGAATCTAGAGTTCACCTGCATTCCCTAAGGGAATGCCATCCCATAGTCAAAACCATTGTTATCCAAACATTTTGAACATTGAGATAACTCCCCCAATTGTGCTCCTAATAAACAATAAAATGTAAATGAAGCACAAGGATAATGAGTAAATTTCAAGATAAATTATTAACTCTATCTCACAATGGATAAGGCTTGACAATCATATTCAAGGTGTCATTCCCAAGTGAATCCACAAAGGGAAATTCTACATCAAGAATATTCAAGGGTTGGTGTTCATGGGCTCGAACCGAATTTGAATGACTTATTGATATTAAATCATTTTAGTTCTCTTAGATTTAATTTATTTTTATTTAAGGTTATGACAAGGAACAGGTCAAGTTTGTAAAAAAGAATCATCAAATCATTCATTAATGCTATCAAGTACAAATTCTCATGAATGTGACAAAAGTAAAATAAACGTCAACATCAAGCAATTAAAGTCAAATGGTGTTAGTTTGATTTGGAACCACTTTGATTTTGCTTCAATTTGATTTGGTGCTAGTTTGGTTTGGCACCAGATTGATTTGGTGTCAATTTGATTTAAAGGTCAATATTGATTCAAACTTAAAAATGATGACATCAAAATGACTAAATGTCAAAGAGGTTTTGAACATAAATTTGATTTGGTGTTAGTTTGATTTGGCATTGAAATTGAGTTTAATTCAAAATCAAACTTTTAGGAGCTAGTGTTTGTGAGTCCAAGGTGAAAGTCATAAACCTAATGTCAACATCAAGTAGTTAACATCAAGTTGGTTTGATGTCAAATTGATTTAACTTCAAATTGATTTAACATCAAAATTGAATTATAGATCTTTGGATATCATACAATGATATTGTTGAACCTATAACCTAATGGATCAAGCTCAATGGGTCCCATTCGACATGCTAAGTTGTCCCAAGGGTGTTACTTGTCAAAAAATGATCCATTGTTCTAATACATTCAACATACTCATAAATACCCTAGAATGTGATGTTTATTAAAGGGTACTTAGGCAATATTCATAGATGAAGAGTAAGCATTAAATTACTTTATTAAATCATGTTATTTCTTTTAGAATTAATTGTTTATTATGTAAAGTCATAAAGAGGGCAAACAACTAATTATGTTAAAGAAGTTAGTAATGTGGTGGGCCCAAGTCAAGTTTTAAGTGCCTTAGTTAATAAATTATTATTATCCATATGCAAAGTCATAAAAAGACTTATTAGAAAAGTGTCTTATGAATGTAAGATTTGAAAACTAGTTCAACCCAAGTAAAGTTAATTTGAGATAGGGTCAAGTATGATTTACAAGTACTTGTGAAACCATTTGTGCAAGGTAATTAGTATTAAGGACTTGAAATCAATTATAGTGGGGTTCTTCTTTCTCTTAGCCTTAGGAAATGGCTGGCAACAAATTTGTGTATAAATGTTCATTTTAAATAAATGTTAATGGATTTTGAACAAACATGTGTGTTGAGAATTTTGATTTATTGATTTTAATATTATTAATTAATAGAATGTGTTTTTTTGTTCAGAGATGAAGTTATACATCAAAATCTTGTATTTTATAGATTATTTGCAAACCCTCAATTTTTAAAATTTTATGTTAAAAACTTTGAGTGGGGACTTTGTGCCAAACACATCCAATTGGATTTTGAAGAACAGTTTATGCTTCTATAAGATCATTTTCCCTCATTTGCATTTGTTGTTCATATTTATATATTCGTGTTGAAGGAAATATTTCACTTCATTCAATCAAATCTGAGTTATCTAGAAAATCTTTTGTGTTTATTTTGTTGTAGGTTTCTCACTCTCCTCCCCATCCTCTTCTATTATTTTTTGTTAGTAGAGGTTTTTTGAAAACCCATCATAACATGCTAATACAGGTATAATTATGCAGTAAGTGACAAAAGTATACAATAGACAATAATTCAGATTGAACCTATCTATTTATTAACTAAAATAGACATAAAGACATAGGAAATGCAAGACTCATTAGTTATAAAACATTCGATATAAATTACATAGTTAACATATTTAGAAAATAAAGAATTCACTGTGCATAAAACAACAATAAAAGATATATAGGAAAAACTATTTTAGAGCTGTATATTAATCTCTATCACATTGGAACCATTTTATAATACAATAGAGCATTATGTCTAGAGTTTTTACAAGGCATTATCACTTCATATTCTAGCCTTTCACTACATCCAAAGGGAAAACTCTTCACATTCTGAAGACTAATATTATGCTTTCAAACACCTAATACATACAAAAAGATATACAAATTAAAAAATAGTGTGATTTGCACACGTGTCCACCAATTAGACTATGATTTTGTAGCCTTATTATACTCCCAACACTTTTTTGGACTTAAATAGATGTCTCGTCCTGAGACAAAGTCACATAAAATGTGTCATGTGATAAAACTAAAAACTTTGACTACGTTGAGGAATTGAACTAGAAACAGAAGTTGTGGTAAAGACTAAAGGTGTTATTTACTAGTTTTTACCTCTTGTGCACTACTTAGCTACCCTTTCATATTTTCAAATAATTAGTGTACTAGTCTATTGCACTTATTGGTTTTTAATAAACTAGTTTAACTAAGTTGCGACCCTTTATAGGTTATCAACCAACCTAGTCCCACTCCTAATACTTATGGTCGTCCTAATGGAGTGTGCAATTTTTTTTCAAAAAGTGAAAAATTTGAAGTGTGTACAATACATACTAATAAGGTGGTGGCATGTTATGTGTTGATTGAACTAGTGGGTGTTGTGATGTTGGTTCTACTTGAGATGCAAAAGAAGAAAGTGATGTAGAATTTGGTGGTAGAAGCATTTTTTTGTTGGATTGTTGGTTGAGAAATCACAGCCATCTTCTTTTGGTGGAGCACCTATTATAGTTGTTAAAGAAGAATGAACTATGACTCTTCAACTAGCTGTGTGATGGAGTGATCTAGATGTGATAAATCATGTTTGAATATTTTCCAATCAATGAGAACTTTCTGCACCATAGTGAGAAATGTGTGCAATAAGATTTAAGACACCATCAGATTCTGAATATATTCATCTTTTGTGATGGTGATGAGTGCCTTAGTGTTTGACACTTTGATTTGGATATCCTATGATAGCTCCTCCAACCGATCTACATGCCTATGTGATTGAATGCCAACAAAAGTGTTACCTAGGATCTCATTTTATCATGTTTGTAGCTTATATATGATAGTGTCACTTGATTCAAGTAACTAATTGAGTGCATTTCCATTATTTCATAGGTATTCAAATGATCTTACATCACTACTTTGGCTTTGTCTACCTTATCAAACTCTGGTTTGGCTTGAACAATGAATTAGTGAGTTATTATTTCTAGTTAAGCATGCCTTGTGCAATTTGTTTCACTTAAACCAAAACTATATCCAATAATTATTCATATTCTTGTCATATCTCAAAAAAGCACCTCCATCTCCTCTTTGGTGTTATTACCTTGAGTGTGAAGTGGTTGCTACTTGTGCACATCAATTCAATCCATGGTTAGCTACGACAAGAGAGCTGAGAACTACTTTTCTTCCAAAATCACTTGGTTACCTTGGCCTTGGGTGACCAACACAAGACAAGTGTTATGAATAAGTTAGTACATATTACCAAACTAAATATGTAGATCTGTATTATCTTCCTCAACCTGTAAGACTTCTTTTTCCAAGGCCAAAGCCTTTTGCGTAATTGAATATTGAAAAGAAGCTATGCCTTCAATTTGATTAGCAAGTGAAAATTAGGAAACATTTAGAGATACTTTATGCATTGTTGTAGCCAAAGCAAAAGTGGAAGTCATAGTCATCATAGGTGCCTTCTTGATCTACGCCTTGGGAAGGAAAAATGTTATGCTACTTGTGGATGATATAGGGACATCCCATAACCATTGGCTAGAGATTGATGCCTAAGTTGAGATTCCTTCTCCTACACACCTCTCTAAGTAGATTTTAGGCCTTGAGATGTGGACAAAAACTTCTAGATCTCGGTTGTTCCCAACATCTTAGTGGTATATGTTGCTTACTTTGTTATGACTTACAACTACATTTTGCACTCTAATTTTGCCTTGGCTTTTACTTCTACATAAACCTTAGCTTTAGCTTCTACTTCAGCCTTAGATTTGTCATCTTCTTTAGCTTCTACTGTTAGGTTGTGGAGCTAAAAGCTTCAACTCTTTGCAGATGGAAACAAATGGTTGCTAAAGAACCAGAAGCACTGGCATCAGCAACATGACCGACGTCGGTCATGAACAGTGTAGAAAGCAACCAGTGACGGCAAGAAGTCGGCTGATGTTAGCAAAACCAGGCAAGCAGGGACTGGCATCGGTCGCCTGTGTGTTCCAAAACTGTTCGTTGCATAGACAGTTAGTTAAGTGAACGAAGTGTTTGCATGTAAAGGCCAGTTAGAGTCTTGAGCTGCGTGGATAATTATTTAAATTAAGAGTCTAAGTTATTGTTTAAGTTTGGGATCTATTTATAGACCCATTGGCATGTATTGTAAAGTGTGCTAGTGAAGAGAACTAAGTGTGTGTTTCTCCTAGTTCCACTAATGAGCTGATAAGGAAGGCAAGGAAGTTTCTTCTATTGTAAGATCATTGAGTTGCAGGTTGTTGCAAGCTCATAGGAGATCTACATGGTGAGTATGGTCAGTTGAATTATAGGTTGCAGGTTCATGGGAGATCAACTTGAAGTATTATAGAGTGCTTGGTGTACTAGCAGGGTTATTACTGATTGGTTGGAGAGGTGAACACCAATTCTATTTGTGAGTTGTGTGTTGGGACCATTTTTAGTAAGAGAGTGTTTTGAAGAAGAATTACTGTACACTTGAAGTGTAAAAAACCTCTGTAAGGTGGAAGAGTGTGGCGGCTCTTTATTGTATTCTTTTCTGTACAAGTATTAATATAAGATTGTATATTGTCTCGCATATTTTGTGCTATTGGTGAATTCTAGTTACTTGTGCTTCTGGTTATTTTTGCATATTTAATTGCTTAAGTTTGGTAATCATATTGTGCTCTTTCTGAGGAGCAAGATCTTAACAAGTGGGATCAGAACAAGTGTGTTTGTTCTTAGATTTCCCATCAATTGGTATCAGAGCATGTTTGTTGTTTTAAGTATCTGTCAAGTGGTATCAGAGCTTTTGGTTGGGATACTAACATGTTGTTTCAGATCTGGTTAGTGTGTGTTGATTACAGGTTACTCACAGGGGTTTCTGTTTGAGTGAGAGTAGAGCAATGGCAGAAGACAATAGACTACAAATGGAGAAGTTTAATAGCAGAAGGTCCAAGTTTAGGTATGGCAGAATAACTTGCTGGAGATATGGAAAGAAAGAGCAAGAAAAGAAAGATTGTTTGTTGGTAGCAGATCAGCATGAAGGACATGAAGAAGAAGCAGGTTTTATAAATTTGATTGCATAGGGTGCTCTGGTATGTTCTTTAGATAAAGTAGAATCTTGGGTTTCAGATTTTGGTGCCTCTTTTCATGCATCCCCAATTAAGAAATTTTTTCATGAGTATGTCCAAAGAGACTTTGGAAAAATTTGTGTAGGGGATGGTAAGCCTTGTCAGATGGTTGGCAAAGGGAAAGTGAAGCTGAAATTGTAGATGGACAACACATGGGTGTTAAAAGAGGTCATGCATGTCCCAGTTCTGAAGTGGAATTTGATTTTTGTAAGAAGTATGGGTGATGAGGGTTGCACAGTAACTCTCACAACGGACTCTTGGAAGGTTACCAAGGGTGCACTTATTGTAACAAGAGGTAAGAAAGTAGGTACTCTTTATCTATCTACTTGTATTACTGTTTCTCTTTTTGGGTTATCTACTTCAGCTGTAGATTCAAAGATGTAGCTTAATAGGCTTGGTCACATGAATAAGAAGGAGATGCATGTTCTTGAGTCAAAGGGTATAGATCGAGATTTCTGTATGCAGAAGAAGAAAGAGATGCTTCTTGAGAGATCTGATGTTAGTGACAAGAACAAAAAAGCCTTAGTTTTCAAAGAGAAAGTGACAGATAGAGTTCAGCACGAGAGGCAGAAGAATTTTGAGTAGAGCAAAGGTGATTTGGACAAGGGTTTGATTCAAAAGGAGCTCACGGGAAGAAGTCAATTTTCACAAGCAAAACACAAAGACCGACATTGACAGGAAAATTGGCGTCGACATCCAGACAGGGACCGACATCGGCTATGTGCAGACTGACATCGGTGACTCAGGGCAGATAAACATTAGCGTCGGTAAGGTGGAAGCCAACGTCGGTGATGGGGCAGTCGTAGGGAACCAACATCAGTCGGGTGCAGAATGAAATGTGACCGGCATCGGTCACTGAGATGAATTTTGGGTGGACAACAAGCTGTCAAAGAGTCTTAAGCACCCATATGGAGGACTTAAAGGGTATGTAAGCCTCAAATTCGTCATTTCCCTTCTTTACACTACTTGTTGCTCACTTATGGTAAAGAACAGGAAGTTGTTAAAGAAGCAGAATAGGTAGATCCAGGAAATAGTGGGAGCTTGGCATGGATGGAGGATGTAATTCCTTAGAGAAGAACTAAACAAGAGTTTTGGGTGAAGTTGCCAGCTGGAAGTAAGCACTGAGATACGAATGGATGTTCAGGATGAAGAAGAGCGAAAATGGATACGTGAGACGAAAGATCAGGGTATATGGTCTTGTATAAGCTGCAGGGTAATGGAGGTTTGGTCATTGTGTTTCTCTTTACCAGGTTGGATAACATTAGCTACATTATCCAATTACTGTATGATGTGCTTGTTGCAGGGTTACATATACAGGTATTGCTGAACTAAAGGTAAAGCTAGTTTAGAGGGATGTCATAGAGAATCTAGGAGCAGCAAGGTTCTTTGGCATGAGTGTGTTCTAGGGACATGGAAGGTCATATGTTGACTTTGTTTCAGGATGATTGTGTGAGACCGATTAGCATGCCGATGGTTGGACAGTTCATAGAACAGTGTCTTGATTCACATAATGAGGTTAAGTGCATGGTATGTACTAGACCTGAGTTTTTCCAAGCAGTAGGAGCTATCACAAGTTTGGAGCTAATCCGAGAGAGAAGCATTGGAGGGCAGTTCAGTGGATTCTTAGAGGGACCAGTAGCAGGTGCACATGCTATGCAGGTTCAAGTTATTTTCTACATGGTTTGTAGATGTAGATGTGGCAAGTGATTTGGATGACAGGTTTTGCACTATAGGTTTTGTAGTGGTTGGTCTTCAAGAGTGATCTTGAAGAGGGATATAGAGCCAAGGAAACAAACTAGACAGAGTACAGGTACAGGTATAAGTTGCAACTATTTTTCTCCAAGTGAGAGATTGTTAGCTTGTGGAGCTAAAAGCTTCAACTCTTTACATATGGAAATAGATGGTTGCTAAAGAACCAGAAGCACCGGCGTTGGCAGCATGACCGACGTCGGTCATGACCCGTGCAGAAGGTAGCCGACGACAGTAGGAAGTCGATCGACGTCGGTAGAACCAGGCAAGCAGGGACCGGCATCGGTCGCCTGTGTGTTCCAGAACTGTTCATTGCACAGACAGTTAGTTAAGTGAACGAAGTGTTTGCATGTAAAGGCCAGTTAGAGTCTTGAGCTGCGTAAATAATTGTCTAAATTAAGAGTCTAAGTTATTGTTTAAGTCTGGGATCTATTTATAGACCCATTGGCATGTATTGTAAAGTGTGCTAGTGAAGAGAACTAAGTGTGTGTTTCTCCTAGTTCCACTAATGAGCTGATAAGGAAGGAAAGGAAGTTCCTTCCATTGTAAGATCATTGAGTTGCAGGTTGTTGCAAGCTCATAGGAGATCTACATGGTGAGTATGGTCAGTTGAATTGCAGGTTGCAGGTTCATGGGAGATCAACTTGAAGTAATATAGAGTGCTTGGTGTACTAGCAGGGTTATTACTGACTGGTTGGAGAGGTGAACACCAATTCTATTTGTGAGTTGTGTGTTGGGACCGTTTTTGGTAGGAGAGTGTTTTGAAGAAGAATTACTGTACACTTGAGATGTGGGAAGCCTCTATAAGGTGGAAGAGTGTGGCGGCTCTTTATTGTATTTTTTTTTGTACAAGTATTAATATAAAATTGTATATTGTCTCTCATATTCTGTGCTATTGGTGAATTCTAGTTACTTGTGCTTCTAATTATTTCCGCATATTTAATTGCTTAAGTTTGGTAATCATATTGTGCTCTTTCTGAGGAGCAAGATCCTAATAAGTGGGATTAGAACAAGTGTGTTTGTTCTTGGATTCCCCATCAATTGGTATCAGAGCATGTTTGTTGTTCTAGGTACCTGTCATCTACCTTAGCTTCTACTTCAGCCTTAGATTTATCATCTTCTTTAGCTTCTACCTTAACCTATTCGTTAGCCTGTCTCTTGATTTGCTCTTCCTAGGTGCGCAATGCTTCTTTAGCCTTTTACTCCTCTTGAGTCTTTGCAATTGCATGTGATTTATATTTATTATGTTTCACTACCTGCACTTCTTGATTCTCTTTTTATTTTTGCTTCCTCATTATTTATTTTTATTATTTCTTCTTTGTCTCCACTACTTTTTCCCTTTTATTCTTTGCCTTAGTTTCTTCATCTTTTTTCATGTGCTCCTCCTCTTCTGCCTATTACTTTTGTTGTTATTCCTCCTCAATATCCATGCACTTTGCCTTTCCCTTATTCTTCTTCTTCTTCTCTGAATTTTGAGCCTTCTTCTCAACCACCTTATACACCTTTGCTTTCTCATCTTGATCCTTAACAACTTGTTCTTATATTTTGACATTCATTTTCTCGACTGTCTACTTAGGCTATAGTGATTTGGTTTATTTGGGTTCCTCCATAGGAGTTGGTAAATCAAGAATTGTGACTGATTGTGAATAATCATAAGATGATGACTCAACAATTGTACCTCTACGTACGATAACCTTCTTCCTAGAAGGAGGGGAGTGAAAGTATTCTTTGATCTCTTTGCAGCCTGGGCCATCTCTTGAGTTTGTTGTTGAGATCCCTAGGCTCATTGTGTTTTGACCTCATTCAATGAATCTATAAAGGAAACCATCCAGTCATTTATTATTGGAGAGACTCTATGTGTAGAATGGGTCCTTGGCCTACACACTAGGGCTAGTGGTGGACTTTATTGTAATGGAAAGTTTGTTTTCTACACAATAAAATATCTTGTAGCTAGATCTATCTGAAAAATTTATGCTTGAAAGTGTTGGCACAATACTTCTTTCTTAATAGTGTCTAATATGATTGAAGGAGAAGGTTAGGTAATATCAACCCACAAGTTTGGCCTCACCTGATTCTACACTTAGTAGGTGCATACTACCTTCCAAAAGAATAATTATTTTTTTTCTTATTCATAAACCTCGTTGCTTATGTCTGTGAACATTAACTATAGAACTTATCATTCCTTTATGCTTAACTCGGCAAGGTCACACTTTGTAGTGATTTTTAGAACATGTTTGTTATCCAACCAAGAGTTAGTATTGTGTATCCTCTTCTTTGGTGGTGGTGGTGAAGTTATTCATGTTGGTGCTTTCCACTTGCCCTTATCAACTTGTGATGTAGTTGTTTTTATCTGGGGCGGTTCATGTGATTGAGCTTGTGTTTGTGTAGATAAAGGTTGTTGCACACCTATAGGTATATATCACATAGGTTGTACTGACCTAGAAACTAGGGATTTATGTCACATAAATTATGCCTTGGCATCCAACATAGTGATGAAAAAGGGCAATGGAGTTGATGTTACTTTGGGAAATTCATGAACCTTGATCTGAATCCACTTATTGAGATTTGTGACCGATGTATGTTTCCCTATAAATTTATGTCTACAAGCATTAATTATAGAACTTATAATTCATTTATGCTTAATTCAGTAAGGTCACACTCTGTAGTGATTTTTTAAATAGGTTTGTTATCCAACCAAGAGTTGGTATTGTGTGTCTCCTTCTTTGTTGGTGGTGGTGAAGTTCTTCATGTTGGTGCTTTCTGCTTTCCCTTATCATCTTGTGATGTAGTTTTTATCTGGGGCAATACATGTGCTTGAGGTTGTGCTTGTGTAGACAAAGGTTGTTGCATGCCTAGAGGTATATATTATAGAGGTTGTATTAACCTAGAAACTAGGGCTTTATGTCACATAAATTTTGCTTTGACATGTAATATAGTGATGAAAAAGGGAAATAGAGTTGATGTTATTTTGGGAAATTCATGAACTTTGATCTAAATCCACTTATGCAGCTTTGTGACCGATACATGTTTCCCTAGATATTGTAGAACATCCGTGGGTGCTCTGGGGTGGAAGATGATCAAGGCTTGGATCTCAATCCACTATACATTAATTTTTTCCAATTTAGCATAGTAATACCTTGTTTTGGTCCAAGTGATGTTGGAAAATCCAGTCGTTGACCAAAATTCTTCACTAGATTCACTATGCCCTTTGGTGATTTCCAATGTATAAAACATAGGAGCAAGACCAAAAATTGATATTGGAACACTTGTGATATTATAATGAGGACCTTTTTAATTTTTTTAATGAGTTATGAAGCTAAAAACTTAGGCTAATTAAAATCCTCATGCATTTGTAACATTCGATACATAATGTTAATGATGCCTTTGGTTTCTTATTTGTCTCTTTTGGTGGTCTACAAAATGCATTTGGTAATGCACTTAGAAATAATATGCATTGAATTATCTTCCATTGTGTAAATAGGGATCCCTCAACCTGACCTATTATATTTATCCTTTGTATTTGAGTGAATGGGTGTATACTTAGTTTTATAAGGCATAAGAGATTTACCCCTATCTAGAAGTCATGTTATCCTCGTTATGGTATTATAATTAATGAAGATAGTAACATCCTATGAAAGGTGAATTGAGCCTTTATTATATCTATTGATCAGCATGAGAATCACCTCATCTAACTATCCAAGGTAGGTAGGTTGATGAGTCACTCTACATCAGAGCTTTGTATAAGGTGTTAAAGCATCAAGGCTCTTACTTGTGTTGCTTTCATTTGATCTAGGCTGAAGAGATTAGATTTTACAACGTCAATAAATTAAAAAGGGTCCATATCATGGTATTTTGTTTGTTAAAATGCTAGATGAATTCCCATTTCTTCCTTCTATGCATTTGTGATCGAGATTAATAGTTATGAATGATTCATGCTTGTTGTTGTAGACAAGAGTGAACAATTTCTTCAGGTGTATCAATGTTGATGAGAAATATGTGCCTAATTGATTGAATTAAACGTATGTTGTAGAGCTATCTTATTTGTAATAGTGTGTAAATGTCTCTATTATTTTCACTCCTTGTTAGATATCTTTTTATACACAAATCCATTTGTCAAACTACTTTGAATGTGTTGAGCTCGTTATGTATGATTTCACTTGAAAATTTAATGTCAACCAGTTACTGTTGATTAGACATTTAAAATTCTTTTTCTCAATCCCTTTATTTACTTGATGGTAGTTTTTGATGTGATGCATCGTCTATTCACCTATCCCTTTTCCTTTATTATACATCCCTTCATTATGACATTTGATCTACTTAGGTAAGGATGTAATATTTTGATTGTATCATCATTAATAGTTTTAAATGACTGTTGATTTCCCTTTTTCCATACCTTGGTTGTTAGTGCCTCATTTCCAAACTTAATTATATCCATGTGTAATTGTTGATAATTGTTTTTTCTTCATGCTATCTTTATTCACCTATCACATACTACAACTTTGATCTATCAAAATCTATTCCAATGTCCTGTGATACAAATATTACACTATACAAATACACACAAACCTAAAACCAAAATAAAACAAAACATGAATTAAAAAAACTTAAATTACATGGTGCTATTCAACACCCTCTCTCATTTTCTATGATAAATGATAGAGATTATTGATAGTAAGGCTTAAGTCTACATCCATTTACATGCCCTAGTAGAAAAGTTACCTGAAGATATTTTAAAATAATTGTTCCCTATTGTATAACATCATGAATGATATAAGTTCCCTTACATATAATATACAATTTTCCCAAAAACACTCTAAATCTGCTATCATATTAGTAAGACGACTTATTCTGAATAAAATTATTTAGATCGTAGGTTATGATCATTTCACACTTTTCAACTTAGCTTGTTAAATTCATGCATCAATTGATCTCTTTGCCTATTTTATTCCGTTTTTATTAAATTCATTAAGTGTGTTTGGAGAGAATCTTGATCTTCGAGTCTCATTATCATAGTAATGCACTGAGTAGGAACTATATATTCCATGGACATCACTACCTTAGGTCCATAAACCAATTGAAATGAGGTAAATCCTATCATACACTTGTAATTTATTTTGTATGCTTAGATAATCATAGGAATTATTTCCTCTCAATCATCCCATTGTACATTACATATCTTATTAACATCTTGCCCAAGACTTTATTGAAGCTTCAACTTGTCCATTTATCTATGGATGATAGGCAGTACTATTAAGGTACAATATCATAGATTATTCTATGAGAGTCTTGACTGTATTGTTTAGGAAGTGTGTTCCCTTATCAATAACCAATTTAATTAGACACCCAAACCTTGTAACGATGTTTTCATGCTAAAACCTGGTTGCATCCTTAGCACTGCAACTTGTTTTTGCAACAACTTCAACCTATTTTGTAAAGTAATCTTTCATAGTGATGATAAACCTTGCATGATTTTAATTGATTAGAGGATTGAGAGGCCCCATAAAATTAATACCCCATTATTTAAAAGGTTGTTATGTTATCATTGGGTTAAAAAGCATCTCATCTCTTTGATTAGGCTTTCCAATACTTTAGAAAATATTATGGTGTTTATGAACTGATGTGCATATTGGAATATAGTAGGCCACCATAGATTACTTTTTAGTATCTTCTTTGCAATGAATTCCATCATGAAATACCCATCTACAATTTTTTGATGTGCCTCCTCAATAATTTGAGGTTGTTCATGCTCTAAATCCACTCTATGCATCACCTCATCTTTGCCCATCTTATACAAGAATCCATCGATGATTAATAAGGAATGGATTATGTAATCATTTGTTTTTGGTATCGCTCAACATAGGTGCAGTAGATATTCCTTGTTATATAAAATTGGCTATGTCTTCCATGTTCTCAAGAATCATAGAGACTCTAAAGAGATATGCATCTGGTGATTCATCTTACAACTCTTCAGGTTATTCATTTTATATCTTGCTCAAGTCATCAAGTCCCATGTTTTATCTTCTAGATTTAACATTGATCTTCAACTATAATTCTTGAAATAACACTAACCATCTAGAGTTTCTTCCACCCAACATATATTTATTAACCAAATATCGCAAGGCTTGATGATTAATAAAAAACTCAAATATTGTTTCCATAAGATAATGTCTATACTTATGTAGTGCAAACACCATTTTTAGTGCTTCATATTCTATCGTATATTTGCAACTGATAATTTTATGCTTGAAAAATAGATAGGATGGTCCAATCCACCATCTCTTCGTTGGGCTAACATGGATCCCACCATAATACCTAAAGCATCTACATGTACATGAAATAGATTACTCCAGTTGGGAAAGACCAATATGGGAGTTGTAACCAACATTTGATTTAGCTCAACAAATGTTTATTGGAAATCATGGGTATATTCAAATCATGTATCCTTAGGCAACATATTTTCCAAAGATGTAGAGATATTTATGTAACCTTTGATGAATTTCTTGTAATACCTTATTTGACCCAAAAATGTTCATACTTACATAGAAATATTTGGAGGTGCCATATCCACTATGATTGAAATTTTGGTTTGATCAACCAAAATTTCATCATTACAGACTACATGACCCAACAAAACACTAAATGGTGTGAAAAAAATTATTTTTTTAAAATTTAATGCAATTTGTAGGGCTATATAACATTCTAACATTGGCCACAATTTGGACAAGTGGTCTTTGAACAAATAAAATACAACCCAATCATCTAAATAACCTCAAAAAAATCATGAACAAAGTCCTTAAAAGTAATCACCACATCCATAGAAAATATAATTGGAGCATTCTTTACACCAAATGACATTACCTTATACTCAAAAGAACCCCATTCAGTTGTGAATATTATTTTGGCCTGGTCTTATTTTATGATGATAATTTGATGATATACACTGATTATGTCCATAATGGAATATAATTCATGACTTGTGACTGATTCTAGAACCTCATTGGTGAAGGGTATAGGAAAGGGATCATTGATGCAAGAATCATTCAATGCATAGTAATCCCTACATACCCTAACCTCACCTAACTTATTAGGATACACAACCATGGGACTAACCCAATCTACCTTTTCAACTAGATAAATGATACTTGCTTCATGCATGCAATCTAGCTCAACCTTCAACTTCATGTTGGGACTCAATATGTATGGGAACTTTTTGATAGGTCTTGTGCACTCTCTGAGTTCAATGTGCATCTCCACTAACTATGGATCTACACCTTTTACTTTTACAAACTTAGTGGGAAAACATCATGATAATCCCTTAATCACTAAAACCCTTCTAAAATTTGATTACAGGTCCAGTAATCTCCCAAAATCACAAGCTTTGACATAAGCTTTATCCCAATATTTTTAACAACTTTTTTTGTGGTTCCTGATATATCCTTTTAGATATACTAGAAATGGATTCTTGTATAGTTGTTTTCCCTTCATGTTATAGAATATTGAAATTTCATAGCTTTTCATCCTCATTTTGTTTTATGATTTAAGCTTTTGATGGTTCAGTGTCTCATTTTGATTTGAGAAATACATTCAAGTTCAAATCCTCACAACTATTACTAGACCCTGTCAACTCATTTGTAATCCTATTACAAGGTTGGCTAAAAAAATGTTCTTTCTTTTTACTAGCTTATAATTATTATAGTTTTATTTAAATCATGAGCTGATTTTTGTTGTGATGATGAATCTGTCGCAGTACTTAGGTATTATTCTTGCCCATGAAATATAAATATTTTCAATTTATATAAATCACTATGTATTACAAGATTTTTATCTTTAAAAACAAATGTTTGGATAAAGTATTATTGAACCTGTTCCCAATGCTTAGTTTCTCTCATATGATCTTGATACATATACCAAGTAGTTATAAGCAGTACCAAAGTGTATATGTCTATGCACTTGTGTATATGCAACTTTGAACATTGTCTTTCTTGAAATAATGGCCAATATGCTCTAATAGTGGTTGGTATATGAAAATGTGCCCACATTAATTCTCACACCTCATCTCATAGTAACTGAGATTTCCTATGAACTACCCACAATGTCGCATTAGTTCCCTTTAATTCATAATTGAGTGTACTAACTCTCTAATCCACATTAAAGACATGATGCTTTAGTCATAAAAAACTGATTGATATAATTAGTTGTGAAGTATTATGGTAGTTGGCATTCATTAGAGAAGACCAATCACATAAGGTGCACCTTATAATCTCCCTAAACTTAGTTTAACATATGCATATCTGATTTGCCATGTACCAAAGATGTTGCTTCCCATGATAAGGTACCTTCCAAAGTAGGCTATGTGTAATCCATAATTATTGCACCTATATTATATAATAAATCTACCTCAAACCTGGTTGACAATCACACAAAGGTAGACCTACATTCTTCAATCTGAAACTGATCTTCTAGTGACTTTTTTGTAACTGGTATGTACATAGACTGTTCAACTAACTACAACTATATTTACCATTTTAGCTATGGATTAAAGAAATAATATTCAATAGCTTATAAAGCATTTTATTTGTTATTTACATTTACCTTGAACTAAATCTTATCCTCATAAACATAAGGTGACTCTGGTTATCTAGCGATGACATGGCTTATGCTTAGACTTATTCAAATATATCACAATTATATTATCTATTTGGCATGCCTCCAATTGATTTTTCATTGTATTGATAATCATTTGATGATCATAATCCCATTTCTTACCAATTAAAGTATGATAATAGGTCTCATCCATTTTCATGTCAAATACCTTGAAATATCCTTACAAGCTTAAGTTAGCAACCTTAATTTTTACATCTTTAAGCTATCCAATTGGTTATACTCTCCCATAATTTATGAGACTAAGAATAATCAGACTATAGCCCAATGATGGTTGACCAATAGCCTCCCATGTAGATCTTGGTATCATATTTATTATGCTTCCAAATTCAAATACAACATTATGTACTTCATACCCTATTAATTTAATATTCATTCGAGAGTTAGCGTCTTGGGGATTTTTAGTTTTTATATACCACATGATCTTGTTGGTATGTTTCCATCCTTATTGTGCACATTTGAGCAAATTATGTAAAATATTTGTAATATTCTGTGAGATATCTTCATTTCATATAATGCTCAAAAGTTTCAATAGATCTGTCAATGTAGTCACTACTTCTCATTGGCACATTATGTGAACAATCTACCCATATATGTGTGCATTAGTAGATGTGGCATCACCTTTCAATGCATTTTATTATTGTATGTTCTAAAGGACTTGTGTTGTTTGATACATCAAACCTTTTTCCCTTTAAGGGTCAAGATACTTATCATGTTAAACCTTCCTGATTATTTGATCTTATGCCATTTTTAAAGAGTTAAATCCTTGTTATACCTATTATTGCCTTGTGACTACTTGCATGAATGCATTCTGCTTAAGGTGAAAATTTATCATATTTATTTTTTGCACAGGTTTTTCTTTCCTCTAATTTTCAAAAAATGGTCAATCTTTAGTATAATATTTTCCTAAAACTCTAAAATAAACATAATACATTTATCTTTGAGGATTAGTCAGGTAGTTTCATGCGAACTAGTTATATTCAACACACTGATAACATATTATTGGTTGATGAGATTACTGATGGTTGTTATTTCAACCTCCTTTATATCCATCATAGTAACCTCCCCTATATCCTCCCTTTTTGTTTAAAACCCAAACCTTGTGACTTTTTCCCATCAGATCCTTCTTACTATTATTATTGCACATCATATCCATCATACTGTCATTGAGGTGATGATGGAGCTTAATTTGATTATGGGGGTTGAGAAATCATAGTGTTCCACAAGGAATGATAATGATGATGTGGAGATGAAGATGTCCATCTAGCCATACCCTAGGGTTGATATTATGGCAATGAAGGCATCCACACCAACCACCTTGTGTCACACTAGACATTTCCATCTTCATGCCTAAAATTCCCTACTTTGTAGTAGGTATATGTTGTGTTGTGACTATGAAGACATTATTAGTTATATATTATTTTAGATCATGTAAATTATGGTAACTCTTCTCATTATGATTGTCCAATTTTAAAAAATTACAATAAAATCTTTGTTTTTTTTTAATGTACTATTGTAGTAAATGACATGGTAATATTACATGTTCTACTACTTTGCATATATCACATAATTCAATTTTGATTTTAGCACAATAATTCCTATGATTTCCTCCCTTACCATACTCCATACACCATAGACCTAACTTGGACTTATTTATCTCATTAAGCTCATCCATCTTCTTGATAAAAACATCTATTTTCATCTTAATTTTAGAGCTAGTTGATGAGGCATCTCCATAATCCTCAATCTATTCCACTTGAAGTGCAGATATTTGAGCATCATCCTTAATCAAAAATTATGACTAAGCAATGGAAAATATTATCCTTGATTTCATCCCTTTCACAAACCAAATAGCCTTATCTTTATCTTCCATGACAAAATCAATTTTATTCATTATGCCTAAAAATCCATGATCGTATTCCCATATGATTCTCTACTTGGCTATTGAATCTCCTTAAGATCTTGAATGGTCTGAATTTAACACTTCTTCATATTTAATTTTACAATTAGTTGGTACTTAAATTATTTAATAATTACAAAATTAACATCCCTTTTATAAATGAACATGAGAGCTCGGCTTGTTAAGGCTCCTATGAGTTCGCATTTCTTCACATCTTCAATAGTCTCTCCTTTAACTTGCCATTTCATATCACATGCTAATAAATATTGTTCAAATTTAGACAACCCATCATATAGTGTTAAAGTAATAAACATTCATGCATTTAATGCCATGTTTGGTGCACTTGCTACTGCTACTATGGGATTCTATGAACTAATCCTTATAGGTGTCTTAAAACTAGTTTTGAAAGAGATCCCACCCTCTTCTAACCTCTTCTTGTCTATCAATTTGTTAGTTTCTACCCTCTAAGTTTATCAATTTTATTTGTAAACAATTCAAACCAATTTTTACATGTCCTGACCTCTACACTTTTCTTTCTCTTCTATAAATATAAAATGGGCTCGAGGGATGTGTACTCTTGAAATGAATGATTTGTGTCTTCAATGTATTTTATCTGGAACCTTGAACCTATGATACTTCTTTGATTATGCATAAATTCCTCCAAAAAATATTATTTTCCTAGTCCATAAAATATCCTTGTAGTTTTGATCTACCCCTATCTTCTAATTGTTATACTGCTAGTCTATTTTCCTTTTTCTCCTCATTATGTTCCATATCCTCTCTATCCCAATCCTTGTCCAATTCTTTCTTAGGCCCTTCCATTCCTTTCTCTGCATGATCTCTAAACTCTCTAATTTTTTTAAATTATGTAACTTCTCTCTAGGCTCCCCTATCTTCTACATCCTCTATTTTAATCCTAATCCTATTCATAGTTACTATTGACGCAGTGGATTGTATCCTTGAGAGAAGACTGGGCTTCTCTCTTCCACGCGACACAATGGAGACTCCTGTCTTGCCTGTGGGTCTAGCAAAACTAAGGGGATAATCTCTAGATAAGGGATAGCTCCCTTTGATGCATCTCTGAGTTATTCCAGTACTATTGCTAATATATATATATATATATATATATATATAAAGGGGGTTGGGAAAGAGAGAAGGATTACTAAAATCAGAGCCTAAATTAAATGGTGATGCACCAAAAAAATTGATCTACTCATTTGCTCACACTTCAAACCATAAGAGCACATACATACACTTTATCTGATAAAAGAACCAGACTACAGAGAGCTTAATAGGGAGGTTTAATGAAGATACACACAGAGAATGAACTTACCATAGGTGTTGTAGGAAAACACACTGCTTGGTAACCTTCTTCTGTCTCTGCACTCCAGATACATCTCTCCTTGTTACCTGTAGGAATGGCACTTTGTCTATACCAAGTATGTTGGTATCAAGCCTATGAAAGCATTATGGGATAATGACTGAACACAAGGTTAATACTCAGGCACACTCAGAGATATATCCAACCAAATAGAGGTAAAAATGCTTTTTATTGATTCAAGGTGAAAATTTGGTAGGGCTATGCCATACAAAAATGAGAGATTCTTTCTTCACTTGGAGGTTACAATATATATAAAGAGAGAGGAAGCAATGGTGTCCCTTTGGAAAAGACTTTGGCACCTTTTTTACACGTGGCCCATGTGCATTGAGAACATCAGGAAGAGGAAGTCACTGTTGCTGATATCATCCTTCTAGAAATGGCTTGCTAGAACCATGTTGTGTAGTCACCAGTCTTGAATTTAGCACTTAAAATGTATTAAACGCTACTATAGAAGCATGAGTCACCCAATTATTTTAATGACAAGGCCACCTATTTTTTCTGCAAACAAGACCACTTCTTAAAGAGATTCACTTGATTGTCTGCTCATTAATGCAAAATGAGGAAAAAGATAGGCCACATCATTCACTATTTGCATTCCTTGATGACCACTTGGTGGAAACTATTTCAACCACTAGAAAAACTCCTCTACCGACGCTTTTATTTTGACACCTGGGCTATTCTTGTCTTTCCTTGTTATTTTTGTCTCTTCTTGGCTTTGTCTTTTCTTGGCTTTGTCTTTTATTGGCTTTTTGAGCACTCAGGGCTATCTTCTCATCTTTTGCTGGATCCTTTCTCAGTAGTCTCTTCCCTTTGGCCCTAAGGCCTTTGAATTCTTTTGGGTTCATGCTCGAACCTTTAAAGATCAATAGATATTTCATTGCCATAAAGTTGACGTTGCGTTCCCGTCACCATTTGAAGCTAATGACTATTCTATTGCCATGAATTTGACATCTATGGGGACATCATCGGACATCTGGATTCTAACAGCTAGTTCATGATGCTTAATTTTGACATCTTCGGGCCCATCACCCCTTTTTGCAATTCCTCCAAACTTTCTTTCTTCGGATGGGCCTTTGTCTTTTTAACCCTCCTGAAGGGAAGGTATCCCTTTAGGCTTTAAGAAAGGTCCTTTTCATGGTCGTTGAGAGTCCCCTGCAAGGGCACTTGCCCTTCGGGGTCCTTTGGGCTCTTTGTGGTTCTCACATCCTTCAGACAAAATGTCTGAAGGAATTCATTCAGACATTTTGCCTAAAGGAATTGTTCCCTTCATTTTAAACGCTTGCTTTCAGTTGAATTTTTTGTGGACAAATTCCTTTGGACAAAATGTCTGAAGGAATTCCTTCAGACTTTTTATCTGAAGGATTTACCTTACCATTTTCCACGGAATTTCTTTCTAAATGGACAGTCTTTGTTCGGCGACTTGCCTTTTGAATTTCTTCGGACAAAATGTCCGAAAGGAATTTCTTCAGACATTTTGCCCAAAGAAATTCAGCCTTGTTTTATCTTTTGAGTTGTCTTTTTTGAAGGAAAACTCTACCTTGTTTTGTCCCTTTTGACCAGCTACCCTCTACAAGGGTAATCAAATTTAAAGTTATACTTTGGATATTTTGTAATGGTCCACTTTGCTCATCACCTGCCCTCTACAAGGGCACTTAACCTTTGAGTTTTTTAAATTGATCCTTTGGCCTTTTGAGCTTTAGTCCTTTTTTCTGATAAAAATCCCTCTAAAATGGTTTACTTACTCCCTTGCAAATTCCTGCATAACCACTCCTTTCAACCCAGCCTGTTCTTTCCACACCAAATGCTTGAAGTTGAGCCTTTTTCATGCCAAGAAGGAAAAAATGTGACGCAAAAGCATATTTCTACATTATCCTTCATGTCTAGGCATGGAAATGGAAAGCAAAGAGAAGGGGGACCAATTTTTTTCCTACGAGACCAAAAATGGTCAACAATTTGGCAATTCCTAGGGGAAGCATGCCTGCTATGCTTAGAAACCATTAGCCTCAAAGTCCATTGGGCATGGAGTTAGAACATAGCTTGAAAAAGTTAGCAATAGCCCTGAGATATCCAAGAATCAATCATAAAGCTTTTACCCCAAACATAAAGGAAAACATACACAACAAAGGCTAAAAAACACAACCTGTGCAAACTACACTTAGGGAAAATAGGGAAAGAAAAATTGAAAGCAAACTACTATGTACAACTAACCAGGTATATTTTCCTCCCTCCTAGATCAAAGGGAAAGATTTTTAAGTCTCCTTCATGGCAAGAAAACTTATGATGCCAGACAAGTGGTTGAATGAAATGGAGACTTAGTGACTTGCTCTTCTTGCCTGCCACCTTGATTGGCTCGTATCTAAATGAATTAGGGGCAAACATGCTTCCAACATATATGTATTCTTCTTGTTCTTAGAAGCTTGCTTCTGCTAGTTCTTCATGCTGGTATGTTTCATCAAGAAATCAATGGTTGCTGGCTCATCACCATAAGCCCTTTGATATGCATCATGGATTGGCTTGTCTCCTTCTGCCTCATTAAAGATACTGTTAAACTCATCTTCTGCTTGATCATGGCTTCTTTGAAGAAGGGTGACTATTGTGATGTTTGAAATGAGATCATAGACTGATTGCTCATCCCATAGAACATCACCTTCTTGTGCAAGGCTCTCTTCTTCAAAGCTTTCCTCAAGATGGACAAGCCTCTCTTTTTCCTACTCAAAGACTAGAGTCTCTAGTTATTCAAAGACATCCTCCTGATCCTCCTCCAACTCAAGTTCCATGGCATGGTCTTCCTCCTTGATGACTTCAAAAATATCATCTTCAGATTCACTGACCTCTTGAAAGGATAAATCTAAAATCTTGCAGCCCCTTTAAATACTTATTTGAGTCCTAATGTTGCCTCCTCCACCCTTAGCCAGCTCATAGCCTCCTTGAAGAAGATTGTAACCTACCCCAATGACTTTAAAAAAATCATTCAAAACATGATCAATAATCTATCCATGCTCCTCCATGATGTCTTACAAAGTGAGAGAAGAGTCAAAGATCATCTCTTCCTCATTAGAGATAGAGGCAAAAGTTTGTGACTTGTATTCTTGTTCATCAAAGGGGGTACCTATGGTGATCTCCTCCTCATCTACACTCATGAAGTCTCCTTGATCAGTCATGAACTGAGTATACTCCTCTTCACTTGCTTCCTTTAAGATGGATTCCTCAACACAAGAGAAACATTCTTCATTTACCAGGCAAGGAGGTGGAACACAAGGATTGTCAAAATCAGGTTGGGAATGGACAACAAGGGATCTTTTTGAAAACTTATGAGAAAATGGGGGCAGACCTTAGACTAAAATCACTTGATTTTCATCTCTCCACTTGACCAATACTTCATCAATATTGAAATTAGCTTGAGGATTGGTAGAAGGGGTGTCTTTTGGCATTGGATCCTCTCTAAGGTCTAAAACCTCCATCTCTCTTTCACTAAGCAACCTCACCTTTGCCTCTAATTCATTAATTTACTTAGCTAGATTTTATTGAAAGAGCCTTTCTTAGAGCTCATAGGAATCATCATGGAAATGGGGAGTGCATGAAGGCTGCCATGGAATACAAGAAGCTTCTTGAGGAAGGATGGGAGGGACTTGAAAAGGACTAGCCTCATTTTGTACCTCACACTCTCAAACAATGTTTTTCTCCTCCTTGCTGTTCCATGACTCAACGACTTTACTCCAGCTCATGATATTAGGACTGGAAATCTCTTTTTGGGGTGATGGGGCTGCAATGTGAGAGGGTAGTGAGGGTTTGGATTCCACTTCCCTTGCTGCCAACATAGACTACTGCATTTAAAGATTTTCCAATTCAATTTGCTTATCAATATTGGATTTAAACACAAGATTTAATATTTTAGAACTCTCCTCAATATGATTGGGGAAAGGAATTTGACAGGTTTAACTTGGCTCATGAGTAGGGACTGCATATGGCTGATATGAAACTTGGGGCAGCGGGTATGCAGATTGATGGACTTGGTAAGGCTTCCTCTCATGAATACTCAGCTTCTCTTCCAAAGATGTAATCAAACCACTCACATCCAACATCTTGCTTGTAAGCCTTTGCTAATTGGCTCTTTCAATAGGAGTCCATTCACTCTTGACCAGATCTAATGCATTTCTCACTTGATGAATGGAATGATCAGGAATTTCTTGGCCACATCCCCTTCTAGTGTCAATCTCCACTACATCCTTTTCATATCCCAACAATGCTTGTTTGAAGGTGGAAATGGTCTGATTAGCAAAAAGATTAGGTTGAGTAGGAGAAGTAACACATCGAGAAGACTAGGCACAAGACTGATATAGCTCATGATAGGGATAAGACTGGTCATATTGGACCCGATAAGGATCAACACAAAGTTGGTAAGGATCATACCCAAGTTGGCCAAGGACTTACTCATACTGAGGAGGAAGAGGCAAAGCCTGAGATATTTCACTAACCTGTAAAGGGCAAAACTCATAACCATATGCATCTTTTTTGCTTGAGATGATTCTGTGAACAACCTGAGCTTGATCAAAACTATATGAAGGAACACAAGACCCATGGTTCTGAGGAATGGAATTATACATACCAAAATATGATTTGCTGATGGCACCAGGACTACTCAACCAGCTGATTCAACTCAGAGTCGCCGTTGGTGTTGATGAAAAAAGCCTCCAAAGGCTGGCTAGTTGAAGAACACACCAAAATTCTTTAACTCTTTAGATAAAAAATTGGTCCCATCGGGCATGCCAAAAATTGTTGATGCAGTGGATTGCACCCTTGAGAGAAGACTGGGCTTCTCTCTCCACTCGACACAATGGAGATTCCTCTCTTGCATGTGGGTCTGGAAAAACTAAGAGGAGAATCTCTAGATAAGGGTTAGCTCCCTTTGATGCATCTCTGAGTTATTTCAGTACTATTGCTTATATATATATATATATATATATATATATATATATATATATATATATATAAAGGGGGGGTGGGAAAGAGAGAAGGATTATTGAAATCAGAGCCTAAACTAAATGGTGATGCACCAAAAAGTTTTATCTACTCATTTTCTCACACGTCAAACCATAAGAGCACATACATACACTTTATCTAATAAAAGGACCAGACTACAGAGATCTTAATAGGGAGGTTTAATGAAGATATACACAAAGAATGAACTTACCATAGGCACTATAGGAAAAGACACTGCTTGGTAACCTTCTTCTATCTCTGCACTCCAAATACACCTCCTTGTTACCTGTAGGAATGTCACTTTCTCTATACCAAGTATGTTGGTATCAATTCTATGAAATCATTATGGGACAATGACTGAACACAAGGTTAATACTCAGGCACACTCAGATATATCTAACCAAATAGAGGTAAAAATGATTTCTATTGATTCAAGGTGAAAATTTGGCAGGGTTGCGCCATACAAAAATGAGAGATCCCTTCCTCACTTGGAGGTTACAATATATATATATATATATAGGAAGCAATGGCACCCATTTGGAAAAGACTTTGGTGCCTTTTTTACAAGTGGCCCATGTGCATTGAGAACATTAGGAAGAGGAATTTGATGTTGCTGATATCATCCTTCTAGAAATGGCCTACTAGAACCATGCTATGTAGTCGCCAGTCTTGACTTTAGCACTTAAAATGTATTAAACACTACTACAGAAGCATGAGTCACCTGATTGTTTTAATGACAAGGCCACCTATTTTGTCTATAAACAAGACCGCTTCTTAAAGAGATTCACATAGTTGTCTACTCATTGATGCAAAATGAGGAAAAAAATAGGCCGCGTCATTCATTGTTTGTATTTCTTGATGACCACTTGGCGAAAACTGTTTCAACTACTAGCAAAACTTCTCTACCGATGCTTTCCTTTTGACACCTAGGTTGTTCCCATCTTTCCTTGTTATTTTTGTCTCTTCCTGGCTTTGTCTTTTCCTAGCTTTGTGAGCACTTAGGAATATCTTCTCGTCTTTTGCTGGCTCCTTAGGCTCTTTTCTCAGTGGTCTCTTCCCTTTGGCCCTAAAGCCTTTGAATTCCTTCGGGTTCGCGCTCGACCCTTTAAAGATCAATGGCTATTTCATTGCTGTAAAGTTGACATTCACGTGCCTATCACCATTTGAAATCAAAGGCTATTCTATTACCCTAAATTTGACATTTGTGAGGACATCATCAAATGTTTGGATTCCAAAGGCTAGTTCATGATGCTTAATTTTGACATCCTTGGTCCTGTCACCCCTTTTTGCAATTCCTTCAGACTTTCTTTCTTCAGACAGGCCTTTGTCTTTTTAACCCTCCCAAAGGGAAGGTATCCCTTCGGGCTTTAAGAAAGGTCCCTTTCATAGTCACTGAGAGTCCCCCACAAGGGCACTTGCCCTTCGGGGTCCTTTGGGCTCCTTGTGGTTCTCACATCCTTCAGACAAAATGTCTGAAGGAATTCCTTCAGACATTTTGCCTGAAGGAATTGTTCCCTTCATTTTAAATACTTGCTTTCAGTCATCTTTTTTGTGGACAAATTCCTTTAGACAAAATGTCAGAATGAATTCCTTCAGAATTTTTGTCCGAAGGATTTGCCTTACCATTTTTTCATGGAATTTCTTTTTGAATGGACAGTTTTTGTTTGGTAACCTGCCTTGTGAATTTCTTCAAACAAAATGTCTGAAGGAATTTCTTCAAAAAATTTGCTCGAAGAAATTCAGCCTTTGTTTTATCTTTTGCCTTATCTTTTTTGAAGGAAAACTCTGCCTCGCTTTGGCCCTTTTGACTAGCTGCCCTCTGCAAGGTAATCAAATCCAAAGTTACCCTTCAGATCTTTTGCAATGGTCCACTTTGCTCATCACCTGCCATCTGCAAGGGCACTTAACCTTTGAGTTTTTGAAATTGATCCTTTGGCCTTTTAAGCTTTAGTCCTTTTTGCCAATAAAAAGCCCTCTAAAATGGTTTACTTGCTCCCTTGCAAATTCCTGCATAACCACTCCTTTCAACCTAGCCTGTTCTTTCCACACCAAATGCTTGAAGTTGAGCCTTTTTCATGCCAAGAAGGAAAAAGTGCGATGCAAAAGCATATTAATGCATTATCCTTCATGTTTGGGCATGGAAATGGAAAGAAAAGAGAAGGGGGACCGATTTTTTGCCCACGGGACCAAAAATGGTCAACAGTTACATTTGGGTTATCATGTTTATTCCACCTTCTTTGTTGTCATATCTCTCTTTCCAATCCTAGAATTTTCTTCTCAATTTGCTTATATGCATCCTCCATATTCTAGGTTTAGGTTTAATTTATTATGTTTAGATATGTTTCATGCACTTATAAATCACATCCACATCATAACACTTTAAGTGACTACTCCATATTGGTAGGGGTAGGCACCGTGGCCTTTTCATTAATCAATATCTTGATCAAAGTAGGTAGTCACTGAAGGAACTTTCTTCAGATTATTATAACAAACAATTCCTACACATATTCAAAATACATATATCCTTGTACAATAAATTATGTGATATAATCATCGATGGTAGTCTTTATCCAGTGATCTATTGTATGGGTCCAGTCAATATCTCAATCTTATAGATTATCTAGTTTCTCTTTTATCTGGACTATAAATTATATCCTTCTAGGCTTAAAATAATAGTGATCTAATATATATAACCATGTGGCTAATATTCCAAACAAGTCACACCAGAATATTTCATACCTTTCTCTATATATATGCTCTTGAATAATTTCTTTCACATCATTTCCTATTCTTTTTACTTCTTCTACAAAGTGGTGGATTATTTCATCTAACGATATCTCTACATCTCTTTGCACTAGTAGCCATCGTAACATGTTTAATAAAAACATCCATGCTTACCACACCAGTGCTAGTATAGGTTATTGGAAAACCCATTAGAACATACTAATACAAGGATAGTTATGTGATAAGTGACAAATTATACAATAGAAAAAAATTCATATTGAACTCATCTATTTATTAACTAAAATAGAAATAGACGCGTAGGAAACACAAGATTCATTAGTTACAAATCATTCAATATAAAATACATAGTTAATAGATTTAGAAAATATAACATTCACTGTGCATAGAACAATGATAAAAGACATATAGGGAAAGCCATTTCAAAACTATTTATGTATCTCTATCACATTAGGACCATTTTACAATATAATAGAGCTTTACATATATTCTTTACAAGGTGTTGTCACCTCATATTCTATCCTTTTGATACATTAAAAGAAAAAACTCTTCACATTATAAAGACTACTTCTATGCTTTCAAGTATTGAATATATATATATATAACAAACATACAAAATACAAAATATTACGAGATGCACATGTGTCCACCAATTACACACTACAATTTTTGTAGTCTTGTTCTACTCCCAACACCTTCCACATCCATTTTTCTTCATTTCCATTTTTGTTTACATTTTGTGCTTTCTAATTAAAAGTACTCAAAACCCTAAATGCCCCTCCCCCTAATCATACGATGAAACTAGGCCTCTCAAACGCAAAGGAATATCACTTGTACCTTAACTTGACAGGGCATTTAAAATCTCAATGTTAAAAAAATTCAACAAAATTTGTCTTCTCCATAGAAAAGCTCCCATCCTCAATCAAAATGGTTTATAGGGATATCAATTTCTCATAAAGAATACAACTTTTTATAGTGACAAACCTTAATAAATATAATTAAATTAGGAAAAATAGTTGTATTATAGGAAAACAAACTCTATAGATTGAAAAAATCCCTCCAAATCTATACATATATATATATATATATATATATATATATATATATATATATATATATATATATATATATATATATATATATTCGAAGTACACAATATTAAAAAACATTATAATATATATTTCATTTTTTTAATGTTTACTATATAAACTTTAATATTAAAATAAATAGATAATTTAACCTAAATTAATCTAAAACATTATATTAAAAAACACTTTTCATGAACTTGCACCATGTAGTGCCTCTACTATGTAAGGCGTCGTTGTACGAAATTATTCCTTTCTCATAAAAAAAGCCTTAATAGCCACTTCATGTCTTCACACTCCTCTTGTTGCCACATCCACAGGCTCCCTAGCTTTCCTCAGGGTCCTTGGCTCTTTTCTAACATGTTTAACTAGACCTTCTTGGTGGGATGTATATATGCTAGTGTGCCATAATATTGAGTTTTTATCTTCTTTACATTACAGATATGATCTTATTACCGATTGATGCACTTTAATAATTTGTGTAAACATGCTTTTCTCTAACATAAAGGATTGAAACAATATGGAGTGCCTCTGATACTTTAACATGTTGCTTTAAAACACCTCTTGTCAACAAATGAAATGTTTTTTTTTGTGTTCATGCCTCTAGGATAAACCTTTAAACACAAATCCCAATGCCTCAAAGTGCCTCTTCACAAAGCTACCAAATATTTATTATTTTGCTTTATATGCCTCTATATGAGATCTCAAAAAACAAAGAAAATAATAACTTCACACTTAGTGATTTTGATGCCAATCAAAAACAAACTTGGTCTAAATAGATTACATAAGGAAAACACATTTCCAATGCTCCAATACTATGTACTGATAATCTCAAACTTATAACATTATATAGACCTCTAGGATCCCCTATAATCAACATGAATTATTTCACTCTCAACATAGAAAATACATATAAAACAAACAATGGAACCTTAATGTGTAAGCTCTCATGGAACCTTCATCGCTTTGATACAAAATAAAATCAATATTAATCAATCAAATATTTTACTTAGTCATAAAGACATATATTTATACAAATTTAAGATTTGGGTTTAATAACATTTTCTACAATTCAAACCTCTTCACCTTCAATTCATCTCTTAACGTCACACTTAACTACGTGAACCCCCCTACCAACCTTTATTTAACCAAGTATTTATAAATTTTATGGTTTAATAAATTGATTGCATAACAAATGTACAATAATATATTTATCATTTTATGCATATTTAGAATATATATGATAATAAGATGGAGTTTGATTGTTAAGAAACATGTCGATAGAGTCATAGATAGGGTTAATGTAACTAGAAAAATGTCCCTAACTATAGGGTGGCAAATATTAATTATGGGAAGATTTGGTTACTATTGTCACTTTAATTTGCACCCTTTGAAGAGGTGTTTTAGGTATTCTCACCCAATTGACATAATGGGAACTCTCTAAGGTTGTGGGTGGCCTATGACTAAAGAGAACCTCCAGAGAGGGTTGGATCCCTTGATGTTACACCTATACTATCACTATACCTAATCAAATTGTAAGGAAAGGGAAAGAGAAAGCTGAAAGCAAACATAAAAGGGTTGATTCACCAAAGTTTAGGTCTCTTCCTCTTATCTATGAGTTGATAACAAATCTAAGACAAAGTTGAATCTAATCACACAACTTCAAACAAACTTTCTAGCATAAGTATTTAAATATGGAGGTTTTAGCTAATACATCAACTAAGAGGGACAATCAAGAGGCCTAAAATGAAGCACTAATGAAGGTTTTACACACTTAACATTTTCATAACCACTTGATATACACCATATGACCTAAAAGAAGATAACTTACTCACAAAGAGGTAAAAATTAAGAGGACAAATGCAAGGATATTTGACGTCAACACTAATATTCATCAATAATTCACCATGAAAACACTAAATGTGAGATGAAGAAGGAAAAATTAGTTTGCATTCATTTTAAAAGTAACAATAAGTATCAATTTTAGCAGGGCTTCACCATACTAACATAGAGGATATTTTACAAAGTCATTTTTAGGAGTATATATATATATAAAAGAATGGAGAGGAGAGAGGGGGTAGATGTGTAGGAAGTTCATTATGGCTGGCATCTATCATGAAACCAATTGCACTACCAATAGAAGGTGAAAAATACTCCTATCATTAATCTTCAACTTGTGCTAGCTTGGCTTGATGTTGGTCTCATGAGGGGTGGCATAGAAGTGTCTATTCACCTCCTGTGACTCATCCTTTCTCTCTTGAAACTTCCCTTTCTTAATTGAGGATTTATTAGTTGATATCTTAACACATGGATTACTTGACCTCCTTATCATCCTTCTATGCCATTCTTGGCTCTTGCAATGAATCTTTCTTCTTGGTGAAAATGAGACTTAAGGTTTAACTCTATTCATACTATGATATCTATCATTATAACCTATAAATTCATGTCTATGATTGTTTGATCCAAAGGAAGGCAATGAAAACAAGTCTATCTCTTCATTCAAGGCCGAGTCTTTGTTTGAAGACTGTCATAATAATCTTGTCATTATTATGTGTGTCTTGTAGAAGATCATGAAACCTTTGTCCAAGATTATAGACTATCTTCAAATGAGTCTTCACAACTTACTAACAAGATATTTGGAGAGGATTTTCAGTATTCATGCTACAAAATCTCCACATAGACTTGAGAACTATATTGGGACCTTGTCCATGTTCCATGATTTCAATACTTAGGTTGCATGTGTTTTGGTCTTCTAGGAGTCTTCAAGGTCATTAAAATTGGCTTGTATAGAACATGTAGAGTCTTCCAAGGATTCCACTTATATGTCTATATGGGTGTCATGAGGTCTGTAATCTCATCCTCTCAATGCAATCAAGGAAAGTCTTCATATTTGCTTGGTTTATTTGTTTGAAACCTATCTTATCACCTTGAAAGTATTTTGAATGGATTGTTTTGGGCCATCGGACCTCTTCTTAGGCCTAGAAAGTCTCTTCAAATTTTTGAGAAGCTCAAACCCATTCAAACACCATGCAAACTAATTGAAATAGGTATTTTTAGGCCTATTTTTGTGTCTTTTCTTCGACACGTGACAAATTATTGATTCAATAGGTTTACATGAGGTTTTAAAATGTCATCAAGGTGTTTTTAAGGCATTTAATGTTCATTGGATTTAATTTGGATACATCCATGGTCATGAGCTCTTTGAGGGTAAAAAAGGTAGTTTTTAGGTCTCCAACTTCTTAACAATTGTTAATAAAATATAGTCCTTTAATGTATTTAATAATGTTATGAATTTTGAGTGAATAGGATTTATCAACATCCCATAATGGAATTTGGTCCCATGCATCTATTCAATCAATTTATCACATGAGAAAGTTTACCTTCTCGAGCTTGCAAGCTTGTAGGTGCCTATTCAAGATGAATGCCTTGAGTAAAAAATCCTTTTTTATGTTTATTTTTGGTTTTAAATTATTATTTTAGGTTTTATATATGCCCCATGGAATTTTAAAATGGTTTTTTGAATCCTTTAACCCACCTAATGGCCTTGAGCATTATTTTAGCCATGGCTAGGGTTTCTTAACAGTTTAGGGGTTTCGACCCTAATTACCTTATTTTGATGTTTTATCTTAATTATAAAGAATATAATCAATTTATTAAATTTACATATGGTCCATCATACTCAACAGAGTCTCCAAAATTTAGTTTTAACACAAAAATGCACTCTCTCTTTCATACTCCTATGTGCAGGCTTATAAGTGCCTATTCCATGTTTAAAACCCATTACAGACCTACTCTTGAATTTAAAAACCCTACCTCTTATGAACTTGAAGGATATTTGGGAAAATTTGAATTATTTTTGACTTGTTTTAATACCTTTATCAAGGATAAAACATACATATTTTTTTAAGAACCTTTCAACTCTGCCTGTAGACTTGACACAATTTACTTATGCATGTATACATTAACTATATTCTTAACATTTAGGATATTTAAATGCTTGAAGTATGTTTTATGTTAGATATATTTTTATAATCATCCAAATATTTTATTATATACTTCATTTTTGAGTGCAAGTCTAGCACTTATTTTCTCATACTTGAAACATTTTTCAAGAACACTATATCAATGGCCTTCATGACCTACCACCTGAAATTTCCTATTAAAGATGATCATGGGATTTAAAAAATTGTTGGGTGATATTTTAGTGTCCAAAAAACTTAAAAATTAGTGTTTAAATCTCTATTTCATATGGGTTATTCCCCAAAACATCAAATATGCTTGCTTATAGGACTGTGTTTCTTGCATTTAAGGCTTGTGTGTTGAACTAGCACTAGAAGACCACTTTGGAGATGAATGTAAGATTTAGGAAGCATGGAATGGGATGTGAAATAATATTTAATATTAATTCCAAGTATTTTATCTTCTTTCATAATCCCAAAACTCTTAAAATTATCAAACTGACCCAAAACTTGCATCTTCTCAAACCCTGTAGACCTGTACCTTCACATTAGACTCATTGATGCATTGGATGTTTGTTTTGAGATGGTATAGGAGGAATAATTTTATTGTTTTAGGACCTTATACATTTTTAAAACTTGTTTTAAATCACTTTCATGTTGGAAAACACTTCAAACCCCCTAATAACCTTTCCTATCATGTCCAAACTATCAAAACAATGAAATTTCTTGCTAGTACAACCATGACCACTAGGAGTTTGTGTTAATTTCTATGTTTAAGGGAAAATTGGACCTCCAATATATAATTTAAAACCATTTACATGAATTCATAAATATTATACATGTCATTACAAGAGGAAAACCAAGACACTAGAGTTTAAAAGGAAGTTAACTTATTAACAATGGTTCATAAAGTTTTGGCCCCTAATCCCATAACTATTGCCATGGATTTAAAGTTAATATGGGTGATAGAAATACCCTAATGTAATTTTTTCTAATACATCTCATCCTTTATGAACCAACCTCATCAAAATGACTCTCTTCACTCTACTAATGCCCTGATGGAGATCTTGAATGGTTTTTTGCCTTATTTGGACTTGTGAACTTTGCTTGAACATGGTTTTAAGATTGGTGAGGATGGAGGAGGTTGTAGAAAGATTATAATACCATGATTAATCTTAAAACCCTCTAAATTAATCCTTTTGATCAAACTTGAGACTGTATATTCACTTATGAACCAATCTTCATCAAGAAAACTTAGTTATTCTACCAAAATACCTTGCTAAAGCTATGAACCAGATGCCAATGGAGATCCTCTTGGTTTGTAAGGTAATGGTGTAACATACCAAACATCTCTTTATCTAATTTTACTTCCATTTATTACATAATACTATGTTTGGACATTAGAGCAATGAACAAAAAAGTTTTCAAAGTGAATTACTTTAGAAAAGAAGCATTTTGACACCTTGACCAAGTATACAAGCATAATAAAGTATAATATGACCTTTATTAAGTTTTAAATGACTTAAATTGACCCATTTTATCTCTACTCATGGTAATAACTCCTCACACTTTATGTTCCTCAAGGGGTTATATTACAACATTGCAATAAGCAATATAACAAAACAAATGAAACCTTAATATCTCCAAAAATACCTTAAACTCCTCAAAATGCTTGAATAGACAAAGTTTTTATTTCTCTATCTTTGATTATAATCCAATATCCACCATGGATCACCATACCATCTTTGGAATATCACCATATCACTATTTCCACCATGTATCATTTATACCTTAACTTTTGTAAAATAACCTTAAAATATGTTAAAGCCTTCATAAGACCTCATTTAGACCTTTTTTGAATGGTAAACCAATGCAATGGTAAGGTTTTTGATGGTAGAGGTTAAATTTTGGCCTTAGAGGCCAAAATGTGAACAATTACTATGGTGGATATTGTTGAGTAGGTTTCATAAAGGGCTGACTGAGTGAATCATAAAATTAAAAAGTGGAATGAGTGGTGTTTTAAGTGATCCCTTGACCTGTGGGAGTAAAAGGAGGCTTGGTGTGGCTAGCCTCAAGATATGTTTTATATTTTTTGTATACTTTATATGATTGACACCCCTTATGTACAATATAGCTTAGCATGGATAGTGGGGTCCAAGGCATCACCCAAGCTGGGGAGTTTAGGGGCATAGTGTGCCCCTAATTAGGGGTTTAGAGGCTAAAACCACCTCCAAAATATTTTGGGACCCTATATATATTTTTTTGGATTGGTATGGGTGGTTTTGTCCCATGGTTTATGATATGTGGTTTTTTTACCCATGGTATTGTAATACCACTTGGATGGTTATCTATTGATGTGCCTACAAATTCTTTCACATGTATTAAGGTAAAGTGGAAATTTGAAGTATGGTATTATATTTTAAATGGTTGAGTTAATTAAATAAATAAAAAGGTTTATGTGTTGTTTTTTTTCTTAGAAGGGTTTTCCCAAGTGAAACTTTTGTGTATCATGTGTGTGCATTTTTTCTTTATGTTATAGCTTTATAATATGTAAACATTGATTCTCTTACATTATTTTACCTTCATTTCATATAATATATAGGTTTTATCTCTATACAAAGAGCTATGGCATCTTAGACCTTGTGAGAAACTATTTTTTGACTATGATCTTTTCACATGAGAATATTTAGGAAGGAAAATGACATGAACCAATTAATGGCCAACATTTTGAGTTATAGAAGTTAAAGATGAAATATATTATTATAGGAAAAGATCAATTGTTTTTTTTTAATGAAAACAACCTATGAATATGAAGGAAAAATATTGGGACAAGATTTATCGAAAGGCAAAGAGTTTAATTAAATTATATCTTTTATATCCGATGTTGTTGACTGTCTCTAGATAAAAACCTATGAAGTTACTTTGGGATAAGTTAGGGACTTTGTATCAAACAAATTCTCTTGTGAACAAATATTTCCTTAAAAATAAGTTGTATTCCCTAGGGATGAATGACAATGACTCCATGACACCTGAATACATTCACCACTGGTAATTCAGTTGCTTTCAGTCAAGGTTAAACTAAAAGAAGAAGAAAAGTGTATTACTCTATTATTTCCTTTCCCTAGTTTATGGGATAATTTTTTTGTGGATATTATTAGTATCAAAACAACATTAAATATTTAGGATGTAGTCATATCTCTATTATTATAATAAATGAGACAAAATCCATGGAGTATTATCAAATGAAGGATGCTTTGTTTGTGAGAGGTCATTCCCAAGATATAAATAAAAAGAGGTAAGGGGACAAAAAGTCAAAGGTACATATAATGAATAGAAATAAGCCAATAAACTAACACAAGAGAAGCAATGTTAACATAATTGTTAGGGTGCAAAACACCAGAAGCATACAATTGATTACCAAACTTCAAGCAACTTAATATGCAGAAATAACCAGAATCAACAAGTAACTAGAATTCAGAATAACACAGCATATGAGAGACAATACACAACTTGTATTAACACTTTATACAGAAAAGAATACAATAGAGAATATCCCACATCTTCTCCACCACCTTACAGAGGTTTTCCACACCTCAAGTGAACAGTAAATCTTCTCCCCAAAGCTCTCCCTCTCACAGGTCCCAACACCCAACTCAAATACAGAGTTGGTGTTCACCTCCCGTGCTCCACGCACACCACAAGTGCTCCACGCACTCCACAAGCACTCCACGTGCTCCACAAGTACTCAAGGTACTTCAAGTAGATCTCCCATGAATCTACAACAACCTGCAATTCAACAGACCATACTTATGGAAGGAACTCCCTTGCCTTCCTGTCTTGCTCTATCCGAGTACACACCTGTACTCCAAGTAGATCCTGCCTGATACTGCTCCCTGTTGTGTTGTTGTCTATATGATCTTGCACACCTGTAAATCAAACAACGGTTCTGCTCACCTGTGAACCTTGACCTTGCACACACATACACCTACAGATCAACGATCTTACTTACCATGTAGATCTCCTATATAGGCCATGCAACTGTGACCAAGATCCTACACTCTTGAAGAATCCAGCTGACTCTCCAAACTAGCACCAACACGCCTGGTACTGCTGTGGAACTAGGAGGAACACCCTTGCTCACCTCACACACAGAAGGATCAAACTTTGCTCAACTCAAACTAGCCACTTTTCCAATACAACCATGAGTCTATTATATAGATCTTATCCAAACAATAATTAGACATCTAATTATAATAATTAGATCCACAGCTCTCAGTCTATAATTAGCCCTGATCATGCAAACACTTGGTTCATTAGCTAACTGCCCGTAATAAACGCAGTCCAAACCACACAGGCGACCGATGTCGGTCCATGTCTGCCTGGAGGTGACCGACGTCGGCCGATATATGACCGACGTCGGTTGCTTCTCTTTGCTATCCTGCCGACGTCGACTGATCAGACTGACCCCAGCTTCTCTGCAACTCAGCAACCTTCAGTAACCTCCTCTCCTATTTGCATCAGTGAAGCTTTTAGCTCTACAACCTAACAATCTCCCACTTGGAGATAAACAGCTGCACTGTACCTGTACCTATACTCTGTCTAATCTATTTCCTAGTTTGTATCCCTCTTCAAGCTCCCACCTGAAGACAACTCACCACACATCCCGTGGTGTACCACCTGTCATCCGAGTACCCTGCCACATCCGAACCTACAACACCTATAGTGAAGTCCTGACCCTGCATAGCAACACCTGCTGCCGGTCCCTCTCAAAAACTTGAGAACCCACTTCCCCGAATTGGCTCCTAACTCTAACAGCTCCCACTGCATGGGAATACTCAGGTCTATACCAGACCTCATGTGATTTCAGACACTGTACCTGTCTAGCCCTTAGTGTGCTCTGGCTCTACATCCCGAACCTCACCAACACCTGATTCACATCAGCTCCCACTCGAGACAAAATCAACCTGTGATCTCCATGCCTCCCATGTCAAAGAATTTTGCTGCTCCAAACTCCTCATGACATGCCACTAAACTAATCTTACCCTTAGCTCAGCAAAACCCTGTATGTACTAACCTGCTATAGCAAAACATATCGTCCACATACAGTAACAGAATGATGTCATGACCATCATCCTCCTGGTAAGTCAAACCACAGTAGTTACCCTGACATCGACTGAAGCCATGCTTCATCCTCCACCTGTCAAACCCGGTACCACTGTCCTGCAGCTCCTCAAGACCATATGCCCTGGTCTTCCGTCTCACATATCCGTTCTCTCTATTCTTCTACTAAGGAATCCGTTTGTCTCTGTGTTTTCTTCCTGCTGGCAACCCTACCAAGACACACCTGTTTGGTTCACCTCCAAGGAATCACATCCTCATCCATGCCAAGCTCACACCTATTTCCTGGATCCTTCCTGCTCTACAATCAGCAACATGTATAAAGAAGAGGAACAATGAATTTGAGGGCCTACTTACGTCTTCAGTCCTCTGTATGGGTGTTTGAGACTCTTTGACAGCATGTTGTCCACCCAAAATCCGTTACAGTGACCGACCTCGGTCACTCCACAGTCTACATCCGACCGACGTCGGTTCCATGCATTTGTACCTGACTACCAACCTGCCAGCGCTGGTGTCCCTGCTGCCGACGTCGGTCCTCCTGACCGACATCGGTCTTACTTACTGCCGATGTCGGTCCCCTTGATCGACGTCGGTCTTACTCTACCTGACATCGTCGACTTCGGTCTGCACATGACCGACATCGGCACCTGTCTGTTCGACGCCGGTTCTTCCTGACCGACACCGGTACCTGTGTTAGCCTGTGAGTGATGATTTTTTACCCGCGAGCTCCTTTGAATCAAATCCCATGTCCAAACTGCTCTGCTCAGAAGTATCCAGCCTCATCCACTGAACTCTGTCTGCCATCTCCTCCAAGAACACCAAGGCTTTCCAGTTTTTAAGCTTGTCAAATACATCTGTCTTCCACTTAAGAACATGCATCTCCTTCCTGCTCATGTGACCAAGCCTACGAAGCCACGTCTCTGTAATAGAAGAAGAATCAGTAATATAAACAAGTAGATAAAGTATACCTATTTTCTTACCACCAGCTAATTCAAGTGCTACTGCTGTGAGAGTTCTTGTGCATCTCTCATCACCCAATCTTTTTGAAGAAATTAGCCATATCTCCAGACCTGGGACCTGCATGACCTTCATCAACACCTGTGTGTTGGCCTCCTACAATTTCAGCTTCACTTCCCCTTTGCCAATTCTTTGGCAAGGCTTACCAGCTCCTCTACCTGGGGCTGCATGGAAAGAGGCAACCGAATCTTTTATCCAAGATTCAACTTTATCCAAGAAACCTGCAAACACATCCTGTGCAACAACACCTGCTACATCTATATCTTCAGTTTCTTCATGCTGATCTGCTACCAACCAATAATCTTCTTTTACCTGCTCTTTCTTTCCATAGGACCGTGAGTGACCATCTGTGCTTTTCAACTCCTCCATTCTTAGCTTACTTTCATCTGCCATTGCTCTACTCCCACTCAATCAGAAATCCCTGAGAGTGACCTGTAACCAAACACAACCCTGCTTCCTGCAACCTGAGCTCTGATACCACTTATTGGTATCAAGCTCAAGAACCTACAACCAAGGCTCTGATACCACTTGTCAGGGTGCGAAACACCGGAAGCATACAATTGATTACCAAACTTCAAGCAACTTAATATGCAAAAATAACCAGAATCAACAAGTAACTAGAATTCAGAATAACACAGCATATGAGAGACAATACACAACTTATATTAACACTTTATACAGAAAATAATACAATAGAGAATATCCCACATCTTCTCCACCACCTTACAGAGGTTTTCCACACCTCAAGTGAACAGTAAATCTTCTCCCCAAAGCTCTCCCTCTCACAGGTCCCAACACCCAACTCAAATACAGAGTTGGTGTTCACCTCCCGTGCTCCACGCACACCACAAGTGCTCCACGCACTCCACAAGCACTCCACGTGCTCCACAAGTACTCAAGGTACTTCAAGTAGATCTCCCATGAATCTGCAACAACCTGCAATTCAACAGACCATACTTATGGAAGGAACTCCCTTGCCTTCCTGTCTTGCTCTATCCGAGTACACACCTGTACTCCAAGTAGATCCTGCCTGATACTGCTCCCTATTGTGTTGCTGTCTATATGATCTTGCACACCTACAAATCAAACAATGGTTCTGCTCACCTGTGAACTTTGACCTTGCACACACATACACCTGCAGATCAACGATCTTACTTACCATGTAGATCTCCTATATAGGCCATGCAACTGTGACCAAGATCCTACACTCCTGAAGAATCCAGCTGACTCTCCAAACCAGCACCAACACACCTGGTACTGCTGTGGAACTAGGAGGAACATCCTTGCTCACCTCACACACAGAAGGAGCAAACTTTGCTCAACTCAAACTAGCCACTTTTCCAATACAACCATGAGTCTATTATATAGATCTCATCCAAACAATAATTAGACATCTAATTACAATAATTAGATCCACAGCTCTCAGTCTATAATTAGCCCTGATCATGCAAACACTTGGTTCGTTAGCTAACTGCCCGTAATAAACGCAGTCCGAACCACACAGGCGACCGACGTCGGTCCCTGTCTACCTGGAGGTGATCGACGTCGGCCGATATATGACCGACGTCGGTTGCTTCTCTTTGTTATCCTGCCGACGTCGGCTGATCAGACCGACCCCAACTTCTCTGCAACTCAGCAACCTTCAGCAACCTCCTCTCTTGTTTGCATCAGTGAAGCTTTTAGCTCCACAACCTAACAATAATTAAAGCTATAACATAAAGGAAAAAAGGTACACACACATGATACATAAAATTTTCACTCAGGAAAACCATTTCAAGAAAAAATACAAAATTTTAACCTTTTTCCTTATTAAATTAAATCAACTATTTTTAATATGATAATATAATTCCAAATTTCACTTTTTCCTAATGCATGTGTGAGTATTTATAGGCACATTAATAGGAAACCATCTAGGCAATATTATAATGCAATGGGTACCAAAACCATGGGCTATATAAAACATGGACTAAAATGATGCAGTCATGGATAGGGGTCCAATTTAGGACATGTTACTTGAAACCTATCACTAAAAACACACACATTGACATGAGACTAAAACCAAAACACACATTTTTATTGATCTTGAGAAGTTCAAATATTACACACACTTATTCACTCTCTTTATGGCTACAATATAAGGGAAGAATGATACATAGTCCCTATCTAGATTGAACAATGAGCTCTACTTCTCTAATATCCTTATCAAGCACTTACACTTCCTTAGAATATATTCTCCAACCTCAGCCTACCTACATTCAAGTTCTATACTATTCTTTTTTATCTCATGGTATGTCTCTTGGGATTCCCATTCATCTTGAAAATGTTCCAAATGAGCACTTGATTGATTTTGGATCATTATTGTGTGAGGTCAACTACCATGAGAAACATTATTGTTTCATCTAGAGCAATGGTTAGTCAACCCCTAGTTAATTCAGATATGCATTAACCAATGGTTTCATCATGAGACAAAGAGCACTCTATCTCATGGCATGAAATTGCTCTGTATCCTCTCCAAAAATCTCTTTGAATTATGATTGAGTTCAATAATGATGTCTTTGACTATCAAAAGCCCACAAAAACATAAGATATATTTTATGTTGATGCAATATTAGTTGACTAACCAAATTCTCATGCATTTGTGTTTACCCTCACATACACTTAAGCCACACATGAGACAAAGGTATCAAGGTACACACAAGATATTTTTAACTAAGACCAATTCATACATGCAACATGCTTAATGCTAATATCAAGAAATCATGGCATGTACTAACAAAGCCAGCATGCATGCACACCCCAATAGAGTTTATTAGCAAGGGAGGCATGATACCTACATGATAGTCATGAATTTGGTGGAAATGACAACTTGACAATGACAAATTGCTAATTTTAACATAATTTGTGGGAGGCAAATGGTAGAGTAATGACTAATGTCTTGTCCCTAAAAAATAACTAAGAAATGGTGGAAGAAAGTGTGGTAATTGACATTACTTGCATAGAAATGCATTAACTCTCAACTAGATAATAGGTGTATTAATTAGAGTGGTGAAAATTGATCTACCAAGTGACATGTAAGTATATTTGGAATCCTATATAAATAAGAGACCATATAGAATCAATAGAGTGTTGTTAAAATATATGGAGGGTGGCGGATAATGAAGTGTTGTGGAATTTTTAGGAGTCCCAAAGAGAGTAGATAGGTTATAATTGATTCAAATGCCTTTGAGCACATTTTAATCCATGTAATCTTGAGTTGATAAGAAATGGGATGATGTTTCTAGTCTTGTTATGACTGTAGAATGTTGTTAGATGTTGCCCATGTTGACTAGATGATTTATGTATATTGAATGATGTGTTTTAGATTTTTTCATATAAGTGCATACTTGTTCCCATGAATTTATATATAAATATAGTAAACTCTTTAAGTCTAAGAGCATGAGACAAATCCTTCATCGCCACTACACACAACTACCCCCAACCTATCGTGATTCCCCTCTTTGTGCCTTAAGTGAGTGCACAAGGATACCTTTTGTGATATGTTAGTGTAGATGGATACAACTTAAATGTTAGAGTGAATGGGTGACCGCTAAGCCATAAAACATATTTGTTATGTTATTAGGATAGGGTTGAATTTTTTTATTGCAATGGAAGATAATGGAGTAGAGAACATGCCATTGTATATGGCTAAGTCCTTGTGTATATGATCGGCTTGGATGGTATAAGGTGAAAGGGGCATGGAATTTGAAAGTAGAGGGGGATAAAATTTTCAACATGATGGGACTAGATGAGTGTGACCTTAGGAGACATGAGAAAAATGATATTCAACAAGGAGTGATGGCAAAAAAAGACCCTCTGTAGAGGGGAAAGTCTAAATTTGGAAGTGTCATGAGGACCCATGTAGTACGAGGATGTCATGAGGGATACTCTCATGAAAATGATGTGCACTCCATTGATACACAAATGTGTGACACTGAGTTAGAGTGAATTTAAGAGCAAAATATGAAGTGCCCAAAGCAATGGCTATTTGGGAAGAGACTACTAGAAGTATGCATGTTTTCCTTTCTACTTGAAACACATGTAAACTCATGTAATAAGGGTTATGCCATTTGTCTTCTACATTTTCTTATTTTTAGGTTAGAGTAGTATAGGGTAGTTTTTGGGTGAAATAATGATGCATTGTCATTTGTAATAATATGCATGAACCTCATAAGTTAAGTCAAGTGAGTCAAGTGATGGATTTATTTGAGAGTCTTATGTCAGATGTCTAAGTTTCTAGGTAAGTGTTGTCACACTATTTTTGTAGCTTATTTATTAGTGAATGATAGCTTGCTAGGTTGGGTAGTTTGAAGGAAGTAAATTTATACCTTAGTAACCATTGCAAAGAAATAACAAAAAGCTTTGTGTTAGAGGACCAAAATGATGATTTGGTATGGGGTGGAAGGGCACCAATAATGGACAATTGTGACCTGGGATGTGAAGAATGAAAAATATAAGTGTGGAGTTGGGATTGACTCAATTTTAAAGGTTTGAGAGGTCAGGAATCACACTAGAGAAAAGAGAGGCATAATGCATAGGAATGAAAAAGATAACTATGGGGCAAAGAAGAATGTAAAAGGAAGGGAACCAAAGTGCCAAAGAATACATGAGGTAAGAGTACACATAGTGAACATCCCACCATAAACTGGTAACTACACAAGATGACATCACTCCCAAGGATGATGAAGAGAATAAATGAACCATTACTAATATTTCATTGATGAAAAAGTAAGAAAGTGATAATAAGTAGCATGTATGGTATTTGAGATGGAGGCCAAGATTGAATGTGTGCAAATAATCTTGACCAAGAGATACACGATGAATTTTGGGGCAAGGAACTACACAAGTAGAGTGCATTTCTCAAGAACGTAAGATCAATCAAAATATACAAATAATTATGGTGTAAATCAGAAAATTATTAGAATGCAATGCTTAAGAATGCATGGCAAAGGATTTCAAGGTAAGGAAGCACACTAGTGGAACGTAAAACCTAGGAACATAATGAATAATTACATGGTAAAGAAGTACACTAGTAGAGTTCAGTGGCTAGGAACACAAATATCCATATGAATGAAAAAGGATTATGGGGCATAGTTATAGGAACATATAAAGTGGAAAAAAGGTGGAGGTCACACCAAAATTAAAGTCACATAAAATGTCTTCATCTATTTCAAATAAATTTTAGTACTAGGAGCTCAATTGAAGGTCATCACATAGGTGAACTTAAGGCAAAGGAAGTGATGATAGTGGAACTGAATGAATAAGGAAAAGTACGTAGGAAGGAGGAAATGGAGTTTAGCATGCATTATGGGTATAAAACTAAGGAAAAAAAACCCAAGATCTAGAGTCACTCACACCAAGTAAAAAAATAAGGCACTAGATGGGAATAAATTAATGATTATTGAGGATAAAAAACTGAGTTAATGTGGGGTAATGTTGACCCATGTGCATGCCCAAAGAATGGATGAGACAAAGGCATCAAGGCATGCAAAAGTTATTTTTAACCAAGACCATTTCATACACGCATCACACCTGGCATGGATAAAAATAAAACATGGCATGTGATAACTAAGGCATCACACACGAGTACCCTAACAAAATTTGTTAGTAAGGCAAAAGCAAGCCCTATATGAAATTTAGAAAGTCTGCATAAATGACAACCTAAAAGTGATAGACATGTCAGATTCAATGTAATTTTTGGGAAGCAAATAATGGAGTAATGATTGACATTTTATCCCTAACAAATAGTTGGGAAATTGTGGAAGATAGCATCATAGCTGACATTGAGTAGAGAACTACATTAATTACCAAGTGGATGATAGGTGAATAAAATTATTATTGGTGGTAGTTGAGATACCAAGTGAAATGCAAGGTTTCTATAAGCCTATATAAATAAGATAATGTAGGGAAACAACATAGTGCTACCAAGATATGAGGGAGGCTAGTAAGTGATAACAAAGTGCTCCAAAATTATTAGGAGTCCCAAATAGATTAGATAGATTATGATTGATTCAAGTGTCTTTGAGCATCTTTTAATCCATGTAATATTGATTTGATAAGTAATGGTATGATGTTTATAGCCTTGTTATGACTATATAATTTTTTTAGACGTTTCTCCTATTAGTTAGATGATTTACTTGTATTGAATGATGTGTTTGGGATTTGTTCATACCAGTGCATACTTGTTTCCATGCATTTCTAGAGAAATATAAAAAAATCTCTAATTCCAAGTGCATGAAATGATGCCTTCACCTCCATTGCTTGAAATTACCCCCAACCTACCTTGGTCCCCCTCTTTACACCTCAGGTGAATGTGCAAGGTTCCCTTGCATGATATGACAGTGTAGAGGGCTACAAGTTAAGTGTTGGAGCATGTAAGTGGACTAGTACATAGGTGACCACTAGGCTACCTAATAATTTGACACCTAAGGTAAGAGTTTTTTACCATATTTATCACAAATTTGGCCTAGGTTGTAGAACCATCATTTTGGATTTAGGCCAAAAGTGACTGTGCACCCTCCACAATGTGATTTAATGCCATATTTTTTAGCTAAATTGTTGGAATAAAAATTCTACTCCTCCACCAATCTTGTTCCATGTTATCTCATCCCAACCCCCTCAAATAATGGGTTGACCTTTCACACCACATATATGCACTTCCTTCCTCCTCTCTTTTATACACATCTGAGCTAACATCAACCATGGACACTCCATATTTATTTCAATTATTATATTTAATTTTTAAACTCATTTATTTCTACCTTGGAGAAGTGAGAGTCTCCTACCACTTTCTTTAGTAGCACATGCTCATCCACATTCCTCACAAGATGATTTTTGTGCTCATCCTAATCCTCTAAATCCCCATCTACCCATCCTTATTAACCCTTATGGTGTTACCTATCTCATCATACATCTCCCCATAAAATTGACATGACCTACCTATAAAAACATTGTATGCATCCATGGGTAAGAAATCACACAAAACCTTATCTTGATATTTACTAACCTACATTTCCACTTCACAATATCCTTTTTCCCTATCATAACCAACACACTCTATATGGTCTTGGGTGTGTATTGCACACCAAATCAAGCTTGAAAACCATCTTAATGGACACTAAATTATTTCATCTTCCACTATTAACCAAAATAGTGCAACACTTACCTTTTGTCTTGCATCAGCTTTGAAAATGTTCCTCCTTTGGTACTCTTTCTCATTATTATTCTCAACCTTTAAGAATCTCCTCATTCCTAACAAAACCTCTCATTGTATTGAATCCTCTATATGCTCAGATGATAGTGTGGATTTTTTATAAACAATATTTTCAAATTTTATCAAATACTAACTCTTTACATCTCAAAAAAACCTATCAAGACTCAATCTCTCTGAGTGCATGCCTTAAGGGGTAGATCGAGAAAGGGGTGGGTAGACATTTGGTACTTTTCAAGATTTTTATCCCTTATTACCATATTATTATCAATCCAACTAGCTCATAAAACTATTCCCTAAGCTATTACTCCTCCCTTGAACACTCCTCCAATCTTTTTCATCTTTTCATCCCTCTTTTCCTCACCTTGATCGCCTTTCACTAGTTGATTGTACTAGGTCAACTAGGTCAACCATATATATTTTTAAACCTTTGATTACTATACAAGGTTGATAGGGTTGACCTTGTATTATTTAGGGATATTTTTCACTTGGATTTTTGTTATCCCTTCAATTAACCTAGCTTAGGGCCTAATGATTTATCTCTTGAAAACATATGGGGTAGACTAGGTCCACCCTATATAACTAACATATTCAAAGGGATTTAGCATGAGATCCACCTATATATACAAGACCATTTCATCATTATTTCAATATGCAATCAAGATTTATTATTCCCTCATGATTCTTTACAATCTGCTCTTCCACCATTCTACTTGAGGATTCTTAGATTATGGTTTTTACTTGGAGAATCTAGTCTTGTGGATAAGTCTTGGATGCTTTGGCCTGTATTATTTATCCTTACAAACAAAAACAACCTATTACAAAGACCCTTTAGCCAAGGGAAAGATTGAGATTCGATGAGTTTACATTCAGGTAAGTATATTCTAACTTTGTTTTCCTCTCTTTAGTAGATAGAAGTGACATAACTATTGGCTCAAATAATATTACTCTTCATATTCCATGTATTAGGGTCTTACTCATACTTAACTTAATTGAGATTCTCTTATACATGTTTTGATTGCTTTACTAACCCCTCATGTTGTGCCACAAGATTTGGTGTGCACTAGATTAGATTTAATTTCTTGTTTATTACATATAGAGTGAACATTAAACCTATGACTCTTTTAGGGTTTTTACATGATTGTGTTAGACTATAGGCTTTGGAACCCTTCCTAGCATGGTGTGTTGTGATAAGTGATCCCCTAATTGGGTCTAGTGGATCCCCATCTTGGTCATGCTCCCGCTTAACAAATGTATTCCCAATCAGAAGTGTAGGTATGCTCTATCTTCTTTGAGCCAAGATTGATTTATAGACATGATGCATTTTTGATTGCATATATACTCCACTTCTACTTGTGAAACTTGCACATTACCTTCATGCATTTTCCTCTCACTATCACATTGAACATGAGGACACTCAAAATCATGATTCCCAAAGTCTTTGTACCTATATTATGTTCTATTTACTGTTATTCCTCTACATCAATGATATCTACCCCTTCCTCTTGTGGAGATGGCTTCTCCCTTTTCTTGTTTATTCGGCACTTGAGAAGTGTTAGCTCTTTCCTAATTCCACTATTGATTGCATTCACTTTATAGTTGTCCTCTACCACTGCCACACTTCCCTCATCCTCTAGTTTTACTTTTTTGCTTCCTAAATAACTTCTCTTTTGCCCTTATATCATAATAATATACTTCTTCCACTTTATGCATCCTCACTGGGCTGAGTTCATCTTGAATATTCTAACACATCTCATTGATGTATTTGGCCACCTTTTCTTGATTTACCTGATGATGGCTAGACCAAATAGTAATCTTGTATAAATATTTTGTGTAGACCTTCACACTGAGCTTGATTTACCTCAAATTTTATAACTTCTTTAATAAATCCATGTAATAATCCCTAGGCATAAAATTTCCTTTCATCTTTGTAACCATCCTCTCTAAAAAAATTATCTTTTTCATACCCCTTCTTTTTCACTTTATTTATACCTCCTTCCACCGTATGGCTACACAACCTTTCAACTTTGTTTGAGCCACCTTTGCCTTCCTTTTGTCATCCACTTCATTAAATTATAAATACTCATCCATCTCATTAATCCTAACAATCAGAGCCTTGGGATTGAAATCCTCTAATTAAGTTGTAAGCTTTGCCTTGGAACCTCTCCCAATATTTTAAATGGATCTAAAAATCTTGTATTCTCCTTCATCCAATCAATTTAGTGCTACTCCCACATCTTCCATTGTTAACTTTTCATTTTTCAAATCACTCATATCATCCCTTGGGATGAATCCCATTCTTATATCCTCTTTAACATCAGATAGTCTTACCTGTATATCCCTAAACATCTTATAATCTCATCCAACCTTATTGTCATGTTGGTAGCCACTACTCTATCTCTTCTCATTCTTCTTGTAGGCATTTTGACCCTATTTTAAACTCAAAATACTATTTTAATACTAATTTTTCATACCTACATAAGCCACACACTCCTTTAGACCATACTTTCAACACTTAGTTCTCTAACCACCCACATAAGATGGAGAAGAATCTCTTCCTTATCCCAAAGTTGATACCTTGCTCTGATACCACTTAATATAGTCAAGGATAGGTATGTATGTTGAGAAAATATGGTTAAAAATACAAATATCCTTTAATATAGGAAAGAGATAATACCATTCTAGGACCAACTACATACAAGAAGCTATGCCATAAATCGTAATGAAGGCTATAAGAAAGTGTTGTTTTTAAAGAGGGGATCAAGGATATAATAAGGAAATTGCATGAAATTAACTAATGAACAAGGGAAAACTATATCCAAGATGTTAGAATATAAACTATCTAGTTATAAATTCCAAATGGATATAAGGGTTATAATTACATACAAAGGTAGTCAAAACTAACCTAACTTTAGATAAAGGAAATCTAACTATGGTTGTATCCGCAGACATAGATAGCCTACACTAAGATAATTTAAGCAAGGAGAGAAGGAAAAAAAAACATATTATTTAATAATATGAAAAATATATCTATCCACTAAATTAAATAAAGTGAAGATATTGGGGATAAGGATACTTACCTTGAGTAGAATTATCGGTGCATAAGTCTCCCCTTTAGTTTTGGTGGCACTTTTTAAGAGATGTTGTAGGTGAATAAATCAAATGGAAAGTATGAAGAAATTATTTTTCTTAATTAGGAACTATAAATACTAAGTGGCACCTCCTTGGTTCAACTTCCTTATATTGAGTTTCAAATACCTTAAGCAAGACTAGACCTCTACAAGAATAAGATCCTATCTCCTAATTCCTCCTATATACTTAGAGTAGAATTTTCATGTTTAAGAAAAGAAAATGAGTGTTTTTGTCATATAAAAATGACATTTAGGAACCCTATAAATACTAATCAATGTCATAAAATTGACTTATCTCAAATGCCAATAGAATTTATCTAGATTGATTCAATATAATGAATCTGGAATGGCATAGTATTGGGTCAGCCATGTAAATCTATTATAAATAGGAAAATAATTAAATAAATTGTGATGAATTTAATAAAAATTATGGAAACAAAAAAATCAATAGATTCAATTTAGTAGGTAAAGGACTCAAATAAATAATAGACTAGATCTACCACATTAATTTAGTAGGGAATACAAAGAAAGTTGTAAAGAGTTAAACTGATAAAGATTGATTTAGTTGGGAGATTTAAAATTAATAATAATAAGAAAATGCATGAAGGGAAGAGAGACCTAAAGGAGGAAAAATAAATTTGAAGGCATGAAGGTGATGATACACAAGTATAAAGATATAATATGTATATCTCTCATATAACACGAGGAGATAACCCAACCCCTTTCCTATTGCACTCTTTAGGATGTGCACTCTAGGAGATTGATGTGTGATGCAAGAGTATCTAAGGTAAGTGATAAATATTTCATCACTAAAAATATAGTAATAGTTTTGGGTAGAGTTCAATAAGAGATGCAGACCTCTTTATGGAATTAATAGAGTTGCAGAGGCAAAGTTTTGGGTTCACAAGTTTGTAACAGCCACAAAGATCATAAATATCACATTAATCACTTTATTGGGTTACATAATTACTCACAACTTAAATTTATAATCTATTAGTGGCTGATGAGATTATATAAGTATTATTGATGTTAATATAGTCCTTAGGTTATTTTAGTCCTTAGTCACAATGGAGATTAATTCATCACTTTGAGCCTAAGTATTGTGATAATGAAAATAGAATTCATAAGAGTTTAGGATTTGGGAGTCTAGGAGTAATAATTTTAGTAGAGTTAATAAGAGTCTAGGATCCTAAAGTTAGAGGGGTCCAAGATTCTAATGGGTCCAAGAGTCTGAGAGTTTGGGGTTGTGACACGTGTCATAATCATGATCTTTCTAAAAAGTCATAGGTAATGGTGGGGCCACAAAATTTTACGCATATGTGATCAATTCATTATGTGGAAACTCAATAAGTCCATGGGTCAATAGAGTATAGGGAAGACACTGAAGTTAAATAAAGTTTGTTACACTGAGAAAATGGTATTGCGACATGTGTTACAATCCTAGTGAGTCTTTGGGTAAATAATTCCCTTAAGCCATGTTCAATAGGCAAGTAATACCAGGGAATTTCAAATGGCCATATCTTTTGCAAGATATCACCAAATGAAGTTTTATCAATCACATTGTAAATCTCTTGATAAAAGCTTTACTTTGGTGATGATCATGGGGTAATTGGTCACACTAGTGAGCCACTATTTGTGATTAAAATAACTTAATACCATTTTCAACTATCTACTAGAATTTATAGTAAAGAAATGAAACGTGGTAAATGTATCAAGATTGATGATCATGAAGGGTTATAGGGAATTTTTAGATTTTGAGGCTAAAATAGAAACGGTTTATCTTCTTAATTAGAGAAAAAAGGGGGATAGGGACAAAGATACAAAGTAGAGATATAATTCATTAAGTGAGTGTGTGATCCTAGTCTTTTGGTTGTGAATGTAATTTGGTATCAAAACATAAAGAAAGAAAGTGTGTGTCTTTGTCTAGTGTCTTATGTCCCTAATAGATTGAGAGTGAGAGAGAACTACCACTGGGGAGTGAGGAATATATTCAATTTCCCCCCTAATTCCCACCTGCACTAATTTGTATCAAGGCAAGGTTTTTCCCTTATTGGGTGATGTGTGTGAAGACTCTAATTGAGTCATTATCAAGTTTTGAAGGAGAATATTACATTTTGATGGAGTGATGGCATATACAACTAATCTTTTTAGAAGAGGAGAAATACCAAGGGCACTTAGAGTTACATACTTGGCATAGATGATGAGATGAATCCAAGAAAGATTGGATGCAATGGAAGCAACACAAATAAGAGGAACTCATGTTAAATATCTAAGTGATGATGAAGTATAATATCAAGAGATTTAACTAAAATAGATGGTAGATGTACCTAAGCACATGTTTCACAAATATGTTGTAAAATTGGATAGAAAATCAAAAGTTAGATACCCCTTTCTACAATATAAGTTTAAGCCTTGAGGAGCTTATAGATTGGATCATGGAGATGTAGAAATACTTTGAATATGAGTTAGTGGAGGAACTCAAGAAGGTAAAGTTTTCTTTCACAAAGTTGAAGGGTCATACATCTCTATGGTGGGATCATGTGAAAACTAAAGATGAATCAAAGGTAAAGAGAAAACCAAACCTTAGGACAAGATGGTAACAAATTTGAAGGCCAAGTTCTTACCTTAAGATTACCAGATGAGTTTTTTCAATAAATTACAAAATTTGAGACAAAAAGAGATGAGCATAAAAGATTATATTGAGGATTTTTATAGACTCACTATAAGAACATGACATATAGAAGATGATTTAGAGAAGGTGCCAATATATATGAATGGATTGTGTTTCCATTCAACATGAAATAAAAATTTTAAAACTAAGAATGGTGGAGGAAGCCTATAATGTGCATTATAGGTAGAGAAAAAGTTGTTTAGAAGGTACAAATGAACTCTAGAGTTAGAAGGATATTCTCAAGAGGAATATAAAAAAATAATGGTGGAAGAGGATAGTAAACTCAAGAAGGATAAATAATCATCTCTCAAAGTTAGAATTAAAATGCAAGAGGAAGAGGTTATTCTTCTAAAGAAATAGGATCCTTAAAAATAGGAAGACATATAGGTTATGGGTAGGTGTTTTGAGTGAAATAAGTATGTTGGACATGGAAATTTTGAGTATCCATAAGCATTCCAGAATAGTAACAAGAGGGATAAATATAGAAATCATATTTATCATGTAGATGAAGAGAGTGTTGGATCTCCAACATGCATGGAATATCCAGAATGAGGGGTGGCTCTTATGATGAAAAGAGTGTTGTCAAAGCCAACCAAAGAGATAAACAAATTAATGCAAAAAAAGAGTCTATTCTAGACTATTTACAAAGTAAGAGGTAAATGTTTTAAGGTATTTGTTGATAGTGGTATCATTTATAATTTTGTGTCTCAAGAGATGATGGAAACACTTGGATTTAGAAAGTTAGTGCATCTAATGCCATACAAGGTTTTGTGGTTGTTTATGGGTCACCAAGTGTTGGTGAATGATATATGTATGGTGAGTGTTTAAATAGGTTCATATTAGAAAAAAGTTTTATGTGATATTATGCCTATGGATGTGTGTCATGTGTTTTTAATAATGTTATAGAAGTAGGATAGAAGAGCAATGCATTATGGTAGATCGAACACCTACACTTATGAAGGGTGGAAAGAGGTTCACTTTGAGCCCATTGAAGGATAGAAGAGAAAAAATGGACAATTTTTTTAAGGTAATTTAGGTTTTGGTGAAAATTTATTCAATGTGACAAATATGAAAATGACATGCTTTGCTTTCAATTCAAAGCTTATGCAAGTTGTGACTGCCATTAAGGTGAGTGATCTTCCTATTGAAATTCAAACAAATTGGGAGAATATGTTGACATTGTGTCAAATGATTTTCTAGATGGACTAACACCCATGAGGAACATTAGACATCATATGCATCTAGTGATAAAATTAAGTTTTCCAAACAAGGCAACTTATAGATTAACTTCAATGGAGAATGAGGATATAAAGAGGCAAGTACAAGATTTTATAAAAAAGGGTTTGATCTAGGAGAGTTTAAGATCATGTGCAGTCCCAATTATATTGGCACCCAAGAAGGGTGGATATTAGAGAATGTGTTAGACTAGATAGCAATAAATAAGATCACTATTAAGTACAAGTTTCTAATTCCATGAATGGATGACTGCATGGACTATTTGAGTGGATCCAAGTACTTCACCAAGATAGATTTGAAAATTGGATATCACCAAATTTAGATAAGGGAAGCTGATGAGTGTAAGATCATATTCAAGGTGAATGATAGATTACATGAGTAACTTGTTATGCCATTCAATTTTTTATATGCCTTAAGCACATTCATCAGACTAAATTATTGAAGTTGTTTATAGGTAAGTTTGTGATTGATTATCTGGATGATATTTTGATTTTTAGTCATTTTAAAGAGGAGCATTTGAATTTGGTTTTGAATAACCTAAAGGAAGATATTTTTGTCAACTTAAATAAGTGTAGTTTGATGCAATAAGAACTAATATATTTTTGATCTCAAAATATGGGTTGAGAATGGACCCCAAAAAGGTGAGAGCGATTTTGGAGTGGCCTTCACCAAAAAGTATGTTTGAGGCAAAAATATTTTATGGGTTGGAAATTTTATATCATAAATTTAACAAAAAATTTAATGGATTTTTTTCACCCATTACAGAGACCATGATAGGAGGTAAAAATATGTTTTAATGGATAGTCACAGCAAAAGATAACTCTAAATTATTGAATAAAAAGGTAACACAATAGTCAGTGTTAGCTTTAACATATTTTGGAAAAGTTTTTATAGTGGATTGTGATGTGAGTGAAACAATGATAAGAGTGGTATTGAGGCAAGAAGGTAAGGCCATTGCATATTCTAGTGACAATTTAAATGAAGCTATGATAAAGTATTCGGTCTATGAATAAGAATTTTATGTAATTATGCAATTCCTTAATAAGTGTAGGCACTAATTGTTTCCAAAATAATTAGTTTTATTTATGGATCATCAAAATTTGTAATTTATAAACAACTAGAGTAAGCTTAATCAAAACCAAATGGATATATTTTATTCAAGTTTATTCTTCTATTTTAAAACATATAAGTGGGAAATACAATAAGGTTGTGGATACCTTATCCAAGCTCTTGTTGTGAATGAGTTCATGATAGAGGTCATTGGGTTTGACTCAATGAAAGACTTATATGAGAAGGATTTGGATTTTTCATATGCATGGGCAACATGCATGAATATAATGAATATGGATAGAAATCCATATCAATAGTATATGGTTCAAGATGGATTTTTGTTCAAAGGAAAGAGGATGTGCATACCTAAAGGTTATTTAAGAGAAAAACTAATGAAGGAAAAACATGGTAGAGACTTAGCTTGTCACTTTGGGCATGATAAAATTTGGCACAATGGAATAAATATTATTATTGGCCACAAATGAGCATGTAATTGAAGGATTTCATGTAAGGGTGTAGAGTTTTCTAACATGCTAAAGGAAAAATTTAGAATATGGGACTATATCAGCCACTATCTATTCTAGATAGACCATGGGATGTATTGATCATGGATTTCATTCTTGGATTACCAAGAACTCAATGAGAAGTTATGAAATTACATGTCTTGACAAAGAGTATTTTATCATATACAAATAATAAGTTTGTTAGAAAATTTAGATGAAACTATGGTGAAATTAGGACATGATATTGGACTTTCGTATAACCCATAATCCTCAAACAAATGGGTAAAAATAGGTTGTAAATCATAATATTAGAAATTTACTAAGATGTTTAGTTGGTGATAAGCCTAAACAATGGGATTTAATGTAGGGGTAATTTTAATGGCTAATATTTTCCATTTGTCTAAAAGTATATTTTTGTCCTTTTGAAAATGGTTAATTAGGGAAACATATGAATTGGCCTACTAGCCCAAATTTTATTCCATTTCCTTAATTATCACTTCTAATCACCCTATAAAATATGTTACAACCTAATTTCATACATAATTTATCCATTATTATTACATATTTATGGGTCTTCATTGACCTAAAATTATAAAGAACATGTATTAGTTATTTTAAATAGATATTTATAGTCTTTATTATATAATATATACATATATTTTATAGATATATAATTTATTACATACATACCATGTGGACTGTAGGTGTAATATTTTTTATATTTTATTATCATGCTTAACATTTACCTACCACTAACATCTAAAAATATTAATGTTTAAACATATTTAAAAGGAAACACGTTGGGAACTAATCAGGAGTACACATGTTCATTAATGCCACAATGTTGGTTAATTTTTCATAATCATGGTTACCAAAGACCATGTGAAATTTTTGAGTTCATGGATCAACTCATTTGGTTTCAACTCCTCATTTCCCTCTAATAAAAGTGTGTCAATTATGAATTCCAAGATGAAATCATTGTTAATAAGAGTCCCTTGTTCTTGGATACTAACCACTACAAACCTCATCTATATGAAATAACATGTCTTCATTCACAATGAAAAATCATTTGTATAATCTCTCTTCATTCTTCAATATATCAACAAGACATGGATTTATTCTCATCAACACAAACACATACACCCTTATGATCAAGTTATTACTATAATTTGGACTAATTTCGTAGACATTAAGTTAAATCTACTACTCATTCTTTACTTCTTGAAGTTGTCTTATGGAATGCATTCATGGCAGAATATGCATGAAAAGGGATTACAAAAGGCATCACAAAGATTGTATGAATAATAGATAGAGCCTTATATCTAAGTGATTTAAATATATTTATGAGTTCATATTTCCTTTGTTATGTGCTTTATAAATTACTTTATATCTTTTGAGAAAAATAATCCTTAATAATACATAAAATACAAATACACCCAAATATTTCTTACTATAAGGTCAATTTTTGAGTGCTTTATTTTAGTTTAAGTATTTTTTTAGGTGAGATGAATTATAAAGGATCTATTAAGTAGGAAGTGTTATCAATGTGGCTAGAGTAGTTTAATTTTTTATGCAAGTTTATTTTAACATCTATAGCATTTGGATGATTGTAATATCCATGAGAAGCTCAAGAATTTGAAATTTGGTTAGCATGATTTGTCTTGCAACATTTTTTCAATATTCCTCTTATTGTCATGAATTTTTACACTTCAAAATAACACCCCAAATCATTCTCTTATAGGTGATTGGAGGTAAACCAAAAATAGGGACAATAAAATTTTTCAAAATAAAGATACCTACTCCATATCCCAACGGACAAGGCTTATCGAACCCATTCATAATTTTTCTCATAGATAAATCTACATGAGAAATTATGCATAATGAATTTTTAAGAACCAATGTTCTTCATGTTTGATGTTCATTGCATCCATTTTTTATTACATTCACCACTCATTGGATTTGGGATTTGTAGTTTGTATTTTTGGATTATATTGAGACATGATGCTTATTATTCTTCATCAAAATACTTTTCTAATACATCAAACAAGATCAAAAACAAAGTTAAAATTAAAAAATTATAGATAGGGGGAACTTGAACCCTGCGTTGGAGTTTTCCACTCCATCCACATTAGATATTTTTACCTATACTGTAGTCTTAAAACCCCTAATGTCAGAGTTTTCCACTCCCTCTACATCAAAGATTTTCATATGTAGTGTAGTTTAAAACCTTTGAAGTTAGAGTTTTCCACTCTATCGACATTATAGATTTTCACCTACAATGCAATCTCAAACCCTCGACATGGGATTTTTTTTCCCCTGCATCAAAGATTTCACTTGTAGTGTATTTATTGGTAGATCTTGGGGTAATTTGACATGGTATTAGAGATATAATCTGATTGCCATTTTGTCATTTTTGAATATCCTTTGTGCAAAAATTATTACATACATCCTACAAGGTATCTTAATTTTTTAGTTCATCATAGGTTTGGTGGGATTTCTTGAAAATTCATGCAAACTATTTAGATGAAGTCTCTATTCGAAATGGTAAAGGCATTCCAACCCAAGAAGAATTTAATTTATTGAAAATATAACATCACAAATCAAGCTATAGATATGAAATGAAAAAACAATGCAAATCATATATATTTATAAATGAAGCATATCAAAGCATGCTAGTAAAAATTAAGGCACTTGCATATATAGGCAAGGAAAAATACTAAACTAGCTAAGCTGGCCAATTTGGGAAAAGGCCTCACATAAGAAAAACTCACTACAAGATGAAAAATATAGTTAAGACACTAGAAAGCATGAGAAAAAATTTGAAAAACATACTCTAACACCCCCCACCTCAAGTGAGCTAGGGGATAACAAAAGCTAAAAAATAAATAGCGCCATGTCCACAATATGAGTCTTGGCAACTAGGCCTGATAAAGTACTCATGTACAATATGTATCCATGAAATGAAGATGGAAGATGTCCTATGAACACCCCCCGATGACAACTTATAAAACCCCAAACATGCCATGCAACTTAAGGAAATGAGGTGATGTAAAAGGCTTCATGAAGATGTTTGTAAATTATTGCTGAGTTAGAATATACTTCAAGCTAAGAACATCATCTTGAATGTGTTGACAAATGAAGTGCAAATGTACCTCAATTTGTGATGCAAGGGCATCTTATAAGGATCCCAAAGTGATTCAATTTTGTCTTAAGTGAGTCCAATAAGGTTTCTTATGGTTGATAAAGGTCCTAAGTAGTCCATAGGTGGAGTCTAGGTTGTCTAAAGATGCATAAAATTTGAATTTTTGATTTTCCTGCCAAAAGTAATGTTTGAAAATTTGAATCTTAATTAGCTTCTTCTAAGGATTTGCTATGAATTTATGAATGTGAAAATATATATCAAGTGAGTCTAAAGGTTTTGATCATTGTAATAGGTTCATAAATTGTCATGAGTCAATTGTCATGTTTCTAAATATGTCAAAGGTGCAAAATCAAGACAAAATGTAATGTAAGCAAAAAAGACCTTAACATAGGAAAAGGAAGTCAAGATTCAGTTATGACTCTTTTTAGGAGCCTTGGAGTCAATTTTGTTATGTTAGATAGTTATTTCATTCGAATGGGAAGAATGGTAGATAGAAAAAAAGCTTGTATGAAGGGGAAGATTGATGTTTGAAACCTGTGTTGAAATGATTATATATAGACCCTGCTAATGTCAATGTTTATGTTTATATCTACGTATATGCTTGTTGATGGAAGACCAAAAATTGGAAAATTTTCCAAGTGAGATCGAAATCTAATGTTGTTTTGTTTGAAAGGAAGTTGTGAGGTTCAAAAATTTTGTGTATTATGTTGAGAACAGAACCTTGAATATTTTATGTTATGAATATGCATATATGAGTATTGTGTTCTATTGGATAACTTGTTTGATAATTTTAATAAATATTTTGTTTAGAGGCTATGTTTTTTGAAACATACAATCCATAGAAATATTGTTGCAGACCTATATACCCTATTTTGAAGTAATTATTCTTGTTGCTGACCATATATGTGTTGTTGGTGAAGAATGAGAATGGAAATGGTTCCCAAATGTTATTTAATGATTGAATAAGGTAATTTTAGAGAATATGTTGAAAGGAATATTGTTCAAAGAATTTTGTATGTAGACCTTTTCAAGAATAGACCCCTGTTGTGGAGTTGTTCTTTGTATGTAAAACTATGTTGTGTTGTTATGAGACAAAAAACATTGAACTTGTATTATTAATGTGACTAAAGAATTAATGTTCTTTGATATTGGATTAATTTAAAAATAATTAATCCGTATCAGTTCCAAGAATCATATTGGATAGATAAAGAAACTCTGTCAAGAACCTTATTATGATCACACAGACTATGTGTTTGTTTTATACAGGAAATGATCTTTCCATCAACTAATTTGAGTTATGGTAGATTGAGGTAAGTATTTTGAATGTTATTGAAGGTTTCTAGATTCTTATATTGGCATATTATCTTGAGTTGTGTATTCTCATAAAGACACAGGCTTATAGTTATGTTGTTTTCTTGCACAATCAACTGTATATTGGTGTAGAAAGTTGTGATAGTGGATTAGAATGTTAAATCCAATTATTGGAAGACATGATTTGGGTTATTAAAGACATAAAAAACTAAATTTTAATATTTTAAACCCATTAAGTCATCCATATTTTAATTTATAAGCTCTCAACCTATGACTGAGATAAGAAACCCCTAAACTAGGGTTTGAACTTCTAGATAGTTTTCACCATCATAAATGATTGAAATTTGGTATGTAGTTGGGGTTTTACATGTTTGAAGATATTATGTAGGTTTAAATATTTTAGTGTACATTTTCATATGTTTATAGAGCTCTGACTGTTAATAGGATGGTGAAAGGGCTAATAGGCCTAATCAAAGAACAACTTAGGTCAAATAAAGTGCCTTGGGAATAGAGTTAGGTTTGGAAACCTTGGAAGTAGATAATTGGTGGAAAAGGGTATTGTATGAAGAGTTTATTTTTAGATTAGTAAAGTCATAATTATGTACAAGGTCAAAAATACCAAAGATAGGGCTACAAGGATTGTGAGCTAAGTGGTAGAGTTGTGAAGAGAAGTGAACTGAAACCTAGAAAGTGTTTATGAATTGATTGAAAGGGTAGAGAGGGTAATGAAACCCTTGATAAACAAGATGAAAGCTTAGATAGATATATGAGAACTAGATGAATATTTATGCCAATGCATGAGGAATTGAACTAAGAAGCTAATGTATAAGGGAAAGGGTTTAGAAAAAAGGATAAGTGAGATAACTTGGTGTATTCTCTACATCAATTTGCTTGGTCCATTGATGCTCAATTAGGTTGAAAGATATATAAATTACACTTTGGTTGTCACACCAAAGTATAATAGGTAAATCCTGCATGAATCCAAACTCTAATAACAACTATTGAAGCCAAAGAACCTATTGATTAATTATAACTATTTTCTTGTACTTAGTCTCTGTAGATGAAAGTGCAATAGCTTGATGCTTCTTACACAACCAAGTAATAGATGAAGAACCAAGATAAAATATGTAACCAAAAGTGGAACATTTGTCATCAAGAGAACCTACCCAATCTAAATCATTGTATCTAATTGGGTAGAACCCCTGGTGTAGTGTAATCCAAAATGAGCAGTGCCTTGTAGATATCTTAAAATTCTCTTGGCAACCTACCAATGACTATCATGAGGGTCATGTGCAAACCTAGATATAAGACCAACTAAAAATGAAATATTGATGTGAGTATGGGTCAAATACATAAGACTCCCTACCATCTGCCTATACAATGTAGGATCACAAAGTGGATTAATACAAGAGGCAATGAGAGTCACTCCAAACTGAAAAGGAGAAGGATTTGGCTTGCAATCATTCATGCCAAAATTTTGAAGTAGATGAAGTGTGTACTTATGTTCACTCAAATAGATCCATGTATCTAACTATAAAATTTTTAGACTAAGAAATAAATGTAGAAGACCAAGATCTGTCATGTCAAACTATGCTAAAAGTACCTGCTGAATAGTGTGAATTTGAAATGAGGAGCTACTTATGAGAAGTAGATCATCGACATACAAGACCAGAATAACAATGTCTTCCCCAATACACTGAATATACACTATGAAATCAAAGTGGTAGAGAATAAATCCAGTGGAGAGAATAAATGAATTTGTCTTCTCATACCAAGCTTGAGGGGCCTATTTGAGACTGTAAAGAGACCTCCTAAGTCGACAAACAAGAGAAGAATCATGAAAAAACCTAGTAAGTTATTTCATATAGATTTCTTCATAAAAGTCTCTATGTAAGAAAGCACTCTTAAAGTCTATCTGATATACTAGCCAACCTTGTGATGCAGTAAAAAAAGTACAAGATGAATAGAATCCATCTTGGCAATGGGTGCAAAAGTCTTAGAGTAGTCAATACCTTCAGCTTGTGAGAATCCTTTTACAACAAGATGTGCCTTATACTTGTCTATAGACCCATAAACTTCATACTTGGTGTGGCAAATCCATTTTCACCTGATCAAATTTATTCCCTTAAGAAGAGTGACCAAATCCCAAGTGTTATTATTCATCAATGAAAAATATTTATCTATCATTGCATCATCCCACTCATGTATCCCATGAGCCTATGAAAAGGATTGTGGATACCTAGAAATTCCTAACACAAAAGTCCAATATCCATAGAATGTGTATGACAATTTCAAGTAGGTGGAAGATCCTGTATGAAGGGTGTTGTCTCATAAACTATTGTATGAGCCCACCTAGGCATAATGTAAACATAAGTGTGAAGAAGATCCTCATCCTTTATACCCTCCTCAATAATTCCCTAATTTTTCTCCTCAAAGAATTAATTCTTGAGAGGAGGTGAATAGTGGAAAGAAGAATAAAAAGGCATGGAAGAAGATGAAGAATCATGAGATGTGAAATGCTCATCAAACTATACATGAGTTCAAAATGAACATCATGAGTATTAGGATCTAAATAATGATAAGCTCTCATGTCCTTGTAATACATTACAAAAATCAAAGGTTTGATCTTCTTGTCCAATGCTTTCCTTTTCTTCTTTGGTACAAACACCCAAGCAAGGTTCCCAAAGACTCAAAAAAATGAGACATCAAGCTTGATTCTAGACCAAGCCTCCTTCAGAGCCATATGCTCAAGTGCTCGATGTGGTGTGAAATTTTGAATGTAGTTCACATAATTAACTACCTCTATTAGATAAATATGAGGTAAATCTTATGAATGCATCATACAATTAGCCATATCCTTCAGAGTTTAATTGTTCCTCTCTATTAAGCCATTCTAAGTATGTGAAATAGAATGTTGGTGAATAATACCATGGGCTACTAAGAAATTAGTGAACTCTCGATTGAAGTATTCCCCCCCTCCATTATTTGTACAAAGCTTTTTGATGCAACTCAATGAGTGTTTCTCAACCAAAACCTTAAAGACTTTGAAGTGAGAAAATACATCACTCTTGTACCTAAGAAAATAAAACTAAGTTCACCTCAATAATTTTTTGATGAAGGTAAGTGCATATTTAACTCTATTGAAAGGAGTAGGAAAGACCATTAAATCACTGTGCACAAGCTCAAGTGGTGAAGAAGCTCTCGTGGACATGCCCTTAGGAAATGGATCTTAGTGTTGTTTCCATAATGCATAATTAGGGTAGATTCCATAAAGACATGAGACTATAGGAAGACCCTTTACCATACTGTGAGTGCTCAACTCTTTCAAATATATGTAGTTGAGGTGTCCAAATCTCTCATGCCAAAGCTAACTCTTATAATCTACATGAAAAATTAAACACATCCCTAAAGGAGGAGTATAATCAAAACCCTAAAAATAATAAAGTTGAGAAATATGATCATCAACATTTGATGCAATGAGTGTTTGTGTCTCTAACAAAGCTTAAACTTCAGTACCCTATGGTGTGAAAGTCACTATCTTACCCTGACCAAAATGGCAAATCTAATACATTGAAATTAGATTGGTGGTGATGTTTGGAACATATAATGCATCATTGAAGCAGCCACTATCTAGCTATATGTTACCCTTCCCCTTACCATATATTAAGGAAGAATCTCCAACCTCAATGTTGGAAGTAGAACTCAGACCAAGAGATACAAAGGACTCCTTGGTAGACATCATATAGTGTGAAACACCAGAATCTAGAACCCAACTATCTGAAATAGGTAACTATGATCTCCCAATAATATTAAATTCTTTTCCATGCTTATGAGATGGCAAACAAGTGGAGATAGAGATCTTGTGTTTTATAATGGCATCATCTAAGGATTGTATTCCCTTGAAATTCCTAAACTCTTCATGGCCAATCCCCCCATAATAGGAGTAAGATAGGTTATACTTATTCTTGGATTTAGAAGATGGTTTGGGTTTAGATGAAGTAGTGTTGATAAGATTATGTGCATTTTGAGATGGAAGAGGGGTGTTTTTCTTATTACTCTTAGATTTCCCCTTAGACTTAAGATGTGAGTCCACTAATGCTTTTTGAGAAGTAGAAGTCTCAATGTGATGTTAGGGTGTGGAGCTAAAAGCTTCACCAAGGAGCATACAAAACAGGTTCGAATCTACACAGATGCCGACGTCGGTCAGGAGCGACTGACGTCAGTCAGTTGCAGTTACAGAGGCGCCAACGTCGACAGTAGGGTCGGCCGGCGACGGTCACAGGCGAACAGGCAGGAATCGATGTCGGTTACCTGCGTGTCCAGAAAGCTATTTCTGTGGACAGAAGCGAGTGTTTGCATGATAAGTTTGAGTTGTGGATTCAAGCTTGCATCTCTATTATTAGCATTACTATTTTTTAGAGCCCTTGTTGAAGAGGCTTAACTGTTTGTTGTAAGAGCATGCTCAAGTTTCCTATTTTTATATGTAGGAAAGATCTTCTTAGCTTAGATTGGTAGAATGTAGAACTGTAAGAGTAGAACATTGTAAATGTTTGAAGGACAGTACTGAGTTGCATCAATCCAGGGTGTTGGATTTGATTGTAATTGAGAGAGAGCTCTTGAAGAATAGAGATCTAGTGAGAGATCTTGTGTGCATCTAAGAGAGGTGTGGAAGAACGAAGTTTCTTCATTGTATTCCTATTGTAAAGAGTTTTAATACAAGTTTTCAGGGTGTTTTCTTGTATATCTTGTTCTGTGCTATTTATCATTTCAGTTACTTATCTATCTGATTTAATTTTGCATTTATTGTTGTCACAATTGTAATCTATTGTTGGTTTGATCCCCCAACAAGTGGTATCAGAGCCTTGGTTATAGGTTCAGAGCTTGATAATTGGTATCAAAGTTCAGGTTCACTAACAGGTGGTTCAGATCTGTGTAGTGTGTTTTGATTACAGGTTGCTCACAGGGGTTTCTGCAGGGATTTCTGTTTGAGTGGGAGAAGCAATGGCAGAAGAAAGTAAGTTGAGAATGGAAAAGTTTAATGGAAAGAACTACCAACATTGGAGAATGCAAATAGAGGACTATCTGTATCAGAAGGATCTTTACTTACCGTTAGGTGGGATAGCAAAGAAGCCCAAGGACATGGAGGATGAAGAATGGAAAGTTCTTAATAGAAAGGATCTGGGGTCTATAAGACTGAGTCTGGCCTCCATTGTGATATCTAATTTGTCACAGGCAAAAACAACGGTAGAGTTGATGACTACGTTAGCAAATATGTATGAAAAACCCTCAGCTTCAAATAAGGTATATCTTATGAAGTAGTTATTTAATTTGCATATGAATGAAGGTGGATCTATTTCTACTCATCTGAATGATTTCAATGGTATTGTGAATCAATTAAGCTCATTATATAGTGTTTGATGATGAGATAAAAGCTCTTTTAATATTATGTTCTTTGCCTGAAAGCTGGCATGGCTTAGTAATGGCAGTAAGTAATACTGCATCTGCATCAAATATTTTGAAAGTAGAGGATGTTGTTAGTGTTATCTTGAATGAGGAAATACGCAGGAAAAGCACAGAAGAGGCATCCGGGAATGCTTTAAGTTTTGAGAGCAGGGGAAGGCAAAAAGAGAAGAGCAAGAAAGGCAGAGCAAGATCCAAGTCTAAGGGGAAAAGCAGATCTAAATCCAGAAATGGCAGGAAGCCACAATGTTGGAATTGTGGAAAGATGGGGCACATAAGCAGAGATTGTTGGTCAAAGCCCAAGGAGGACAACCAACACGAAGGAAAGGAAGAAGCCAAGATTGCAGGTATTGCACAGGATGCTTTAATTTTCTCTCTGCATAATAATATAGAGTCTTGGGTATTAGATTCTGGTGCTTCTTTCCACGCTACCCCTAACAGGAAATATTTCAGTGACTATATCCATAAAGATTTTGGAATAGTGTACTTAGGGGATGATGAGCCTTGTAAGATTACTGGCAAAGGTAAAGTGCAGCTGAAGATGCAGAATGGCAACACATGGGTGTTGAGAGATGTGATGCATGTTCTTAGTTTGAAGAGAAATTTGATTTCTGCAGGTAAGCTAGGTGATGAGGGTTGTACAGTAACTCTCACAGCAGATTCTTGGAAGGTGACCAAGGGTGCACTCGTTATGGCTAGAGGTAAGAGAGAAGGTACTCTCTATTTGTGTAATTGTGTTATTAACAAATCTCCTTCAGTTTTATCTACTTCAGATGTGGATGCTAAATTGTGGCACTCAAGGCTTGGCCACATGAGTGAGAAGGGGATGTCAATTCTTAAGTCTAAAGGTATGCTTTCAAATTTGAAAAGTATGGATCTAGAATTTTGTGAGCATTGTGTATTTGGAAAACAGAAAAGGGTTAGTTTTCTCAAGACTGGGTCTACTAAGAAAAGGCAGAAGTTGCAGCTTGTTCACACAGACGTGTGGGGACCGGCTCAGGTAGCCTCTATTGGCGGATCACGGTACTATGTTACATTCATAGATGACGCCACAAGAAAGGTATGGATCTACTGTATCAAAAAGAAATCTGATGTTTTTGAGACTTTTAAGATTTAGAAAGCTATGGTTGAGAATGAAACAGGTAGAAGATTAAAGTGCTTGAGATCTGATAATGGCGGTGAGTTTTGCAGTCTTAAGTTTAACTGGTATTGTTACACTCACAAAATCCGAAGGTAAAGGACGGTTCCAAGGACACCTCAACAGAATGGTATTGCTGAAAGGATGAACAAAACTATCATGGAGCATGCAAGATGTATGAGATTGCATGCAGGGTTGCCCTTAGAGTTTTGGGCAGAAGCAGTTGACACCGCAGTGTACCTGATTAACAAAGGACCCTCTACAGCTCTGGATGGTGGAATTTCAGAAGAGGCATGGACAAGTAAAAAGGTAGATCTCTCATATCTCAAAGTTTTTGGTTGTGAAGCTTTTGTACACATAGATAAGGAAAATAGAAAGAAGCTTGATGCTTAGTCTATGAGGTGCACGTTTATTAGCTATGGCTCAGATGATTTTGGTTTCAAATTTTGGAATCTAGGAACTAACAAGGTAATCAGGAGTCGTGATGTTGTTTTCAATGAAAGAGTGATGTACAGTGATCAGATGAGGAAGCTGGATCAGTCTGGATAGAGCAATGGTGAATTGGATGAAGTTATGGTCCAAAATGAGCTCGCAGGAAAAAGAAATAATCACTTACAGGAAAACACAGAGACCGACATCGGCAAGATAGGAACCAGCTTCAGCAGCACAGAAACCGATGTCGGTCGTACAGAGACCGACGTCGGCAGACCAGGCACCGACGTCGGTCAAGAAGAACCAGCGTCGGCCAGTAACAGGCTACAGATGGCCGAGGTCGGTCACTGTCAGAAAATTTGGGTGGACAGATTGTTGAGAACAAGTCCAAGACACCCACCAGGAGGTCTGAAAGAGTAAGTAAGCCTCCAATTAGATATTCTCCTTATATTATTTATTGCTAACTGATGGTGGAGAACCAGAGAGTTTTGAAGAAGCATTACAGGTGGAGTCCAGGAGTAAGTGGGAGCGTGGCATGGTTGAGGAGATGGAGTCCTTAAGAGAGAACCAAACATGGGATTTGGTTGAATTGCCAGCTGGTAAGATAACACTGAAGAACAGATGGACCTACAGGTTGAAAGAAGGTGAGGATGGACAGATGAGATATAAGGCCAGATTAGTGGTAAAAGGATTTGCACAAAAGCCAGGTATTGACTTTGGTGAGATTTTTTCTCCTGTTGTTAAGATGACTTCTATAAGGGTCGTATTGTCTTTGGTTGCTTTTGAGGATTTGCATCTTGAGCAGCTAGATGTTAAGACAGTGTTTCTTCATGGAGATTTGGATGAAGAAATTTACATGGAACAGCTAGAAGGTTTTGAGGTCAAGGGTAAGGAGAAGTTTGTGTGCAGATTGAAGAAAAGCTTGTATGGCCTCAAGCAAGCTCCTAGGCAATGGTACTTAAAATTTGACAGGTTTATGACTGAGCATGGCTACAGTAGGTGTCAATTAGACCATTGTGTATATTTCAAGAGATTTGATAATGGTAGATATATTATTCTATTGTTGTATGTAGATGACATGCTGGTTGCAGGGTCTCACATGCAGGATATCTCAGAGCTTAAGGTGAAATTAGCTCAAACGTTTGCTATGAAGGATTTGGGAGCAGCTAAGAAAATCCTCGGCATGAGCATTAAGAGAGACATGAAAAATCACAGGTTGATATTGTCTCAAGAAGATTATGTGAACAAGGTGTTGGAAAGGTTTAATATGCAGGATGCAAAACCGGTAAGTACACCTTTGGCTGGACATTTTAAGTTGAGTAAAGAACAATGTCCTAATTCACATGAAGAGGTAGAGTACATGAGTAAGGTTCCATATTCTTCCGCAGTAGGAAGTTTGATGTATGCAATGGTGTGTACTAGACCAGATATTGCCCAAGCAGTGGGAGTGGTAAGTAAGTATATGGCTAATCCAGGTAAGGAACATTGGAAGGCAGTTCAATGGATCCTTAGATATCTGAGAGGAACCAGCAGTAGACACTTGTGCTATGGAGGTTCAGATACTTCTCTACATGGTTATGTAGATTCAGATATGGCAGGGGATTTGGATGGCAGGAGGAGCACTACAGGTTATGTTTTTACTGTAGATGGAACGGCGGTTAGTTGGATATCTAAGTTGCAGAAGGTTGTTGCCTTGTCAACTACAGAAGCAGAGTATATTGCAGCCACAGAAGCTAGCAAGGAGATGATATGGATGACACGGTTCATGGAAGAGCTTGGAAGAGAGCATGGGAGTTGCAGATTGTATAGTGACAGTCAGAGTGCAATCTATTTAGCTAAGAGCTCAGCTTTTCACTCAAGAACCAAGCACATACAACTAAAGTACCACTTCATACGGCAGGTATTGGAAGATGGTGAGTTGAAGCTAGAGAAAATCCATACAGACAAGAATCCTACTGATATGCTAACAAAGCCGGTTACGAAGGAGAAGTTGAATCTTCATTCAACTTCTATTGGTCTTCATGATTGAGATGAAGATGGAGGAGCTAGAAGATATTGCTGTACAGGTACTGGTGCAGTTGGTTTATCTCCAAGTGGGAGATTGTTAGGGTGTGGAGCTAAAAGCTTCACCAAGGAGCATACAAAATAGGTTCGGGTCTACACAGACGCCGGCATCGATCAGGAGCGACCGACGTCAGTCAGTTGCAGTTACAGAGGTGCCGACGTCGGTAGTAGGGTCAGTCGGCGACGATCACAAGCGAACAGGTAGGAACCGACGTCGGTTACCTGCGTGTCCAGAAAGCTATTTCCATGGACAGAAGCGAGTGTTTGCATGATAAGTTTGAGTTGTGGACTCAAGCTTGCGTCTCTATTATTAGCATTACTATTTTTTAGAGCCCTTGTTGAAGAGGCTTAACTATTTGTTGTAAGAGCATGCTCAAGTTTCCTATTTCTATATGTAGGAAAGATCTTCTTAGCTTAGATTGGTAGAATGTAGAACTGTAAGAGTAGAACATTGTGAATGTTTGAAGGACAGTACTGAGTTGCATCAATCCAGGATGTTGGATTTGATTGTACTTGAGAGAGAGCTCTTGAGGAATAGAGATCTAGTGAGAGATCTTGTGTGCATCTGAGAGAGGTGTGGAAGAATGAAGTTTCTTCATTGTATTCCTATTGTAAAGAGTTTTAATACAAGTTTTCAGGGTGTTTTCTTGTATATCTTGTTCTGTGCTATTTATCATTTCAGTTACTTATCTATCTGATTTAATTCTGCATTTATTGTTGTCACAATTGTAATCTATTGTTGGTTTGATCCCCCAACATGTGAAAAAATTTGGATTATTCCCTTGTGAGTCTCTCACAAAACAACTCTAAATATAGAATTTTGAATGCACTACCTAATGCATCTATACCAGAGAAAAAGGTAGAAGCCAATATTTGGAATGGGCCACTCAACCTAGACAATATTAAGTATACACACTCTTCATCCTTTTTATCTCGACCACTCCCATTTAAATATGTCAATAAATACTTAAACTTTGTGAGATAATATACAATGGAAGCAAAGTCATTTGGCTTTAGTGAGGTAAGATCCACTTAAAGCTACATTTCTCTCAAGTGGTCTACTTTTCCAAACAAATATTTTAACTTAATCCACATTTTTAAAGAAGAATCACACCTATCAAAATTTAAAAATATACCATCACTCACATATCCTCCAATCAAGCCCATACATTCTTCAAATTTACACTAATGTTAGAATTTTTAAAATTCTCATTTGAACTATGGTTACATTTTCTTCATTAGGGATCATAATCCTTTGAAATTTATGATTATTTACATTTGAGGTCTCCATGTGTGGTAATTATGTGTAGTCAAAGGCTCATAATTGTCAACACCAGAAGTAGAAGCCAAGCTAACTAATTATCAAGAGCAGAAAGAATGTAAAGGGTGCACAAAAATCAACACCAAGACAACCCCCTAAAATATTATATTATAAGACGCCCCCCCCCCCCCCCCCGCCGCCCCCAAAATTTTTCACTTGATAAAAATAATGTCTTTTCATAATTTAATAACACCAATGGATAGAGAATAAAAAAATATGCATTTAAAAAAAATAGAACTCAAATATGAGTTATGGTTCAAAAGTTATAAGTGTTACGATTTCTCATAAAAATGGGTCAAAACAATTAAAAAACACTACAAACTAGTTTTTGAGACCAAATAAAAAAACATAGTCATTGCCACTCATTAGAACTGGAATTTTTCCACATACTCAAAAAAATCAATGGACATGAAAAATCTTCTCAGTTAATGCTATGCTTGCATAAGTGAAATGTGCTTCCACTTGAGGAAAAAATTCAATTTTTTAAAAGCAAAAAATGAATGAAAAGGTTATTTTTGTGAGAGAAAAGGGTGAATACTATTTTTTACTCCATATCCCTCCAAGGGCCTTAGTTCAATAGATCTTGAATCTTTTGATCTTTTAGCAAAACACAACACCCGAGATAAAGCACCTTTGCATGGAATGTGATGCCTTTGAGTAGATTTACAACAAAAATCAAAATTCTGGTATTTTCCAATGCCAAAGCCTCCTTCTCTAATGCCAAAAAGGGTATTTTAGCAGGCAAATAGAGGTGCCAAAGCTGATTTATAGATAAAATTCAAAATACTAGTCTTTTTCTAGAATTAAAAAAAACCTCCTACAATGCCAAAATCATATGAGAAAAAATACAATGATTTATTAAAAGGAAAGATGCCACCACTAGAAAAATATGTCAACCAAACACAAGATATTTTCTTCCAATTCCTTCCAATGGTTAACACCTCTTCCATAGATCTGGAAAAAAGAAAGAAAGATACAAAAGATGCCTAGAAAATGATGCCAACTACAGGTTTCAATGCCCTTCTTCAAAGATCTAAAAATTAGATTAAGAAAAAATATGCCAAGCTACAAAATAACAGATCCAAAGCACCAAGTTTGCTTCCAATGCCTATCTTTGCCTTCTCTCTCTCCAATGCAGAACACCTATCTTCAGAAAAAATCTAAAACAAATTACAAAAAGGGATGCCAAAATGAAGATATTTGAAAAAAAGTAATGGTCCACCTTTGTTTAAATTCAACTCTTATCACAAATTTGTAAACAACAAATAAAAAGCATTGCTTATCTTTGTTTAGCAAATGCATAGATCTACAATGCCAATGTTGAGAATCATAATGCTTTACTCTTAGATCCAATGTAGTAGCATAATCAAGACCTCAATGCCTCTATTCTCTTGAATATAAGTAAGCTTTCAAATCTTAAAACAAAAGAAAAAAAGCTTAGCTTATATCTAAAATAAATAAAGAGAATACAACATTTTTATTACATCAGAAGCAACAAAATCTTAAAATATTCAAAAAGTATCCATCACTTTTAGGTGAAGGAAGTAGATCTTCTATGATCAAAGCGTCAAAAACTTAAAAAAGTCTAAAAAGAGGCACCAAAAGGAACCAAGATCTTCTCATACACATCCTCTTTTAGGCTTCATCTCCGCAACAAGGAAAGAAGTAGAGATAAGAGAGAAGTGAAATAAAATTATCTGAATTTCAAGCTAATAGATGGTTAAAACTTCTTCATGGATTTGATACCATGTTAGGAATGGTAAAGGCATTCCAACCCAAGAAGAATCCAAAGTGTTAACAACAAAACACCACAAAACAAGCTGTAAATATGAAATGCAAAAACAAGGTAGATCATATATATTTAAAAGTGAAGCATATCAAATCATGCTAGTACAAATGAAGGCACTTGCATATATATATGCAAGGCAAAATCCTAAACTAGCAAAGCTAGCCAATGTAGGATAAAGCCTCACATAGGAAAAACTCACTACAAGATGAAAGAGCTAGTTAAGATACAAGCAAGCATGAGAAAACACATGAAATACATTCTCTAACAGTCTCAAATCATAAAAAAATAGTGCCATAAGATTCAAAAGGTACTAAAACCTTAAGATCAACTGTAAATATGACCTAGTTTCATGGAAATCTAATTTTGACCATTTTAAAGGGGTTTAGGGCCTTTCAATGATTTCACAAAAATCCATATAGTCATGGTTTCCAAAGTAAAATCCTTTTCTAGGTTTTTATAGGTTTTTGGAGATCCGTAGTGGGTCTTTGGTGGATTTTTCATAAGCATTATAGATTTGTAAATTTTGGACTTGGTGGGAACTATCTGAACCCCTAGCACTGTGGGAACTCTCAACATCCCCAACATTGTGGCCCTAACTTCCCTGGTACTATAGGAACTCTTGAATTCCCTATCACTATGAGAAATCTTGACTTCCCCAACATTGTAGGAACTATCACAATCCCTGGCACTGTGGGAACTCCCAACTTCCTCAGTACTACAAGAATTTATGGGAACTCTCAACATCCCCAACACTACAAAAACTCCTTTAACCCCTGACACTACAAGAACTCTTGACATCCCTAGCACTGTGAGAGCTCCTAAGTTCCCTATTATTGTGGTAACTCTCGACATCCCTATCACTATGAGAACTCTTAACTTCCCTTGCACTATGGGAACTCTTAACATCCCTTGCACTATGAGAACTCTTCAAACCCCTGGCACTATGGGAACTCTCAGAAACCCCACATGGACTTGGGACACATTATAGGGGTTGGATCCCAATATCCTTCTGATAAGTTATTATTTTAGGCATACCTTTTGAATCATTGCTGCAATTTTTGATCCATTTGTGGTGTTAGAAATCTAGTTTTGGTGTGGACGTGTTAGAGGAGAGATTGGATACATTCATTTAGATGTCATTTATGTATACAAGGTTAAATTCATGATGAATATGTTTGATTCAAGTAGCAGTCATCAAGTGATAGGATAAACTCCTTGATTTGTAGTTTTTAGAACTAATTTTTGACTTGTTCTCTTTTATAATTTTAAAATTGTATTCTAGCATGGCTATTTTTGTAGTTTTTGAGATGTAATGTGTACACTTTGAAAATGTCAAATTTAACTTAGAAAGTTTAACTGATTTTATTTTTAATAAAATGTTTTATTAAGTTAAAGGGAGAAGGTTTCCACCTTCTGAGGTATAAATAGAAGGCATGCATGCCTTTCAAAAGGAGGTTTTTATTTTTTTCTCTTTGTGCTTAGATGAGAACATGTTACAATTTTGTGTGTACATATGCTTTTCCAAATTTATGAATGTGAGAATACAAGCAAGTGTGATGAATGTTAATTTGAATAGGTGTTATTATTCTTTGGTTATGGAATGTGCTTTATTGTTCACAGTTAGAGGGATTAATTAATGTTTCAATGTTTCTTAGTTGCATGCAAAGCTTTGATGATGAAAATTTTGTTATTTTGAATCTTTGTAGATGGACTTTGGCCATATGCATGTAATATAAATGTAGGAATGACTCCATGCTTCCAAGTGATCTTCATCCTCTATGCATTTGTTATATGTGTTCTTGTTTTCATTTGAGAGAAAGGGTTCCTCTTCATTTTATATTCATTTTTTTGGGTCACTCAAATGGTGCTCTGCATGTACTCCATTTTGGGTTTCTTCTCTTTTACCTCCTTCTCCCATCTCCTCTACTTGTTTTCATTATTTTTTTCATTTTGTTTTCTTTTCATGCTTTCTATTTTAAAATAAGGAAAAATCCCCCAAAAGACCCATATCCAAAAAGGGAGCTACCCTTCCCAAATGCAAAATAAATTCACCCTTTCCATGGTAATTTCTCAAATGTTGGAAGTTTATGTCATTGCCCTTTGGGTGAGTCACTGAAACTAAAAAATAAAATACATTGACATAAAATCTTGCCAAAATTTTTTGGAGACTCCGCTGGGGATCGAAGTGTCTTTTGTAATCAATTTCTAATATTTCAAGGAACCTCCCCTAGAATGGAGGTTGGCAACTCTACTAAATCAAAGTACCTAGTGGTTATCAATTTTTGAATCATTTTATGGCATCAATTTTACCCATCCCATGTGGAAACCATTTTGGTCCTTTAGCTTTATCTCAATACAATGAGTTACCTTCAAGCTCAAGGAAGATATTTCCAAATTTATCTAGAGAAGACTATCAAGATGTAGATAATCACCTTTGAGCTTTCATCATGGCATTTGGATTTATAGGAGTTTGTAAAGAATATGTCTCTATGATACTTTTGTTGAAACCTTCATTTTTCCTACTATTTATTGGTTCAGGTATTTAAAGGATATATGCATTAAGAATTGAAATAGTGTAAAGAATAAGTTTTTTAATAAATTTAAACCAGACATGGATGTATATACATTATTGTCTAAGTTTTTCATAATTTAGAAGAAAGTAGGAGAAACCATGAGTACTTTGTGGCATGTTTCAATATATTATTAGAGTCAATTCCTTATACCAATCAACCAAGTTCTAATAATCAATCTGCATCTTCATTGCCACTTTACATATAGAGATTTAATTTATCTTGAAAGTGGAAAAGGTTTGTGATATGGAATATGTATAATTGTAAGAAGTTGAGATTGAAGGCGATCTAATTTTGCCTGGGAAGCTAAAGAAACATGATGTAAAATATATTTCAAATACAACAAACAGTGAGTACACAATGGAACCTATCACAAAAAAATCAAAAGTTCATCACATAGAATTCAAATTATCCATAGAATACAAGTGAAGAAGAAATTTCCAATCATATACAACACTATTCAAAAAGAAAAGAATGTAAAATACTTCTAGTATCCCTTGATTGTTTCAATTATACAATTTTTAGTGAAAATGATTTTTCTTTACAGCCTATAATTGAACCACAAGATGGAAAAATCGATGGAATATATCATTTACAATGTGAGGATAGTGATGATGAATCAAAAATATTTCTCTATGATGAAGATAATTCCACTCTTCCAGTTCCTCATGAAAATAATGCTCATGGTTGTATTCAATTGAAGGAGTTAATAACACATTCCACTTTTTCAATATCAACATTTGAAAATTTTCCCAACAAAACCTCCTATGAAGAAGAAATTAGAATTGAATCTTCAACAATGTTATGTTCTTCCTATAAAACCCAACACCTTGTTGAATGGATTGAACATGATCTTCATATTTTTTAGTCTTCTCACCTATGCTCACTCCTGGAGATCAAAATTTTCACTTTAGAGCTGGATCAAGAACACATCATAATAAAAGAATCAATGATGATCACAAGTTAAGACTATGTGCATGAATAAATCTCAATGAATGAGTGGAAATAAATATATAATCTGATCATCAAATTCTATAAATATATCCCTAACTAGATCAAAAGTATGGATATGAACTAGGAGAAATAATTTTCCTAATATACATATAACCTTGAGTATGATACATCCAAGGTTCTTGAAGAAGGTGAAGAAGTAGTTCTATGAGAAAGGTTAGAAAATACCCAATTTTTGAAACTTTTTATTTTTAGGTCTTATCTCTATCAATTTCTATAGTTTCATCACAACATTCTATGTCAAACATGTTTCCATTTCCAAATATAAAATAGTGTGCTAAATGTTTCCCCATTATATTTCACACCATAACAACACTGTTTACCATTATTTTGGAGAAAACTCTACCATATAATTACCACCTAAAGATCAATACATGATTAACAATGTACCTCATCTTAAACTATGTTAAATTATTCCTCTTGGTTGCTCGTGTGACAATCTTTCATTTAAGATGATACTTTTTTGAAACCATTATTGGGTTTGCATAGTTTGGTTATACTTCTTGGATCGTTTGTAAATATTTTTTGTTTTCCCATTTTGGGTTTCTTTCCTTATTTCTTTATTTTTAGTGTGTGTGTGTGTGTGTGTGTGTGTGTGTGTGTGTGTGTGTGTGTGTTTCTAATAAATGCAAAAAATATAGTAGTGTTGAACTAATCCTAGCATGTTAAATATAAATGAATCCTAAACAAGGAATAATGAGCAAGAAAATAAGTAGAAGTCTCAAGGCAAGGACTTGTCCTAATAGTGTGTGTTTATTCCTGTGCAATTAGGATAGGCCAATTGTCTACTAGTTTTATGGATCAAAATGAATAAGGCACAAGTCATTAAAAAGATTTGGAGTTCTCATGCATTTCACTAGGGAATGTTGTCCCACAATCAGAGCTAGTTATTGTCATGAATTTTAATACTTAACAATAACACTCCCAATCATGCTCTTATAGGTGATTGGAGGTAAACCAAAAATAGGGACAATACATTTTTTTAGAATAAATATACTGACTCCATATCCCAATGGAAAAGGTTTGTTGAAACCCTTCATAATTATACTCATAGATAAATCTACATGGGAAATTGTATATAATAAATTTTCAAGAACCAATGTTCATCATGTTTGGTGTTCATTGTATCCAACATTCATTACATTTACCACTCATTGGATTCTAGATTAGTAATTTCTATTTTTGAAATATATTGAGACATGGTGCTTATTATTTCTCATCAAAATACCTTTCCAATGCATTGAATAAGAGTCAAAATGGATTTTGGATGCATAAATTATGGATAGGGGAACTTAGACCCTGTGTTAGAGTTTTCCACTCCCTTTGCATCATAGATTTTCACCTATAGTGCAGTCTCAAAACCCTCAACATCAGAGATTTCCACTCCCTCCACATCATATTTTTTCCTTGTAGTGTAGTCTTAAACCCCCAACATTGGAGTTTTCCACTCCATCTACATCAAATATTTTCACCTATAGTACGGTCTCAAACCCCTGACATCAAAGTTTTTTGCTTCCCTTACATCAGATATTTTCTCCCATAATTTAGTTATTGGTAAATCTTGGAGTAATCTAACATAGTATCATAACTCTGATCTGATGGTCATTTTTCTATTTCTAAATATCCTTAGTGTGATCCTTTTTTCATGCATCCTATGGGGTCTCTTGATTTTTTAGTTCTTCATAGGCTTGGTGGGATTTATTGAAAATTCATGAAAACTATTTAGTTGGCATCTCAAATCACAAAATAGATAGTGTCATCATATGCATAAGGTGCTAAAACCCTAATATTGATTGTAAACATGACTTAGTTTTGTGACAGTCTATTTTTGGGCATTTTAGAATATTTTAGGGCTTTTTTGATGATTTCAAAAAAACACATACAATCAAGTTCTCCAAATTAAAATCCTTTTATAAGTATTTATAGTTTTTATAGATCCTTAGCGGGTCTCTAGTGTATTTTTCATGATTTTTCCAAATCTAGAGATTTTGGACTTGGTAGGAACTGTTCAAACCCCCGATATTATGAGAACTCTTTGAATCTCTAGCACTATGAGAACTCTTATTATCCCTGACACTATGGGAACTCTTCAAACCCCTAGAACTGTAAGAACTCTCAACGTCTCTAGTTTTGTAGTAACTCCTATCTCCCTAGCACTACAAGAACTCTTAGCATCCCTAGCACTATGGGAACTCTTGACTTCCTTGGTACTACAAGAACTATCAATATCCCCAACATTGCAACAACTCTTGCCATACCTAGCACTGTGGGAAATCCCAACTTCCTCAGCACTATGGGAACTCTCAACATCCCTAGAACTATAAGAAATCTCAACATACTTGACATTGTGATATCTCTTCAAACCCATGGCACTATGAGAACTCTTAATTTCCCTGGCACTATGGGAACTCTCAACATCCCTAGTATTGTAAAAACTCTTGACTTCCCCAACACTGTAGAAACTCTCAACATCCCCAACACAATGAGAACACTCAGCATCCATAGCATTGTGAGAAATATTCAAACTCCCAACACTATGGTAACTATTAGAAACCCCAACATGGACTTGGAATAAATTACAAGGGTTATATCCCAATAACATTTTGATAGGGTGTTAGTATTTTGGGTATAACAGTTGAATCGTTGATTTAATTTTTGATCCATTTGAAGTGTTAGAAAGTTGGTTCCAGTGCAAATGTGGTGTAGGAGATATTAGATACATTCATTTAGATGATAAGGTCAAGTATATAATAAATATATTTGATGAGGGTAGCAATATACAAGTGACTGAAGAAACTCTTTGATTTGCAATTTTTAGAACTAATTTTTGACATGTTCTCTTTTGTAATTTTAAAACTACGTTCTGGCATGGATATTTTTATAGTTTTTAAGATGTAACGTGTGCACTTTGAAAAGGTCAAAGTTTGCCTTAAAAATTACAACTAATTATATTTTTAGGAAAATGATTTATTAAGTCAAAGGGAGAAGGCTTCCACCTTCTGATATATAAATAGAAAGCATGCAATCCTTTCAAAAAGAGGGTTTTCTTATTTTATCTCAATGTTTGGGTGAGAACATGATGAAACTTTGTGTGTACATATAATTTTACAAATTTATGAATATAAGAATACAAATAAGTGTGATAAATGTTACTTTGAAGAGGTTTTAATGTTCTTTGGTTATGGAATGTGCTTTATTGTTCATAGTTAGATGGATTCATTAATGCTTCTATGCTTTTTAGTTGCATGCAAAGCTTTGATGATGTAAAGTTTGGTGTTTTGAATCTTTGTGGATGGAATTTATGAAATATGCGTGCAATAGTAATGTAGGAATGACTTTGTGCTTCTAGGTGACTTTCATCCTCCATGCATTTGTTATATGTGTTCTTATTTTCATTTGAGATAAAGGGTTCCTCTTTATTTTATATTCATTTTTTTAGGTTACTCAAATAGTGCTCTACATTTATTCCATTATGGGTTTTTCCTCTTTTTCCTCCTTCTTCCATCTCCCTCTACTTCCTTTCATTATTTTTTCCCTTTTGTTTCTTTTTCATGCTTTTTGGTTAAAAGTATGCAAAAAACCCCAAAAAGACCCATATCCGAAGAGGGAACTATCCCTCGCAAATGCAGAGAAAAATCACCCTTTCTATGGTGATTTATCTAATGTTATAAGTTTATGTCATTTCCCATTGGGTTTGTCACTGAAATTAACAAATAAAGTGAAGTGACATAAAATCTTGCCAACACCTCTAAATGCTCTTTACTCTATGTCAATGAATTGGTAATGAATTATGTTAATCGAACCAAAATACCATTATCTCATTCTATGTACAAGACATGGGGGTTCACCCTGATAAATTGGTAAATAATAGGTGAAATAATTTAGTAGGTATTTTTGAATAAATATTTAAGTACCAATATATCGGTGAGAATTATTTAAGGGAGGGGGGTATAAAATTCATTATAACCCAAAATTGTCATTTTTGCCAGTAAAATTTTTGAGGTGACAAGGGAGGTTTTATTATGCGAGATTTATTTTAATCCTTATATGTGAGTGTTATAAGGTTTGAAATACTTTTCCACAATCATTTACCTAAGTAAGGCCCTAAAAATGGCCCCTAGGCATTTATTAGTTGTTAAATTGCATGCTTCTTGGGTTACCCATTTACTTTTCAATTATTGGTCAAAATTAAGTGCTAGTAGCACATGTTTGTGGTCCTCCATCATGTCCCCTTCTTCTTTCTCCTCTACTTCTTATCTCCTCCTATTTTGAGGAATTTTTGGTTATTTTTTATAAGAACGTAGAATCCACATTACTTGGGGTTTTATTTTACTGTGTTGTCTAGGGTGTGTCCATTGTGTGGATAGTGTGTTTTTCTCTTTTTGAGCCTTATTTTTATTTTTTTTCACATAAATATTATCCTAATTTTAATTTTAATTATATATAAATACATAAGTAATCTAGGTCATTTATGGAATCTATATATAACACATCACATCTAACATTTACAAAGGAAATGAAAGGCATTCATTGTTCACTTTAGAGCATTCATTGAAGGAATGAATTTCATGTTAATGACAAATTACATTGCACTAGTTTTCGTGGATGGGTAATCACCAAAATTATCATAGTGTTGTATTTTATACTTTACATTATTGAGGGGATTGACAGATATCAAGATTGCTCACTATTTCTATGGTATAATGTAAGCCCAAAAACACATATTGTTTTCCATATGGTTGAATTATAGTTCCACAGTCTCCTTCCTATGTAAGGCCATAGAAATACCTAAAAATGGCCCTTGGTATATGTGTAATTTTAAATTATTGATGGCATTATTTTTTCATGTTTGTGGTCCTTCATACCCTTCTCTCTCCTCCCCTTTCTCTCTTCTATTTTGAGGGATTTTTAATTATTTTCCCAAAAACATAAAATCTCATGTCGTCTAGGGTGTACCCATTTTATGTTTTCTATATTTTTTAATTTTTGCCTATTATTTTTATCGATTAACACATAAATAGGGACCTAATTTGAATTTAAATTGTCAATAAGTATATAAGTAATCTACATCATTTAGGGAATCTAAAGATAACATATCACAAACACATTGCATCTAACATTTATAGAGCAAATAAAATGCATTCATTATTCACATGAATTTATTGAGTATTTAAAATCATTTAGAGATATTAGGAAATTATTATAATATTCATTGAAGAAGTGAAGTTCATGTTAGTAACACATTCCACTGCACTAGTTTTCTTGGATGATTAACTACTGCAATTAATTGAGTGTTATAGTTGATATTGTACATCATTGAGGGGTTTGAATATAATATAGCTCAATGTTTTAATGGTATAATGCATGCCTCAAAACACACAAAATTTTCCTTATGGTTTCAAATATAGCTACCCAATTAGATCAATAAGAATAATTCAATTTCTTGGTGATTGCGAAGGGAATAATCCATTTTTATTTCATCGATCTCTCTCCCATGAATTAGTGCAAACTTTCAAAAAATTGAGAAGGTTTTTGGTGCCCCAAAGTTGATGATCATATTCATTAAATCAAATTTCTCATGTCTTCAATTTTTATAGGAATGTAAAATTTGTGGTTTGTCCATATACATAATTCCAAGTCTATGGATTGTATATTAGGGCTCCAGTTGATGTGAGTTTCATGGGTTTTACCTGTCTTGTTGAAAACCCATGATTTTTGGTGCCAGATTATGAAAACTATCTTCCAATCACTCCTGACAAAAAGATAATCCTAAACCCTATTTATTTCTTTATTTATATGGTTTTATAAATTAATTAAGTATAATTTATTATGTTATATTTTTTTTTGAATTAGTTATTTTTTTTAGTATTTGTGTTGCATATTTAGTGGAATCCATTTATCCATAATACATATCTTAATTATTGTGAGTAAAATTATTTAATGTATCTAAATCAGTAAAATATTCAAACAAATATGAAATTAAAAATTCCTAAGATTATCCACATTTTAGAGTGTGCATTTTTAAAACATGTGCATTCAACCCTCCCACAAGCCATGTTAACTGTCGATACATATCCATCAAATGGTAAAGAAACATTCCCTCATCTATATGTGCCAATGACATTAATAAAATACCTACCATCAATGAGTAATTAAATGGATCAAAAGCCCTAATATGTTGAGATATTGGCCTTCCATTATTTATATCCCAATTAGTAAGTGGGTTATGTTATACTGGCTTCATTTGATTGCATAATGCAACATTTTGATCCATTATTCTTCATTAAATAAAGTTTAGCCGTAGATCTCAGTTGGACATTATGGGAAATCTAGTCCAAGGTAAGAAAATTGCTAGATGCTCATGTTATTTCGTTCTCTAGTTCTTTGGTTTTAGAAAAATAATTTTGAGGACATATTTTAAATTTAATTTAATTATAATTCCCATTCAAATGAGATAGGGATTTTTATTTAGGTAATTGAACAAATCAAGGTGTTGAACTACTGCAAATGTGAGTATGTATGTATATTCTCCCCTTTCATCTAAGCTTATAATTAGGGGCAATGAATGTATCAATTTTATAAACCTATGGACTATTGTGTGTGTATGTAATGTCCCTTTTGTAATTAGTTAACACGTATGGGACACATGAGCACATTTATATACTTCTTGATGGGTGAGGGGTGATTTATAAATATGTATATACTTATGAGTATGAGTTCCATTCATTTGTCCATGGTATTTTTATAGTTTTGAACCATTTATTATATTTTAGGGAAATTTACTACATTTTGGGAGGTTGGTTGGAGGTAGGACCCTCACCATTAATCTCCTTATGGGGGATTTACCATAAGGGAAGATCTTTGTGTACGTTTTCATTATAAGTGCCATGGGGAAACTTCTTCCTATTTCTTAGGGGTTTTTGGAGGGCTATGGGAATAGGACCGTGTCATGCAACCTACCATTGGATATGTATGTGAGTCAATTGTTCATAATGATTTATCTTAAGTCTTTCCGGTGAGTAGTTCCCAAGTCATGGTTTATTTATTGATGAGAGCTCAATATTTATTGACTACTTGGGCATTTAATGTTATTACACTAGCACCATATTATGCAATACTTGATTATTAAGTGATATTAGTGTCATATCAAATAAAAATAATCTTTATTAGTTGACATTAAGGTTAGGCACCTAAATTAGGGAGTATATCAATAAACAAATAGAGGCTTAAAAACCTTGAGAGGATCAATCCATGCTCATTTCACATATTTCTAGACCTAGAATGGCTTACTGCATCAGTTTAAGCTCATATATAGATTCAGGGATGAAAACCCTTGGATTTAGAGACTAACGGATGAACCCTTTTAGTTTATTATGGTAAATATTATCAAGAGATTACCTTGGCCTAAAATCATTCTTTTTTAATTGGAAATATATTTTTGGGGGTAGTTAGAATAACATTATACACCATCATCAATTTTGAATTTGGAAAGATCTTCGGCTAGGTGATTTATTTCCATTTCGTTTCACACTATTATTATTTATCTATTGATGTATTCAAGCTAATTATTATCAATAAAATACATCTCCAATGTTATTATTAGGGTTTAATTTTTTTATTTTCTTCTTAACATTATTATGATTAAGATAATAAAAATTAGATAGAGGTTAGAACAGTGGTATTGGAGTTGATTTCCTTCCAACCTATGAACCATGGATAGACACAGAGAACTCTAACAAATGAGGAAAATGCAGATCTATTTAAAAATACCTTGATATGGATTCAGAGGGGTCAATAAATAATGACATACCTAATGACACAAATGTTATAGCCTTAGAGTAACTTTCCACTGCTATTCCTTTGCAAAATACAGACCCTACTAATACATTTCAATGAGGGGGAAGCTCAACTTCGCATAGCCGACCAAAAATTAGTCAAATATGTCTGATTCTAAAATTCGTTAAGCCCATTTTTATGCAAATAAATGAAGGATAAGATTCTAAGATAATGACTTTAGAGGAGTTAGATGCCTTCTTTATGGAGTATTAAAGGAAATCAAAAGACTGCAAGGATATAATAACTTTTTTCAATTTCCTATAAATACTCAAGAAGAAGTATCAAGGAGATAGAGCCCATGGTAGAAATCAGAATGATGATAAAAAATATTTGAAATATAAAGTGAATAAACTTAATTATAATTATTTAAATGGTAGGTATAAAATATTTGCTTAGGCATGATTACAAAAGTTATAGATATACATTACACTCAACTCCATGGTGGAAGAGGATGTCATACAATTTGCTACATTACATTTGGAGAGTGTTACCTATGACTTATCACACCATGATTTAATTAATCAAGGGCACATCCTTGTACAAGAATTTGATGACTCTAACCTAAGGTTTTTGGATTGATTTGATCATAAGGATGGGAAGTACTTGAAGGATCTTATTAGAATCAAATAACAAACTTTAGTGGAGTCATATGTTATTGAATTTAAACAAGTTACAACAATGGTACTTGATGTATCAAAAAGGAGAATTAATTTTCTCTTTATTGAGGATTTTTTAATCCCCTCAATGGTCTAGCCAAGGCTTGTACACCCTCATCACTATAGGATGTTATTGAGATGGCATTGATACTTGACCTTTAAATTTAGATATTTTGGAATAGGTATACGAATATAGAAATAGATCAAGCACAAGGGTGATAAACTAATCTATAACATGAAAATTAATTTAAAACTCAAATAAATGAATATTCTTAATTATAATATAGAGATATGTTAAATATATAAATTATTAAATTTGAAAGATGTTCAATTGATTTTAATACCAAAGAGAAATGATAATTAGCTAGTTTTACTTTGTACAAGTAGATATGGATTTTAAATAGGTGTAAATTACGCAAGATCTATATTCTAAATTAGTTTTAGATTTTATATATTCTAATTTTTTATCCATAGACACTACTATCAGATCATGACACTACTATCAATGCTAATGTCTGATTGTGACATAGGTGTCTAGTACAAAATAACGACTGCATATCGATGCAACCAAATTTATTGATATAGGTTTTTATCACCTTTTTGTCAATGTACTTAGAATAGGGTTGTCATTATTTTATAATTTATAAAACCCTATCTCTTCATCCTTATCCAACTCTAAGGGGAGAACCAAATCAGCTCTCTGGTTGAATATAAACTCTAGAAATTGATATATACTAGTTAAGCACCTGAAAATCTTATCGTTGTAGTGTGTGAAGCGAGGAGGTAGGCCCCAATACCAAGTCACATATTGATTTCCAATATATATATTTTTTGAGAGCTTGAACAACCTGAAACCAACCCTAGACTTATTTTCTAGTACTCATTCTATAAGTCAATTTTAGTCACATAATTTCTTGAAAGTTTAAGGCATAACCCAAAAGAGAGATTAAAAATAACTTTAGGAATTAACATACTTTCTAGTGTGTGATTGATTTCTTTTCTCATTTATTGTCTTCTCCTTGTTTGATTGGTGAGATTGTTTGTGTATGCTCTCTCCCTTACCTTGGATGGTTATAACTCACTAGCAATGAAAGAATCTAGAAGAACAAAACCCATCACCAAATCAATTAACCATTTCTATGTCCTCATCCATGAAGAACATTTTTGAACCCAAAAACTCTCTTTGTCTTTTAAAAAGTCCTTTTCCTCAAGAAGTTTCCCAAGGAGGTACAAACTTTACCACCTTCTTAGATAACAATCATGTGGCCCTTCAACATTATCTTAACACTATGCCTCATCATGCCCCTACTTCAGTTCCACCTATGGACCCACCTTATGTCATGCCTTCCCACCTTATGGGAAACACTTATATTGCTACAGTCCCCACCTAACCATTGACTACCCAAGCTTATTTATACACCAATAATCCCTTTGATACTACTGTGGAAAACTAACCTACCCAACCTACAAACAACCTTATATCTTCTACCCCCACCAATAACTCCTCTGCCTTAGGATCAACCCAACCAATAGCCACCTATACTCCCCTCACTATGGGAGTACCTACCACTAGCATTACCAACCTTCCATCGGCTACCCTGAATCTACTAACCACTACCCCAATTCAAAATCTTATGGTGCTTATACCTTCTACCTTACCACCCATCAGCACAAAGGTCACTACCCTTCCTTTAATCACCAACCTAACCACTGATCCTACCCAACAGATGCTCACTGCACCAAACCTAGGTTACCTCCTTAACCCACAAGGGCATGTACCTCTACCTACTACTCAACCGCCTACATCCACCTAACCCTACATAACTTCCACCCAACCACCGGTGTCTATGTACCAATATGTGGTAGCTCCTCAACCCACTACTAGTTATCAGTATGCCACCCAACCACCATAATAGTATGCACCTTATAACCCTTCAGGTCCACAACCCCAAGTAGATCTAATGAAGATGCTCATGGATAAAATGACTACCTTAGATTCATCTATTTATGGAGCTCACAACATATTTTCATATGACTAGATCTATAATGAGCCCATCCACCCATCTATCCCTATCAAACCATATCCTCCTCATTGGGAAATTCCCAATTTATCTAAGTTTTAGAGTAAGGAGGATCCCCAACAACACCTTAGGGTATTTAGGAATGCATATTATTTGATTGCCTATAATGATGCCCTCCTTATTCATACCTTCCCCATGTCCTTATTTGGTCTAGCATTAGACTGGTATAGTGCCATAACCAAACACTCTTTATTCTCTTTCACCCAATTGGCCCAAACTTTCTTGGATCACTTTTTGATAAATATCTCAAAGAATTTTTCCATCATTGACCTTTACTCTATTTGGAAATTTGATGATGAATTTATTGTTGATTTTGTAGCTCATTGGAGGAGCCTAATCCATCAACTTTCCTTCTCCTTACCCCAACTCAAACTGATAGAACTTTTTGCTTGGGCATGTGCCAAACACATTTCTTCTACACTGTATGTCTAGAGCTTCAAAACTTTTTGATGAAGCTTTTACCATGGTGCATAAGCTAGAAAATAGAGCCATCAATGAAGGAAAGTTAAAGTTTAAAAATAATAAATCTACCTATAAAACCAATGAGACCTCTTCCTCTAAACCAAGTAACCAAACCAATACCAATGCCAAGATCAAGGGAACTACAAATGTGGTTGTTCTTAAAACCAATCCACCATTTGTCAACCAAATAAATTCCTCTAGCTCCTCAAAGCAAAATGCGAGGAACCAAAACTGAAACAACTAGAAGAAATTTACTTTGCTCAGGGAATCTTACACTTTGATCCTAGAGAAGTTGTTGAAGGATAATATTATACAACTTCCTCCTATCAAACCTCCTCAAAAATTTGATTCTTCTCATTCTACACCTAGTTGGTACAACAAGAATGATCTATGTGCTTTCCATCAAGTAGTAAGGCATGACGTTAATAGGTGTAATACCTTCAAAAGTATTGTCTAATCCCTCATTGACAAAGGAGATATTGTGTTAGATAACCCAAATACACCTAAAAAACAATCCCTTGACATTTTTAGGCAACCTTTTCCCAATCATGCACCTACTAAAAATGAGAGCAACAAGGTTGAGTGTTCTCACGACGCCCATACTATCAATATGGTTCTTAACACACTCATTGATGAACCTACTACTCAATCTACTTTTTATCCCCTCCACTTATTGAGGTAGTGGAGTTACCTTTTATTTCTTTGGAGACCCAAACTAAGGAAGCACACCTTTCTCCTCCTCTACTTATTGAGGTAGTGAAACCATCAACCCCTTCTTCAACTAACATACTGGAACAAGTAGCTATTTTACCTTCTCCCTCAACTACCAAGTAAGTTACTACCCCTTTGGAGATCCTTCCCAAAGAGGAAGCCATAATGTATACATCCCTTACATCCTGTAATTAAGGAAAAGGATGAGGTCACCATTCCCCTTTCTCAACCTATGGGCTTATCTTTCAAGTCCACTATCTAGGAAACAGAATTAGTCTATAAACCATTCTCTAGGTTAGTGCAAAAATTGGAATTTGTCTCCAACCCTGACATGGATTGATCCACCTTTTGAAATAAATTAGGTCTACCTTACATCACCAAGAAAGAACCTCTAGCCACACCTTTAATAGACTAACCCACCACTCCTATTATCCAAACCGCTATCTTACAACCCAAACTGATAAAAACCTCTACCAACCTAATAATTTCTCAACCATCTAATGTACCCAAACCCATAAAAACCAAATCACCTTCTCCAACTAAAATAACCAAACCAACCCAGAATCTTATCTTATCAAGCCCAACAAACAAACACAAAACCAAATCAACTAAGGAAGTAAATCCACCAAAAAGTTAGAGGGCCAAACTCCTACCTCCCTCAAGCTTGCCCTCTATCTTGGGGCCTTATCCCTCCACTTTGATTAGGAAGTTGATTGTCTCAACCAATACCCAACCACCATTGTTGGTTACACTATCACACTTGTTTTTAGACACACCTATCTTTGTCAAGCCATCAATCACCAAACTACCTACCCTAAAACCTCTTACCTCTAACTTTCCAACCTCCACCTTACCAAAACCAAAACCATCAACTAAGACTACTACCTTACTCAAACCTCCTACCACCAAACCCATTGCCATAAAGATTCCATCTCATTAACCAAGACCAAAACCTCTACACCCTCCATCTTTAGCTAGATCTTACTCCACTATTTTCCAAGGTTATTGCAAGCTTATTTCTTGACCCTACCTCCCACTAGATCATTTGACCCTCTTGGTCCAAAACAAATATCTTATAATGATCACCAAGTGCGCTCCTATCATAGGACACTAGGGCATGACATGAAGAACTATAAATATCTCCAAACCATTATCCATCGGTCTATGATGAGGATGATCTATTGACAAATGAACCTCCCATAAACCCATTACCAATCCAACAACCAACAACCACTACCCAATGCCTACCTAATCCCCCACTTTCACCTTAGAGTGATGAGGAACCAAACCAATATCCTAATCCAACTCTTACCTCTATCCATACTATCCATGTGGTCACATGATCACATGCTCAATAAAAGGATAAGGTGAAGGCCAAAGTATCCATCCCATAGACATACACATCTTCCACCTACCAACCAAATTAAATTCAAACAACTTCACCTTCAGCCAAACCCAAGGTATCTATCTTGGGTACCTCACAATCCAACCCCTCTTAATTAATAAGGAGAGTGGTTACTCAAACAACTTCACCAGACCCCAATGAAGATGAGCCTATATGAATTGATTTCTACTTCACCCCATCATTTCTAAGAAATGATAGAGGTCCAACTAAAAGACCCTCAACCTCTAATAGCCTTTATTAGCACTCTCCAAATTTTCAACCTTGTCAGTTTCAAGGATTTAGAAATACTTTTTATCCATCCTAATGACCCAAATCCCCCTCTCTTTATTACTACTTACATTAACCAAACCCATATCAAATGGGTCATGATTGATGGGGTAGCTAGTATTAATATCATCTCCTCCCATGCCTATGACCAACTCAACCTATCAGATAATGTCATGTCCAAAACCTTGTTCACCTTCGATCCTTTGATGACACCATGGCCACTACCCTAAAAAATGTTATCCTTCATATTTATGTAGGACCTCGTACACTCCCTGAACTCTTCTATGTAGTGGAAGGCAAATTTCAATACAATGTTTTGCTAGGATGACCTTAGATCCATTCCATGGGTTATGTCCCCTCTAACCTTCATCATTGCATTAAATTTGAGCACAAAGGTCAGGTTGTTATTATACAAGATGACTCAAGCCCTTTTTCATCATACAACATGAATTATTGACCTAAGGAAGTCCTCTTACCTCCATCTAACACACCCTCCTTAGCCAAAGACAAGAACTCAACAATAAAAGAGGGAGTCATACCTTCTTCTACCAATGAGGCATCAACTATCTCATCCATCCCCTCAAATTAGATCCCCACCTTAGACCACTTGAAATCCACATTCCAACATCTTTCATTTGGGGAATATCACTTCCTCCCCATTGATGCTTTCCCTACTCCCTAAGAGTATGGGAAACTTGACCACCAACTTGGATATGACCCCAATATTAGAGCCATTATTCCATTTGGACCTTCACACTATCAAACCCATTTCATCTATTAGGGACTAGAAAAACCACTTGATGCTTCAACCACCTCCTCTTCACCTCGACCATTCACCTTCAGCTTTTCTTATCTAGACAAGCCAAGCTTTGCCAGGACATACCTCCATAGGTGTGCTTGGAAAGGATTTGGTCTTAGACAATATGAGCATGGCCCACATGATTTGATTTCCATTAAGATCAAAAAGCCTCATGAGAAACATGACCTTGGTTTCATTCTACCCAATAATAAGCAAACCAAACCACATACCATCATGAGCATTGAGGAAGACATCCCTTCCTCACCAACCCCTTCTATACCCAGGTGTGAGGATGATGATGTCATCTAACCTAATTTTTTTTTCATTGACATGATCATCCTTGAACCCCTAACTTATCAAAAGGAGAGGGTAATCATAACCATCCCTTTGACCCATCTTGAGATGATAGGAGATGACTCTCTTACCATTAATACCATTTAATACTAAGATGATGATTCCATTCTCACCTACCTTGGTACCCCAGATTCTTCCATCCAAAAATATCTTCTTCTTAAGACTTTGGCCATGTTGAATGAATCCATGATGTATATCAACTTGGGAACTTTGGATAACCCCTGCATTGTCAAAATTGGCCATTCATTGAATGCTAAGGAACTTCAAGACTTCTCCTCTTTCTTTCAATACCAAAGCATAGTATTTACCTAGTCTTATAGCGAAATGCCATGAAATAAAATTTCCATTACCACCCACAACATAATCACCAATCATGATTCCATGCTAATGAGGTGGGGGAGTTGGTATCATCCTTATTCCTTTTGATGGTAAACCTCTTCCTCTATCCTTCAACCTTGATTTTGAATGTACCAATAATATGGTTGAGTACGAAGCCCTAGTGATAGGCCTTCAGACCACTTTAGCCTTGAAAGTAAAAATAATCAATATCTTTGGTGACTCCCAACTCGTGGTCAATCAAATTAATGGCTCTTACCAGTGTAAGAATGATGTTTTACAATAGTACAAACAACTAGTTTAAAACTCTTAACATCATTTGAATGCTACCGCATCTAGTCAACCCTATAATCTGCTAATAATTTTTTTGACACCATAGATTCCCTTGCCTCTCAGATCATGTCTATGCCCTTTGAATCTAAGCTATTTGTTGTTATCCATTTATTCAGCCTTCTTATGTCACTAGATTAGACCCAACCTGACCTTTGGTATCGATAGACATTCAACTACCTCAACCTTTCCATCATTCCTTTTGGTCTTTATAGGAATGCTCAAAGAGAGTTTATCTAGAGTACCTCATGTTATACCATTATGGGGGGGGATTATTTATAAAAAAGGCTTTGATGTTCTCCTCTTTTCTCACGTACGTAATCATGAAGCCTCTCATGCTATCAAAGAAGTGCATGATGTGATCTATGGGGGACACTTTGGTGGCCTCACCATAATTAAAAACATCCTTTTCATTGGCTATTACTAGCCTACCCTTAACCAAGGCTGTTGTGATTATGTGAAAAAGTGTGTTAAGTGTCAACAACATGTCAATATACATCATGCACATAACCATAATCTTTTTTTAATTGATTTATGGCCCTTTTCATAATGGGTCTTGGATCTCATTGGTGATATTAACCCCCATTATTTGTAGCGACACCATTCTATCATCACTGTGACTAAGTATTTTACCAAATGGGTAGAGGTTATTCCTCTAGTCTCAACTAAGGTAGAAAAGATTATTGACTTTATTAACCATTACATCATCTTTTACTTCAGTGTTCCTCACAAAATTATCACCAAAAATGGTAAATATTTAAAAAACATCAAGTCTAGTGTCTTTGTGATGCATTCAGTATCAAGTTAAGTTTCTCATTGCCCTGTCACCCTTAAGTGAATGGACAAGTAGTAGACTCTAACAAAACTCTTAACAACATGCTTACTAAAATGGTCAATGCATTTAGTTGGGATTGGCATTTACACATCCCGTTTACCTTATGGGCATATCACACAAGCATCTAAACCCCTATGTCTGCTACCCCACTTTCTCTTGTGTTTGGATCTAATGCTATCTTGCCTCTCAAAGTCTAAATCCCATCTCTTTGCATATCTTTGTAAGATCTAATTACTAAGGATTATTATCGTCAGCATCATTTATCCCAACTTGAGCTACTTGATGAGCGTTGTTTAGCCACCCTTAGCCATCTTCATGTCCATCAAGAGCACATCAAACATGCCTATAAAAAATACCTTAGAGTGTGAAAATTCAACATTGGAGACCTTGTCCTATAGGAAAATCAACATGTCACCAATAGCGAGAAAATCAATTAGGGTAAGTTTGATTTCAATTAACTTGGGAATTATATCATAACCCATAAGTATGGATCAAGAGCTTACCAGTTATCCTCTCTTAAAGGCAACCTAGAACTTGATCCCCTCAATGCTTTGCATCTGCTACTTTCTTTTGTTAAAGAGGATCAAACTCACCTTTTGTCTAACTTAAGATCATCCTTTGCTTACAAACCGCATTCATCTCCTTATTTTTAGGGGCAATTGATTGAAACTAAATCATGTGATTACCCATCACAAGCATGGCTTAATATTAAACAATGGGTATGATGACTCTACCCATGGCATGATTTTCATGGTACTTTCTACCCCTTATACATGATGGATTCCCGTGATTATTGTCACCTAAACCCCTTTACACCTAATCAACCTTCTTATGATTTTCGTTTTGCCTTCATAAAGGTGAACCCTTTAAGCCTATATAAGCATGTATATGTCAAGAATAATCAAACAAAGCAAAAAAGCAAAATCTAAACCAATAGTAATCAGGGATCATTCCTAGCATTCAAAGATTTCTCCCTTGAAAGACAACCATTTAAAAATTATTTAAAATTTCTTAACATAAAGTGGATTTCTCCCTTGAAGGATAGCTATCAAAATCATTCAACAAAACACACAAACTTAGACTACTCCCTTGAAGGATGACTAAGTAAGGCATTTGTCAAAATAAGCAATTTTTTGGAAGCTTCTCGCATTGATCAACTTCCCCAACCCTCCTAAGAAAATAAGCAAAAAACCCATTTTCAAGTAATATCAAAATCAAACAAATTTTTTGAAAGCCACAATCAGCGCTTATAAACAAAATAATATTAAAATTTGCAATCGACTCTCATGAGTAGACTTCCCGCATAGATCAATCTACACTTTGTATGATATAGAATTGTTTATACTGACTCTTCGAAAACCTACAAAAGAGGTATGTTAGTCCCATAAAAAGGTTCCATCCTTCATCCATCTCCCCTTTATACACTATAAGCAAGGGATTCCTGACCTCACTTGACATTATATGATTAAGACACCTTTTTAACCAATTAATGAATGTTAATGTGAAGCATTCAAAGGGCTTATGTTCTTTAAGCCAATCCACCTTTAGTTTTGTTTTAGTCCTTGTCAATTAATAAACATCATGTCCTCTTCTTATCCTATTATAACTATTTGATATATTCACTAAGGACATTTGTCTCTTGATTATATCCTTTGTTCTCAGATCTAGTGTTGTTAATTAACTTAATTTATATACTTTGCCTCAAAAAAATAGCAATAACCATAATCATAAACACTATGCATCAACATATATCATAATAAAAAACATACATCATTATCATATCCATCATCATATCAAAGTCAAGCATCCATGAATAATAAAGCAAGCAACGATTTTCACCGCATGTCTAAATATAAATAATAAAGCATATACTCATTAAAATTTAGCATGTTATAAACATACATATCATAAATCATAACCATAAATAAGAAAAGATACATCTCATCACATGCTTAACTAGGTGAGTCTACATTTGTATCCATAACACAAGCATAATCAATATAACATCATCAATAATCAATATAAACATCACAACATCCTATAAACATCAAAACAAACCATAGACCATGAGAAATAAACAAGAACCATATATATAAATCATGAGTCTAACATCATAATGTATACAACAAATATATATGTCTCTCTTAAAATGTACATCTCATTGCATCGGCTCACAACCTAGTATCAAAATGATATACAACAACATATGATATATCTAAACTATATCATGGTTATGCCACTAGGGCACTAGTATCACTTGGAGCACCACTAAGTCTCGATGCCTATCCCCTTAAAGAACCTACCTATCCACTGATGGATGTAATCCATTGACCTGGTGTCACCATACTAGCATCACTTGCCAAGCTAGCTCTATACTCACCCAATCAGGGCTCATCCAAATAATGCCTCAAGACTATAACATCATAATAGTGTAACTCCTCTACTATGTCTAGGTATCATGCGAAGGGGATGGTGCTTGGTGGTCCTATAAGTGTCATATCTCCTCCTCCTCTCTATCTCAAAGAGTCTCTCTCTTGTGTAACCATATATAGTGAAGCTCTATCATGGTCTCTATCACCTATGAGTGTAGCCACCTGACCCTATAAGGCTATCACTTGACCTTGTAAAACTATAACCTATGCCTATGTAGTAGCTAGTGCCACTCCTCCCTATGTATTTAGGGCACCTCCCTAAACTTGTGCCCATTGACCTCTACCATCTCGGTCCACATCCATCTACCTCCTACCACCATCATACCTACAAAAGTCTACTACTGTGTATAGAGCCTAATACCATGTAGAGTACCCATCAAAAAAGCCTACATCATCAATCATAAGCCTTGATGGTAGCTCCTCATGATCAAGTAATAATTTCACTGGCTATGGGTCTAGTAGAAATATCTCTACGTCCTCATGTCTATATCTCGAGAATACACCCAGGATACCCTAAACCAAGCCCAACTATCTCTAAACCTTGTCAAAAAGGATGAGCTCTACCTCCCCATCCCACCTACCAAAGATTCACTTGTAACTCTGTAAGGATAGAGTCTGCCTCCTATAGCTAGACCACTTTGAGAACCCAACATGGTCTCTAAATAACATCACTAATCACCAATAGACCTAGTGTACCCTTGAACCAATCTACATCATGAGCCCCTCTACCCACCTTGGAAGTAGTAAAGTTAGCTTTCCACCTCATATAACCTACTAAGAATTATGTCTGATCATATCCATCCATGATAGCCCCATTAGACTCAACACTCAGATGTGCTCATAAGCTGAAAAATGTAGAACAAGATTGACATTGATTCCATACCTCTTGTGAACTCTAAAACCCCACAAATCTTTGTATATCTATACCAAAATCATAAGTACCCATTCGAACACTATCTACCCCAATAACATCTCAACCAACACCCCTATTAGTAAGTAAGAGAACCTCCCACTACATGATTTAGGAAGGGCAAAGCATGACACTGCCATCATTATCATAGTCATAAATCTCCTCTCTCTCACTACCCTCTGATATAATGTACTATAGCTAAATTCCCCAACATGCCATTTGACATGATCATGATCATATCCATATATCATATCTAATAAATCATCTCACTCCTCCCTCTCAATATGATATATTAGATCACCTTGTAGGGGTAGCTGAGTGATCCTATATACATCTACTAGAAAGATCATCATCTCACTAGTGGGTAGTGGGAAGGTGTTCTTAGCTTGGTCCCATCTCTTGATGAGGGCCATGATCATAGATGCATCATAAAACTCATGCTGGTAGTGTCACATTGCTCCCAACTTATCTCCTCCATATGGGCCCAATCTATTGAGGTCATTCCCTAGTAGACCTCTATGAAGATACGTGGCACCCGATTATGCATTTAAATTAGCTATTATGCCTATAAAATGTTCAATAGCAAACAAACTTAGTATCCCATGCTATTTTGACTATGAACTTAACATTTTAACCCTTAATTGATAACCTATTCAACCATTACATCTCATCTTATGAACTCTACCCTTGACCTTATCCATTATAGTGGCCTTTAACTTTCACCTCTCACAACCTTGATACCTTATCAAACACACTTTATAACATTTACTTTTATTTAAACAATTCCAAACTTAAACATTTAACCTACCTTTTTATGAAAACACATTTACAATTTGACCTAATTGCTAATGATCATATGACCATTTTTACACATGGTTGTTGATCATTGATGGTTAGGCTAACAGTCGATGACCACTGTGGGTGACCACTAGCAGAGAACACCTAAACCTACCCTACCCTAAATACTAGCAAAATATCTGCAATTTCTTCTAATTTCTTACCTAATATCTAACTCTAATACCTAATACCTTATACCTAATTTTAATTTCACCTTTCACCAAAAAATTTCACCCAAGAACATGAAAACCCTGCCTATGGAAAACAAACCTAAAACCTAACCCAACCAAACAACTACCCACACTATCAAATACAAATTTTAATACTATAACCAACACACCTAAACTATCAATTTAAGTGAAGCCCCTACCTCATTCCTTGACTGTCATTGAGGAAGAATCTTGGGACCCCCTACCTAGCCACATCCATGTCCATACTACATCTTAGCTCGATCACTCTCCAACACTCGTTCCCCTTGTTCCGCTTGGTTCAATCAAACTCACCCACTTGCCTACAAGTAGTAACCATCTACAAATTTTTCCCAATATGCCAAAACTTAGAGCTCCAAAGTCAATAAAATCACATGTTCAAATAATTAAAAATGATTCATTATTTACTTTTGACCATGGCCTTTTAGGGTTTACACATTGACCGTCGACGGTCAAAGTGACTACCGATGATCACACTTAAGCACCCTAACCATCGATGGTAAATTTTCTCACTTTTATTTCTCTTACCTTAAGTAACCCTTTTAATGCAAACCCAAATCATAACACCCACCCATGGAGTTACCTTCTCTGCCCACCCCAACCACCTCATCACCTCACCATTGATCCATTTCGACCCAACTAGCACACATTTATGATGACTTTTACCTAGTTCTTTGATCATAGTGATAACATTTGCCATGTTGACCACTTTTTGAACTTGTACCACCTCATGCATACGAAACCTACTTGTGTCTTCTTAGGAGCAATTCCTACCTTAGATACCCATGACACTTGACATATTTGTGTTTTCATTGAGATCACTTCCTACCTTGGATACCCATTGAAACATAGACATTGCCTAGGAGACTTACATTTATGAGTGTACCTAACTGTCGTGCATAAATACGATCACACAATCCACTTATCACTTGTATTTATAGAATAGACCTTTATTTTTACCAATTATGGAAGCTTAGTCTATGTGTGATCTTGGCTATCACACCTTCTGTTGCACTTTATTCACATGTTTATGCTTCAGTGCTTAACTTATTACCCACCTTCATGATGTCCACCTTTGTCATCATCCTTACCAACTTATCAAACCTGTACCTGATTCTGTTTTACCTTAACTCTTGGTTTGAGGGGGAACACCTCCTCCCATGCTCAAGGTAACCTGATCTTTGACTCATAATCCATTTTTATTTTGCAGCTTGTTGATAATTATTTCATAACAAAAAGGGGAAAAATGTAGACACCAAAAATCCACACATGATGTTTTTGAATGTTGAAATTCCCTTGGACCACCTCGGGACCCCCTTAGGCCCCACCTTGACATTCTTGATCCCTAACTAAAACTAACCCACCTAACCTAAGTCAATTGACCTCTTGGTTAAAACCCACCTTTTAACCAACCCTACCTTTGACCCGTGATCGTTGATGGTTGAAATGATTGCTGACAGTCACCTTGACCACTGATGATCAGGTTCTATCATCTAAATCAACCTAACTCACCCTTAACTATACCTTGCTTTTTTATAATTATCTCTTATAAATCCATGTGTGAGCTAGTACATGCATGAGTTATAATTAGAAACCCCAATTAACATCTTGTTGCACCTCTCCTTCCTTGCCTATAAGAAGAGAGGAATAGGAGGTGAAAATCCATCCATAACTATCAAGAGCTTTTGCATCTAGAGATTCTTTTGAAGGTATTCTTTTGGTAATTTAGCAATCCAACCATAAAAATATAGAGACAACTTATCATCACCCCTCAAATGACAACCAAGTACCATTAATCTACCATAATCATGTCAAACTCTATCAATAAGCCCACCACCTCAACCATTCATCCAACTAACCTTCTACAAGCTAAGTATATGTTTTCTAATATTTAATTATTTTATTTGTATTTTGCAATCAACCCAATACAAGCCAACCTCCTGGAATTGCCTTTTGTGATCTTGTCAATTAGAGTTTTTATCAACCCAAGCCAATACATAGTAACTACCAATGGTCACCTTGATTGTCGATGGTCTGTCCAACCACTGATAGTTGCCTCAACTACCAACGGTCACTTTAACCATTGATGGCCAGATCAACCACTAATGATCACTAAGGAATAAAATAATAGAAATCTATTTTCACCCACTTACCCCCAACCAAATCCAACTTTCTATGTCCCTACTTATTCATAGACCCCAAACCTATTTTCTAAATCACACTTAACCTGTTTAGCATTAGTATTGACCTACTTATTACTATATTAGTCATTTATAGTCTATTTATTTATAAAAAAATTCTTGTGTTCAATTTTAGTAGCTTTTGATTATTGATGTAAGTATTTTATCTTCTATTTTCTAAGGTTAATTGTTTAAAATGTGTGGATTGATATCCCCTAAGGGAGCTCCTACTTATGGGATCTAGCTAGTGTTAGGCAATCCACCCAACTATCTATCTAACCAACCATTTACTTTAGTGTTGTCTTATTTTTAGGTCATCTTCCCAATCTAAAGAGGATATCTACACAATAAAATAGGTTTTTCAACCATACCCATATTTAGTTTATTTTTCTTCCTTTCTCAAAATATAAGCAGAAATTCACTAAAACAAGTGACAAAGATAAAATACTCTTTGGCACTTTTTGGCAGGAGTTATATCATTTGAATATCACTAAGCTCACTCCTAGTAGTAATTATCATCCCTAGATAGATGGGATCATGGAGATATTTAACAAGTGAACCAAAGGGTACTTAAGTAACTATGTCACCGATTAGCATATAGTGTGGATTAAGTGGTTTCACCTTGGAGATCATTGTTATAATATTACATGTCTATTGGCATGACACCATTCAAGGCACTATATATATATATATATATATATATATATATATATATATATATATATATATATGATAAACCTACCTTCATTGATTTGGTGTTCACTAACAACCATGTACCAAAATAAGGTGACTTTGTCGATCATAGCAGAGACATTTTGAGGTCATTTAGAGAACATTTATATTGAGAAAAAAATTTAAAAAATTAATGTATACCGACATCGTACTAAGATATCTTTTGAGGTTAGAGATATAGTTTTTATATGCTTATATAACCTTACAGTAAAACTTCCATGAAAATAAGTGGGGCTAAAAAGGTCAAATCTTGATTCTATGAACAATACAAAGTATTGAGGATAATTGGAGAGGTGGCCTATGAGTTGGAGTTATCAATAGGAAGCCATAATAATAATGTTTTCCATGTGTCTTGCCTTATAAAGGCACTTAGATAATATGTTGCATCAACAACTGATTTTCCACCCCTGAATGATGAGGGGGAACTTTTATTGGTTTCAAATGTCATTATTAATGTATGGGAGAAGAGATTGGGGAATAGGAACATCAAAAACTATTTGGTCTATTGGAGAATCCTACCCATAGAGGTTTCTAATTGTGAGGGGCTAGAGATATTTTAACATCAAATATTACATTTTTTATGGGTGAGAAATTTCAGGAAGGGCAGACTTGTAATGTCCCATTTGTATTGAGTCAACACATGTGGGACACACAAACCCATTTATATACTTCTTGATGGGTGAGGGGTGTTTTCTAAAGAAGTATATATTGGTGAGGATTGATTTATTCATTTTTAATGGTATTTTTATGATTTTTGGACCATTTCCTATATTCTAGGGGCATTTCCTAAATGTTAGGAGTTAATTGGAGGCATGATCCTCACCATTAGTATCTTCATGGGAGATTTACCCTAAGGGGGACTGTTTATTATTGGAATTATTCATGCCTTTGGATATTTTTAAGTGTACATGTCCGTTATAAGTGCCCTAGGGATTTTTTCTTCTTAGGGGATTTTAGAGAGCTATGGGAATAAGACTATGTCATTCAGCCTATTGTTGGATATAGGTGTGAATCATCTATTCATAATGTTTTATCTTAGGTCTTTATAGTGATTAGTTCTCAAGCTATGATCCATCTATTGATGAGAGTTCAAGGTTTATTGACTACTCAATTATTTTAATGTCATTACACTAGCACCATGTTATGTGGTACTTGATTATTAAATGATATTAGTGTCATGTGAAATAAAAACAATATTTATTATTTGAAACTAAGCAAAGGTGTTGAGGGTTTGGAACATGTTAATGAATAAATAGAGGCTTACCAACCTTAAGAGGATCAATTTATGCTCATCTCACATATTTTGAGCTAGAGTGCATAGTTATAGCAGATTGAGCTCATCTATAGATTCAAAGATGAAAACCCATTGATCCAAAGATTAGAAGATGAAACCATTTTGGCTTCTTATGGGCAATCTCATCCAAAGATTATATTAGACTTAAAACATTATTTTTTTGTTGGAAATTTGATTTTTTGGTGATTAGAACAACATTATACAACAACATCAATTATGTTTCAGGAAAGATCTTCCATTAGGTGCTTGATTTCTAATTAGTTGCACACTATTATTATTTCTCTATTGATGTATTCTAGCATATTTTTATCGATAGAATACATATCCAATGTTATTGTTGTTATTATTAGGGTTTAATTTGTATATGAAATACATTTTATTTTCTTCCTAGTATCATTTTGATTAAAAAATAAAATAAAAAGTAGAGGTCTTAATAGTGTACTCCCCTTTGGCTAGGATTCTCATTGGGTCAATATTACATCCTAAAAATGTGTCAACTATTATTTGGCCTAAGATTCTAATTTGGGTCAATGTATGCATCAAGATGTTGAACCTATAGAAAAAAATTGTTCTTATCTTTTAATTGTATGCTTTCTTGAAGGGTAATAATAGGTTTTTTTTGCAAAACATCTTATGTTCAACTTGATCCCCACAATTTGTCACAAAAACCTACAATGAATCCTTTATGATGGAAAAATTTGAAATGATATTTATTGTCAGCCACATGGAACTAGTGGGTGTAGCTATTGTTAGGAGTATCCATGATTTAGGGTTTGATAATTTTTTCCTTAAGACTCACAAGGAACTAGATTTGACTTGACAATTTCTCATATGATTGATGTACTATATAAGAATAGGGTGAATAAGATATTAGTTCTTGTTTCTTCTTGCATTTGTCTATAGTTTTCCTCACACCTAATCATAAAAGACACACTCTTAACATGTACTTAGGAACCCACTAATGAATGGTATGTCATTTCTAAGATTGTTAGGATAAATATGTGTCAAACATATCATCTATAATACAATTGGTATGAAATTTTTGAAATGCCCATAAATACTTATGTCCCAAATGATAATTTACATCCAAATAATCTCATGTATCACCAATTTTAATGCATTGATTTCATGAATCTAAAGTTTTAGGAGTAAAATAAGTGGTTATTTTGGGTACCTATTTACCTCTACATGGATGACTTGGATGATGTAGTGGTTTTCCATATGGGTAGATACAAATATTTCCCTCATGTGAATATGGGAAGGGGAATTGAAATGACAATCAAATAACTTATAGAGTTTTTGAAGGAACTTATATTGTTTGAAGGAAAGCTCAAGTGGGATTATACAAAACCATATGGGACTTATCAAAATCTCATGGAAAGCTCAAGATTTCTAAGTATGGAATGAAATCCCAAAGTATCTTTTTGTTTAACCCTAAAATTTAGGTTGTGGCATAGGGTTAAGAATATATACGTAGTTCAATCACGAGGGTGTTAAACTAATCTATAACAGACCAATTAATTAAAAAAATAATATAAATAATATTCTAAATTTATACAACTAAGATTGTTAAAAAAAATTAAAGTAAAACTTATTGAAATATATTTCAATAAATAAGAAATAATCATACTTGGTTTACTATACATAGGAATATATGGAATAGAAATAGGTGTAGAGTAGGTAGGATCAATATTTTAGATTAGTCATCAGATTATATAAATTGTAATTATGTATCTACAAACATTACCATCAGATTTAGATACTACCATAGACAAACTAGTGTCTAATTATGACATAGGTGTCCAGTACAAAATAATGACTGGATTTAGATGTGACCAAATTTATTATTTTGAGTTTTATATCACCTTTATATTGATGTATTCAGATTCAGGATACAATTTGTCACTCTTCATTTATTGATAAAACCCTAGATATTCGCCCTTATTCACCCTTGAAATTAGTTTTGTTAAAAAATAGGTTAGTGGGATCACAGTATCAAGTTACCCTAAAGACTCCTCTATCAGTGGATGCTACCTACATAGATAATACTACAATGAGGGAATACAAATTATTTATTTCTCCTTTATGTGTGGGAAAATTTGTAGACAAAGGTGAAAAATACTATATGTGTAGAGAGGATTATAAAGAAAGTTAGTCAAACATTAGCCAAGAAATCATGAAAAATGCATTAAAGACATAACAAAACTTAGCCTATCTATTCATGTGGGAATTACAAAGGATAACAAGAAACAAATGAAATAATTAACATCATATTACCTTTATAAATAGATTCATCATACCAATGTGGCTCAAAAGCATGTTCCCCCTTGATCAAGAGCTCTTGTCTTCAACAACAATGGTGGCTACCTCTTCCAATGTCTCAAGAACTCTCCACAAAACCTAGGCTCATGATTTGGAATCACTAAACTAGTCTATCAATGAAGCTCATAACTAAAATTAATGGTCAAATGAAAAGGATTGTGAAGACAATTCAACATAATAACTTTGCATAATCAAACTTAAAAATGATGTCCATGGCCTCTCTATTTATAGATTTTTGAAATTGGTCAGGATCAACCATGACCATCCATCTCAAGATTGAGATGTGTGGTCATGGATTAATTGAATTATGTAATTAAAATCCATAGTTATCCTCATCATAACCTTAGAATAAGGGGCATTGAAGAGGCATGGGAGGCATTAACTAGGCATGGGTGACCCATAATCTTGATATTTGTGGATTCATGGCCTAGGGATGTCTTCTTAAGAAATGATGTCACTTGATGATGCAGTTAATAGAAATAAATTTCTAAAAAAAAATATTAAACAAATATCATGGAAAATCCACTTAAACTCTTAATTTGGATTAATTATCCTTAAATAAGATTAATCAACATTTGTGCAATTATTTGGAAATTGGCCCTCAATTAATTAAAAATGGTTAGAAAGTCATATTACTGAGTTATAATTTGACTTGAGAATAATTAGAAGGTGATGTTAGATGTGCTAGAATTGTATTTCCATTTTAGATGTTTCCAACACAAAATAACAAAGGTACGTGACTTGTACCAATGAATTAGAAGAAAAGAGTGATCTAGAGTAAAAAAATGAAATCATCATTTTGACTCAAAATTAATTTATCAAAGTTAGCTGGTCCATAAATTGCATTACCCTATTTAGGGATAGTTTGACCTAAATTGGCACTTGTAAATGACAAGTTTGAATTGTTTAGGGTGTTTTATGGATTTTAGCCTAAAATGCGCATTTGAGTGCAATTCGAGTAAGATTGACAATGTCAACACAAATGGTGTTAAGAATTGGATGTCTATATTTTACCCCTATTTGGGAAGGTGTAGCGAGACATTCAGGTGAAAAAACATATTTTCAAAGAAAAGAGTTGTCAAGAAGAAATCAAAATAAATCCATGATTCCCCTTTAAGAAGATATACTAAGATGAAAGAGAAGGATGGACTCTCAAAAAGAGAGAGAAAGTGAGAGGTTAACCCATGGAATAGATCACATCTAGATGAGTTAATGCTTGCACATGTGATTACCATTAATGATAAAAATATAATTAAAGCTATAATAGGCCCCAATAGACAAGGGGAATGGGAAAGATACAATTCACAAATATAAGGGACACACTTTAAGCATACCCAATATGAGCGTACAAGCTACGCACTTGTGACATTGATCAATCCTAACACAAGTTACACACTAAAATATTACCATCATGGGATTTAATGTAAAAAGCTTAGAATCAGAGGAAAAGAGAGAACATTCTATTTCAGAAAGGAAAGCATCACTAGAATGAGGTCTCCAAAGAGAATATAATAAGTACTCCAGTAGAGTAAATATGATCATGATAAAATAGTTTTACCCTAATATGGCTAATTTTGATCATTGATAAAGAATAAATAATGGTTTTCCCCTGTAGATATGATTTGATTTTGATGTTGTTCAAATGATGTGCCCCAACATGGGTAATTAGAAAGTAAAATAGCTCAAGGATATAACCCAAAATATTAGTTAAAGTGAGCAGGCATAAATGTACATGCGATGGTGTAATGGCTTAGAAAGCCATATAAAACTAAGCATATGAGAATGTACAAAGTGATGAGATAAATGAAAAGAATAATGGAGATGGCCAAGCTGACCTCAATAGAAATTGAGCACTGCCTACATAGTTCTATGAACTCATGTTCCAACATGAACTTCAGGCTAATGTAGTTCACCCATGTTTGGGAGAGAATGGAATGAAGAATGATGAAAACTAACCAAAAATTGATTAGACTCATCATGTATGTGAATAGATGCACATCTAAGCAGATAGTTGAGTGCTAAAATGCATGTTACCTAGATGCCTAATTCCATATCATGAGCCTAGATTATGCAAAATGTTCTTGAGAATCATTCATCAGAGCTGATGTTGACATTAAGACTTTGAGACCTGAGCACAAAGTGATTGTTATAGAAAAACAAATTAGGCATCATAAGTATGAATAACTTATAATGTCATAAGATTCCAATTGCATTGAGTTGGTTCAAATGTGAATACCTATAACTAAGGATAATGGTAAAATAATGACCAAAACCAGAGTTACAACTGTTTACATTTAAACAAAAAAGCAAAGACAAAGAAAAAGATAAACATAAATGAACCTAATTAAAAATTAAGATATAAACAATCAAGACTTAAGAAAGAACAAAAATGTTTAAAAACAAACAAGAAGAACATCTAAACAACATGAGACCAAGATATGAATAATCAAGATCCATGTGGACCATCAAGGCATTCTTAATCACAAAAGAGAAAAACAAAATAAAATATAAAAACAAGACACCAACAACAATCAAAAAAACAAAATGGTCCAAGTACAATTTGATAACATAGGATCAAGATATAAACAATCAATATCCATGTCAATCATCAAGATGTTCTGAACATAAAAGAGATAAGAAAAAACATACAAGAAAACATAAGACCAAAATGAGACAAGAAGTAATAAAAAGAGAAAAGGAGAAGAAATAAAAGAGAGGTACAAAATCACAACAAAACACTAAGAAAACACAATAAAATACCAAGAAAACTCAAATAAAAACACACAAATAAAAACCAAGTCAGTGCAGTTTAAAGACAAATGTTTATGCATGTGTAGTAGAGGCGTTACTTTCCACCACAACATAACAAAGAACAATGACACAAAAATTGTTCTCTAATTAAAGAGGAACAATGATAGAATAAATGGGGGAAAAAAGAAAAAGAAGGGGTTGGCCGAGTTGACTCTAGATGTATAAGACAAGTGGATCTTACCTACATAGTTCCATGGATGCACATTCCAACATGAGCTTCAGGCCAAATGTAGTTCTCCCAGGAAATGGGATGTAAAAAAAATGATGATCAAACTAGCATGATTAATGTTATATAAGAAATGGAAGATATGAAAAAAAAAATTAGAATGGTCTGAGAAACAAGACGTTGATGAGATGAGAAAAAATGAGCCTACAAAATGGCAAGTGTATGGGACAAGATGAACTGGTGTTTTTATGCTTGTAAAAAAGAACATAGCATGTTGGAATGAGAATGTACAAATGTAAAAAATCATGAGACAATGTTTTTATTATTTTATGGATCATTTTTTGATGTTTTTGATATTTTAAAAGTATTTCTAATATTTTTGGTGTTTTTGGGATAAAATATGCATAAGGTGGGACCACCTAGTTAAGGAGATGCAAATTCAAGATTCGAGGTTCCAATAAAATAGCTAAGCTAGTTGTAACGACCCATGCTTGTAAATCAGTGAGAGCGATAATCTTGATATGGTTGTTTTGATAATTTTCTATTGAATACTAAATTTTTGACAAGTAATGGCCTATGATGAAATAATGGGCTCAATAAAAAGTGATTCATCTTGGAAGGGTTCAACATAGACTGGCTCATCTAAGTGAAGGACCTCAAAGAGAGGGAAATGCTTAAGGGATGTCTCAACAAAATCATGTCTTTCAAAGTGAGACTCCTCAACAAGTGGGAAAAGATCAAGAGACAACTCTATAGAGACTAGTTTGTCAAGGAGATGAGGCTATTTAAAAATAGATAACATATGAATAGGTAACTTATCACAGTTTGACTTGTCACAAATGGGTGTTTCAATAATAAATTTTTTGTTTTGGTTCACAATTGGTTGCAAAAAATCAATTTTGAACACATTTTGATCCTCATAAGATGGCTCTTGAAGAGGTAATGGTTCTTATTTAGGCTCGAAGATCAACACAAAATTTCTAAAGTGGGGAAAATTTGGTTTAATGGGATCAATGGTTTGTGGTTTAATAATAGACTCTCCAAAAATTAGACTATTGAAGAAGGGATCAAACACAACTGGTTCATCAACTAGTGGTTCTTCAAAAATAGGTTCATCAAAAATTGGTGATAGGCCAAGAATGGTAATGACTGGACACTTTTTAGTTTGGTTGACTATGCGAACCAAAGGAGGAGGTCTTAAAAGGGTAATGATTGGATGCTTCTTAGTTTGGTTACTCATGTGAACCAAAGGAGGAGGTCCTAAAATGGTAATGAGTGGATGCTTCTTGGTTTGGTTACCTGTGTGAACCAAAGGAGGAGGTCCTAAAATGGTAATGATTGGATGCTTCTTAGTTTGGTTGCTCATGCAAACTAAAGGATGAGGTCCTAATATAGTGATATTGGCAAATTATGGAGCCTGATTACTCACACAATCTAAAGCATCTAAGACTTCCTGATAAATCCAATCATTCTAGTCTTGAGTTGGATCATAAGTTGGATCTTGACTGTGTTCCCATGACTGATTTTTGTGAGGCAGATAGAAATATATCTCACAAACCATATTGTCACCATAGGGGTCTTGACTAAAGTCATAAAAGTCATTTTGTGTAGCCATTCTATCATAAGTTGGATTAGCCATAACTCCACCATAAGTGTAACTAGTCATATCCACATTTAATGAAGAAAGCTTTGAAAACAAAAAAGATTGAGAGTTTTACAAACTTTGAAAATTGATGTCCAAAAATATAAAAGGTTCAACCTTTGTCAAAAAGTGGGGGAGCTATGTCTCCAAAATGGTTTATGCCAAGATTTGGCATAAAATAACCTAACATCAAACATCTAATATCTAAGACTTTTGGAGAAAGGTTGTGTTTTCCCAAATAAAGGCACAAACAATGATGAGGACATGCACTTAAACAAACAAACAATCAATAGTGTTCAAAAAAGGGTAATCATTTAACCAAAGTTATGTAACCCAAAAGAGAAATAATTGTATATCAACCCCATAAATTAAGGTCTAAACAAAAATAAATTAATGTTTGGATCCAAACTTGACAAGGTTAATTGAAGATGCAATGTTAAAGACTAAGATTAGACCAAACAAACTAGAAAAGAGTGGACAACATGATGGCACATAAACAAGGTCCAAATGGTATATGTAACTAGTTTTGAAACATATGGTTTTTAATACAATGGTAAACAAGTCTTGAAACAAATTGAGTAGCCTAATAGTGTAAGCATGCTTGAATGATGTGATCTATGTTATGTTTTAAAAGACTTAAAGGCTCAAAATGGTTTGACATGATTTAAGAAGCATAACGATACCCTCCTCAACTCAAATACATTATTTTGACATGGCTTATGAACAAACAAAATAGTTTTAGTCTCAAAACATACCAAGTAAAAATGACCAAAATACACTAAGTATAATCATCTAAATCCTAGCAAAGGTATGGCAATGTGGGGTTGACTAAGACTAATTAGTTTTCAATCATTTCTAGGGGAATCAATTGCATAATGAATTTTATGTCAAATGATGTAAAAGAAAAGCACAAAAATTGGGTGTCCACGGCACTTGGATTGTTGTAAAAAGGTTGTCCTTTTTGCAACCACTACATCCTATTGTTCACTTAGTGTAGTGCAATGTCCAAATGCAAATACGTCTCGTGTTTAACTCAAAATAAGTAGATAAAGTCAATGTCGAGAGATGAAACCCTAGGTCAAAGCTTCCCTAAAGAACTCATTAGAGGTAATGACCTCCCCCTCACAAGCCAATATGCTTAAAAAATAAATGACTAATAGAAAGACTTTAGGGTTGTTTTCAAGGTTACCCAAACTATGATGAGTTTTTGAGGAGTGCTTTAGACAATGTTTTTTCTAAGCCTTGGACTAGGCTTTTTGTAATAGGAATGATGCTTTTTATTATAAGGGTTCCCTAAAGGAGACAAGTGGAAGAGCATACATGTGGCATCCCTCTCTTTTGTCTCACACTTTTGTACATTTGTACATTCATGTTCCACCATGCTACGCTCTTGCCATTTTGTAAGTATAAAAATACCAGTTCATCTTGTCCCATGCACTTGTTATTTTTCAAGCTCATTCTTTCTCATCTCATTAGCTTCTTGTTTGCTAGACCATTCTCATTTGTTTGTCATATCTTCCATTTCTTCTATAACATTAATCATATTGGTTTGATCATCATTTTTTTTCTATCCCATTTTTTGGGAGAACTACATTTGGCTTGAAGTTCATGTTGAAACATGCATCCATAGAACTATGTAGGCAGTGTTCACTTGTCTTGTACATCTGGAGTCAACTTGGCAACCCCTTCCTTTTCTTCTCTTCCCCCATTTCTTCTGTCATTATTCCTCTTTAATTAGAGAGTAATTATTGTGTCATTGTTTTTTGTTATGTTTTGGTGGAAAGTAATGTCTCTACCACACATGCATAAACATTTGTCTTTAAATCTCACTAACTTGATTTTTGTTTTTGTGTGTTTATTTGAGTTTTCTTGGTGTTTTATTATGTTTTCTTGGTTTTTTATTGTGCTTTTGCACCTCTCTTTTTATTTCTTCTCCTTTTCTCTTTTTATTACTTCTTGTATCATTTTGGTCTTGTGTTTCCCTATATGTTTTCAATGCATAAAATAAATGACTAATATAAAGACTTTAGGGTCATTTTCAAAGTCACCCAAACTATGATGAGTTTTTAGGGAGCACTTTAGACAATGTTCTTTCTAAGCCTTGGACTAAGCTTTTTGCAATAGGAATAGTGCTTTTTATTCCAAGGGTTCCCTAAAGGATACAAGTGGAAGAGCTTACACACAACATCCCTCTCTTTTACAAACAAGTTATAGCTAAAAACTGAAAACAAAATTGACAAGTGTCAATTTTAAGCCCAATTGAAAGATTTGGTGGTGTTCTTTTGACCCCTTGGTCTTAAGTTGTAACTTTGAAAGTCTAACTAATAAAGATTTATTTTAAGCACCTAAATGTTCCATTAATCACTAAAAAAAAGTTTTTAGTTTATTTTAAAATCATGCTAAAGATGTCTTAATAACATGTTTTAATAAATTTCAAGTCTGCTAGTTACCTGTCTACCCGTAAGGCATCACCCCAAAAACAAATATGTTAGATTAGAAACATCCAAAGAGATTTTTAAAAAAATTGTGAAAAATATATGAAATGTTAAGCTAAACTAATGTCAAATTATGAAAATTTGGAATAAAATATGTGGTTTTAAAAAAAATCATGAAAAATAGAGTCCGAATGACCCCAAACCAAGCATTTTAAAATAGCCTATTAACTTTCAGATCTGTGTTTTGATAGTGACCACTGATGGTTGTACATGACCGATGAAGGTTATACTTGACCATCGATGGTTGAAAATGACCGTTGATGATTTAATTAACCATCTGTGGTTCCTTTGACCATCGATGGTTACTTGTGTAAACCCATGAAGATAAAATATGGGCAAATGAAGTTAGAAAAACATGTAAAAAGATTTTTAAACATCCAAATTGAAAATTTTAAGTTACCTCTTGCTCTCCTTGATACGTGGGATGTGTTAGTCCCATCAAGATGCCAAAATTTAGAGAGTATTATAAATAAATTTAGTCAAACATTAGTTAATAAATCATGAAAAATGCATTAAAAACATAACAAAACTTAGCATATCTATTCATGTGGGAATTACAAAGGATAGCAAGAAACAAATGAAAGAAATAAATATCATATTACCTTCCCAAATGGATTCACCATACCAATACGATTCAAAATCATGTTTTCCCTTGATCAAGAGCTCTTGTCTTCAACAACAATTGTCGCCACCTCCTCCAATGTCTCAAGAACTCTCCACAAAACCTAGGCTCATGATTTACTAAACTAGCCTATCAATGAAGCTTGTAACTAAAATTAATGGTCAAATGTAAAATATTGTGAAGACAACTCAGCATAATAACTTTGCACAAATCAAGCTTAAAAATGATGTCCATGGCCTCTCTATTTATAGATTTTTGAGATTGATCAGGATCAACCATGACCATTCATCTTAAAATTGATATGTGTGGTCATGGATTAATTAAATTATGTAATTAAAATCTATAATTATCCTCATCATTCCCTTAAAATAAGGGGCATTGAAAAGGCATGAGAGCCATTAACTAGGCATGGGTGACTCATAATCTTGATATTTGTGGCATTTATGGCCTAGGGATGTATTCCCAAAAAATGATGTCACTTGATGATACAGTTAATAGAAATCAATTTCTTAAAATAAATATTCAATGAATCTCATGGAAAATCCACTTAAGCTCTTGATTTGGATTAATTATCTTTAAACAAGGTTAATCAACATTTGTCTAATTATTTGGAAATTGGCCCTTAATTAATAAAAAATGGTCAGAAAGTCATATTACTGAGTTGTAATTTGACTTGGAAAGAATTAGAAGGTGACATTAGATGCACTAAAACCATATTTCTATTTATGATGTTTTCAACACAACATAACAAAGGTACATGATGTGTACCAATAAATTAGAAGAAAAGAGTGATCTAGAGAACAAAAAAGCAAAATCATCATTTTGACTTGAAATGAATCGATCAAAGTTAGCTGGCCCATAAATTGCATTACCCCATTTAGGGATACTTTGACCTAAATTGGCACTTGTAATTGACAAGTTTGGACCATTTAAGGTATTTTATGGATTTTAGCCTAAAATGTGCATTTGAGTGCAATTCGAGTAAGATTGACAATTTCAACACAAATGGTGTTAGAAATTGGATGTCTACAATATGATGATGCATGTAGTGATCTAGCTTGTAATTTTAAAAATATCACCCATGTGCTACTCTTTGAATACTTTAGACTTGTAATATGATTATTACTATGCTTGATATGAAAATAGGGATTAATAGGTTAAAATATACTAGTTGTGTAATTGATTAATTTAGCTTTAGTAGACGTTTGTTTGGTATTTGATATATTATGAATGAGAAGGCTTAGAATTATATTTATACCACACCTTTTAAAAATATCTCATGGTAGGGTTCAATAGGACAAATATTCAAACCCATAGGTTTTGAATCATTTGAAATTTGGATTAATTTTGGGAATTGGACACTAGATAAAGACCTGGACACTATCATCAAAGGTAGAGTCCCTCTATGGTTGGTAGTGTCCAAAAGGATATAAAATAGGTATGGATTTGAAATTGATAGTGAAGGATGTTTATCATTATTTAAGTTTTATGTGCAGTACAGGATACCTAGGTCATCAAAATGATATGGATAAGACTAAGAGATAATCATTTAGGCACAATGAGATAGCGAATGTGATCCTTTCAGTAGTAAGGATATATAAAACTAAAGGGTCAAGCCCTGATTGATATTTTTCAAATATATAATATTGAGATGTTATAAATATTCAATTTTAGTATATGCATTTTCCCCACCTATTATCTAGTAATGCATAAGGATGAAATTACTAGGTTAAAGGAAATAAATTCATACCTAGGTTTTTAATACACACTTTGCATTTACTTGAGCCCACTTTGACTAATTTGTTGGTGTATGACCTATAATAAAGAGCATGTTATAGTATAATCAGTGCATATAATTTTAAATTTAAAATAATTGAAATGCTTGAAACAAAAGAAGTAAGGAGTATACATGTGTGCCAATGCAACCATGTTACATCTTGATGTTTTGACTTGGTAATGATGATTTTTTATGAAGAATTGGAGATGGAAAATGTTCATCCCTAAACTTTGGATATTTTAAGAGGGAGATTGGAAGGTATTATGCCCACAATTTGATGTAAGGATGAGTTGTGACACTGCTAGTGAGATTATTATATCTCAATCACACAACTCAAATGTGAATATATATAATATGGTGAGGGTGAGTAAATTAATAACCTCATATTATAAATTTGGTGATATTGGATGATTTTATTACTCCAATATATAAATTTGGTGAGGTTGAATAATTTAATCACTTCAATCTATAAATGAACTCATTATTGCAATAAAAAAGGCTCGATAATAGTACGTCTTGGTGTAATAGATGCATCCTTTTGAGTAGTATAATTGATAAAGTTTGTAATTTTTGGTTCAATAGCATGGAATATACACCTATAATATGACTGAGATAGAGTATATATGTCATAAATCTAAAAAACTATGTTTCAAATCTATGAAAAATTAGTGTAATGTATAGGATTCTGACCCATGTATAATTGAATGATGACATTAAACTAGAGATTGTGAAAGTGTAGAGGTCATGTCTTAATGTCATAACCCCAATAAAGCCTAGATATACTAATTAAGTGTATAAGTATGTAGTTCATGTTATTACGACATACCCCCAATGAAATGTAAAAACTATGAAAAAGTAGAGATCATATTTCTATGACATGCCCGCATTGATATATTCCCCTTTTGAAGTGAGGGAGATAGAAAATGATAGGTACCTTACCTAAAAAGGAGAAGGTAGTAGTATAATATAGTATGAATCATGTATCATATATGTATAACATGTCAAAGTATATATATATATATATATATATATATATATATATATATATATATATATATATATTGTGATTTGATTCACAATATGTGATCATAGCAAGACCTAAGATGCATGATATAGATCATGGTAATGTCTAGAGTGTAATAATACAATCTCAATAAGTAATCAATCACACACACAACATGACTCAATGCAATGCAAAAAATGGTCCAAGGAGACATCGTACAAGGGGCATGTTCAAATTCCATAAAATCAAAAGGAATGACATATTCAAATGTCTAATCCATTTAGAATGACATATTCAAATGTCCAATCAACATAAAATGACACAAGGGACAAAATGTAAGGAATATATTCAATTATAACACAAAAAAGACAATAGAAAGTAATGGAATAGAATCAATTAAGTGAAAAATAGATTAGGGATAATCAACTAGCATAAAAATATTATACTAGTCCCTACATATATGTGTTAGCAAAAAACATTATGTAACATAGCCTATCAAGTACACTGTGAAAGATATGAGTATGGATATAGATATGTGTAAGCATTAGTATATAATCTCAAACATGATAAATTAGTTATGATAATAAATTAAATGTAACCTATATCAATCATGATCAAAGAAATAGATACCCCCAACATACTATATACCATGAGTAGAGGAAAGTCTAACTCTGGAAGTGCATATATCATGTGTTTGGGTATGCTCGTATCACCCTCAAAGATGCATGAAACATGTGTATATATAGATTAAGTGATATGTTAACTACTAACTTAAATCAAACAACATAGATGTCAAGGAGCTAATAAATTTGGGAATGTTGAATATTTTTGTATTTTTGAATTATTAGAATATTTTTGTATTTTCTTGAATATTTGATTTTTTTGTATTTTTAGATTATTTATGAGAAAATTTTAGATGTATCCATTTTAAGATCACCACTATCAAATATGAATTGGATATTCTTCTTTAGAGCTACACAATTATTTGTATGATTCCCATGCATTATATGATATTGGTCATAATATTTTATTCTTCTTAGAGGTTGTAGAGGATGTAATGTGAATAATTTGTTTATAATCTCACTTGGACTTATATTATCCTTTTTAATATTATGGAAATTAATTATTGTAAATAGATTTTCTTTGAAATATTGATTTTGAAATGATCTTTTGTTGGGCACAACACTGTTAGAAGATAAAAATGTATGCATATTACTAGCACATTTTGAATTTTTAAGATATGGAAGTTGATTTTATATTGATGTGAGCTTTGACGTGAAACAATGATTTTAATTTTTTAATGTTGATATTAACTTGATCATAGTGACGTTTTGATAGTTTAGGTCCACATAATCACAATCCCTAGCTACTTCAGATTGAATATGGATACACACATTATTTATAAGGGATGTATGAGGTGGAGGGGTTTTAGGAAGGACATATTAATTACTTTCATTTGAAACCATAGGATGGATAACCTTAACCCTTAGAAGAGTGATAACATAGACCTGATTATAGGTATGGTTATCATTGCCCTCCTTAGGGTTATGAAGAAGAAGAGGTTCCTTTTTATCCATTTGAAATGTTATAAATACTAAAATGAGGAATGGATAAGAGATACACACAAAATCTAGGGAGAAATCCATTATGTTAATGTATTCTTTTGATTTTAAAAATAATCTATTTTTTTAAACAAATTAGAAAAACCTTAGAGCACACTAGGAGTTGCATGGAAAGACACAAAGGTTAGGTTCATCAAATGTTTAACCTTAAAATTTTATGTCGTGATACAAGGTTAAGAATATAGACACCCAAATCTAGCAACAACTGGCTCCCGATTGGACTTCAGATTGATTTCTACCAAACATTACAAATTAAGCCTATAGATCACTTAATGCCCCAATTTCTTCTACAAACCATTCATCAATATTCAAAATCATGTTGAAGTATCCCTATTTGGAGTATTCTACCACTGGAAATAATAACCTCTTACAGATTCAAACCGAGTCACCTTGCAACTTAACAATTGATAGTTTGGCCTATGGACCCTTTAGGTAGGGCACTTGATGAAATCTTAAAAGAGCCAAAATGCTAATCAAAATAAATTAATAAATTAAACAATATTAATAGCTTATCTAAATTATCCATTTGAAATAAATAAATATCTAAAAATAAAATTTTAAAAATTTAAATATCAAGCCTTTTCATTATTACCTTTATGAGTTGTCAAGCTCTTCCAAAATATCTCAAAATATCTAATTTGAGAGCCATGCCTAATAATTAAAAATCATAATTACATGAAATTTTTTAACTCAATTGGAATTAGCCACAACTCACTAAGCGTTAGTTTGAACCCATTCCATTTTTAAACTCAACCTTAACTCACATTGGGTGAGAGTTAATTTTGGAGGCTATAAATACAAGACCATACCTATTAATTTCTAAGCTATCTTGATGTAATGTTATATGCTCAAATAGATATAAAGAAACCTTTCATAATCCAAGATAAGATAAGTAGCCAAGCCAAGGTGTCAAAGAAAGGTGAAGAAAATGAAGCTCCATTTATGAAGATTTGTTAATACACAAACTGAGCAAGCCACTTTAACAAGCCATTTGGAGTTACAAAAAAGGTAAAAGATTGATGTCTTTTATATTCTAGTTATGTTTTTATATACATGCTTGTCACCTATGCTCTCCTTAGTGTCTAGGCTAGAGGTGTTAGGATTTTAGTGTGTTAATTTGATTTATTTTATTGGAATAACACAAGACTAACCTCCCCTCTATTGTATTCCTTGTTCACATCATGACATGCTCGATGGGACCCACACCCCACAAAGTTATTCTCAAATCATTTTATGACATCCTCATAACAATTTTCATGTCAAAATTCAAACTTGTTGATAAAAAATGGTGAAAATTGAAGGCTCAAGGATGTTTTTCTAGAAATCATGAAGTTATTCTATGTAGACACATTCTCACTCTCTAGAACTATGATATTGCACAATATCTCTACTTTACAATTATGATATTGCACTAACTATCATGGTTTTGTCCTTAGCCATCAAAGTTTTTACTGATTGTTTTATGTTGTAGGAAAACTCACGATATCAAAATATCATGAATTTTTAGTCATGGTATTACCTTAAAAGTTATGATATTGTAATATCACTACTTTTTAAATAGTGATATCACCATAATTTATATAGTTTTGTGTTAGCTTTCATAGTATTATGTTTAATTGCCACAATCTGACTAGTTGTTTTGTGTTTACAGTACATAGTTGCTTTATTACTTGAACTTATGTGGTTTTGTGTTTATTTTAGTGATATTATCATAATAGTAACAATTTTCACTAGCTCTATGTTTTGTAGGAAAGTTATGCTATTAAACTAATAGATAAAATTTTGCAATAATAGTCATGATATTACTCTATGTTTTTGTGGTTTTACACTCTGTGTAGAGTTTTGAAAACTCGAGAGTTGAAACCCAAAATTCATTTATCCACTCATGTTTTACTTCTAATCACAAGGACCCCCTGATGTATTTTGTAGGACCCAAAGGCCAAGAGAAAATAGTTTTACAACATTGTAAGTTACAAAAATCACAATTATAATTTGGTAATTTAAAATTATTTTTTGCTTAAGTCATTTTTCATTTTTAAAAGTTTTTCAACACAACACCAAGGGGCTCAAACTTCATCATATATTTCATTTTGGTTTTATAAAAATGAACTTTCACTTTAGTTAAATACTCATAAGAGTTTTCATTTTTATGCTCATTTGTTGAAGTGTTTGTTTAGCAAGATGAGTGTCGTGTGTATGCTCTCCCCCCATTCCCTTTAGAGAACTTGGGTGGTAAAAAATGCCCACCCTTTTAATTTGTTGCTTTGGTCCAAAAGCATGTAATTAAATTTTCTAAGGCCCTCCACAAAATATGTATAATTTGGGTGACCCAAAATGACCCTAAAGTCCTTCCACTTTATTTAATTCATGTATTTTGGCTTGTGGGCAGGAGTTCATTGCTTCCCCACGAGTTCTCTAGGGGAGAATTGACCCAATAATTCATCTTCCATAATCATTTCAACCCCAATACATGGTTGGGTATATAAATTGAGGGTGACCCATTAAGATGCTTGTTTTGATTGGTTAAAACAAGCTCTACTAGTGGCACTTAGCCTTAGAATGTAGGGGTAACTTAGACATCACACTACATTGAGAAATTAATGGATGTAGTGATTGTGAAAAGCATAATACCTTTTCATAATAATCTAGTTGATGTGGATCTAAATGATGTGATTGTGCCCTAGTATTTTTCACACATTTGGGACCATTTAGAAAGGATTAAAAATTGATAGTCTTGACAACCCCACTTACTATAGATATATTGTTGATAAGGGTGAGTAGCTCGAAGTTCCATGTCACCATACAAAATCTTGAAAGAAGAGGGGGGCCTAAAAACTTAATTTTCATACACTTTTACTTTTTGGATTAACAAACTAAAATCCTCTCAAGAGCAAGTATATATATAGAATTTGACAGTACGATATAACCTTGTTAGTTTTAGGATTTAGGATGTTGCACTAAGGTGATTTTGTCATTTTATCATTTTTACTTGCATGGTCTTATGTCAAAACCATTTATTTATCATACCACATCCAAAAAATAATTATTTTTTACACATCACTCCTTTATTATAAAGATGCATTATGATGATCATTTGACCATACATTTTTCTTAGTCTTTTATCAAACTTTCGTTTATGTATGCCACTTGTTTGAAAGGGGCATCGTCAAACTACCTAATTCATTCCAAGTCTTGTACCTTAGAATATTTAAAGTAAACCATTTGATATACCTTTATAACATGATAACATTGTTACACTACTCAAATCATTTCAAAGACTTGTTTCCTTATGTTCAAATTGAAAAATCAAAACATTTGTGCCTTTTGGTCTATACCTAGTACCATCATGCCATTTGTTATTGTCCAACTTATTGTCTATTTTGAGGAGCTTAGTCTTCTAAATTAAGTTTAAAATTATCCTTGACAAGTTTAGATTCAAACATTGATTGGTTTATACATGTGCCTTGTGTAATTTTGGATTAGGTGTTTACCCGTCACTTTTGGGTTGTGTAACTTGGAATAATTCCTTGCTCCATTTAAAGACTATTTTTATGCCTAAATTTGGTAAAGTGGTTTATCTTCCATATGCCTAAAGTTTAATGTCTTTTGCCAAATGATCAAATTTGTGTTTAAATACAAATGCCTAGTTTGTGTCAAAGTGTTTCAAATTTGTTAGATTAAATATCTTTCCTTTTATACCTTAGTTTGTTTAAAGTGTAGCTTTTATGTCTTGTTCCCAAAAGACCTAGCAATACATGTTTTGAGCCTAGATTTTGTGCCTTGTTTCCAAAAGACCTAGAAACCTTTATTTCTTTAGACCTAGTTTAAACTTGCTTGAAACACTTTTTACCTAAGTTTGGCATTCTAGTTTTTATTCATTCACTTGAACATTTATATAAGATATTTGACATTAGATTATTTTAGACCAAATTTTAACACTGGCCTTTTTGGAAATACAAATCTATTTCCTAGACCAAGTTAGACCAAGTTTGGACCATTATTCTTTCAAACCTTATTTTAAAAATTTGTGGAACTCTATGCCTTCTTTATGAAATGCTAGTCATTAATTTGGATATGTCTTGTTACACTCGTAGTCGAGTCATATACAATATAGGTTATGATAACATAGTCACACAAGATGACTTTGTTTAAGACCCCTATGGTGAAGATATAGTTTGTGAGATAGACCCTTATCTTCCTGACACTATTCAATCTAGGGAGCAAAGCTAAGATCCTTTATCCCATTATTTGGTTAACACACCTCCATATTTGGAGCAAGACTAAGAGAAAACCATGTGATACCTTGCTAGCATACCATTGATTATAGAATAAATTCAACAACAATTGTATTACATTAATATGCCATCGACATACAATCCTTATTTGTTTTATCATCACTTTCTTGAAAATGAGGATGAAGTTTTAATCATAGCTGTAGAGATAGGGGCCAAGTTTACAAATGACTTCCCCTATGAAAATTTGCCTAGTCTAGTTAAAGTTCCTCTCAACATACCTTATATGTTAAGCATGGGATATACTAAGAGGTGGGGGTGAATCAGTATATCATAAATCTTATAAATTTTCCCTTAATCAAATTCCACTTTAACATACATTCAAGATAAGCAATAAAACTGAAATAATAAACACCACACAAGATAGAGAGAGACACCAGATTTAATGTGGAAACCCAATGTGGGAAAAACCACAAAGAATAATCTCAAGTATATGAATGAGTACCAACTTAAACTACAAAATTTGTAAGCACAAACTTGTAGGAGCACCAACCCCTTTGATAAGCACCAACACAACAACTATTCAAGAGCACCAACCCATAGGAGCACCAACCCCTTTGCTGAGCACCAACACAACAATCAATTCATGAGCACCAACCCCTTTGCTGAGCACCAACATAGCAATAATTCATGAGCACCAACCCCTTTTGTGTATACCACACAACTTTATCTCGATGTTGTTATCTCAACAAATGATAGTTCATTACAATATCTCTTTCCTCTCTCACCTTTCCTCTTCTAAGCTAGATATAACAAATACAAATCATACTCATCTCTCCCATTTATCTTCTAAGCTAGATATTACGATATCAAATCAAACTCTATCTCACATGCCTTACAAATGGCTTCTTAAGCCTTTATTTATAGCTTTCCAAATGACCTTTGGCCTTCACCCTTTGTGACCATTCAATCCTCATGCAAAATGGTGTCAAACTTGCATGACCCTTCATATCCTTGCATTTGAAAAGTCATAAGGTGACCCTTCATAAGCAAAAGCATCCTTTCCTCTTTTGTCTTTATCTTGGTGACTTTTCTTATTCCTCAAAGTGTCTGTTCATAAGAAATTATGCCCTTCCTCTTTTATCTTCATTTGGTGACTCTTAAAATTATCCAAGATGACTCTTAATGGGAAAATGCATCCCATTCTTCTTTTGTCTTTACCCCGTGACTCTTTGACTTCTCCATGGGCCCTCTTTTATCTTATATGCAACTAAAAATATATTCATTAATATTAAATAAATATTAACACACATTAGCCAAGATATAACTATTACAAACCTCATTAAATGCAATGGGACCTTTATCACCAATAATGCTAGACCTTTGACATCAATGACAATATTTCCAACAATCTCCCCCTTTGTCATTGATGGCAACCTCAATCTTGAAATTGCCACATCCTAAAACTTGCACATACTATCATCTAAAAACATACAATAACTCCCCCTTATTGTAGTAACCTATACCTATTCTCTGTACCTATTTTTACACCTGTACCTCTATCTGTTGTTGTCCCCCTTTAACATCAATGGCAAAGGGTCTACCTTCAATGGTAGGAAGTAAAATAAATTACTCCTAACTTCTCTCATAGATACTCAAATGTGTCTTTTAGTAGTGCCTTTGTGAAAATATCTACAATCTGCTCTGTAGTATTAATATATTCCATCTTAACTTGCTGATCTACAACTTGATCTCTCAAGAAGTGATATATAATGGGAATATGTTTTGTTCTTGAATGCATTACTAGATTCTTTGAAATATTTATAACACTTATGTTATCACAAAAAATGGAAATAGGTTCATCATACTTTACCTTGATACCTTCCAAATTTTACTTCATCCAAAGCACTTGAGTACAACACAATACTGCTACAATATATTTTTCTTCAACTGTAGAAAGTGATACTAAATTCTACTTCTTACTTAGCCATGATACTAAGCTATCACCAAAGAAGAAATCTCCTCCACTTGTACTCTTTCTATCATCCAAGCACCTTACCCAATCTGAATCTATATAAGCAACCAAAATGAAATCTCTACCTATGGGATACCATAATCCATAATCCAATGTCCCCTTGATATATCTAAATATTCTCTTGACCAACTAAACACGACTATCTTTTGGAGATGACTGATATTTACAACCATACCTACTACATGCATGATGTCTGGCTTTGATGATGTCAAATATAAAAGGCTACCAATCATAGATCTATACAAATATTGATCTGTAACAGGTGAATCTTCATCCTTGCTCACCTTATTTCCTAAACACATAGGTGTGCCAACTAGTGCACAATCTTCAAAACCAAATTTTTTCAACATTTCCTTGGCATATTTACTTTGCGATCTGAAAATTCTTTTATTTGATTGAAATATTTTCAACTCTAAGAAAATGATAATTCTCAAAGCATAGACATCTCAAATTATTTTTGCATTCTATCCAAAAATTCTTTTGTCATCTTTTCAATATTTCCTCCAAAAATGATATCATCAACATATACCACAACAATCAAATGATGCTCACCTTCTATTTTGATGTAAAGATTACTATTAGCAAATTCTCTCTTGAATCCTTGATCTTGTAGGTACTTATTAATTCTTGCATACCAAGCTCTAGGAGCTTGTTTCAATCCATACAATACTTTTTTCAATCTACATACATGGTTACTAATATTTGAGAGAATAAATCCCTCAAGTTGCTCAATGTAGACCTCTTCTTTAAGATTCCCATTTAGGAAGGCAAATTTGACATCCATCTAAAACACTTTGAAATTTTTAAACACGACATATACAAGAAATATTCTAATAGCCTCTAACCTTGCCACTGGTGCAAAAGTTTCTTCAAAATATATTCCCTCAATCTGAGCATATCTTTTGCATACTAATCTTTCTTTATTTCTAGTTACTTCTCCATTTTCATTCAACTTATTTCTATAAACCCATTTTATTCTTATCACATTGTGATCTTTTGGTCTAGGCACTAATTCCCAAGTATCATTCATTTCTATTTGATTTAATTCTACATCCATAGCCTTAACCCAATGCTCATCATGTCTAGCTTCTAAAAAAGTTTTAGGCTAAATTTTAGATAACAAAGAGAAATTAATTTGTTTAGATTCACTTACCATCATTATTCTAGTGTAAATTCCTTCATTTATGTCCTTGATGATGTCACTTTCATTATGATTTCTCTAAATGTATTTGGATGGAGTTTTGGTGCCCTTTTTCTCCTTCTCCTCATCTTCATCTGATTCTTCAAAGCCTTCCTCTTCAATGATTTTAGGAATGTCTACTGGATCACTGATTCTTTGTGTTTCATCTTCTTCTATCCTGACACTTACACTTTCAACAATTTTCTTGGTTCTTTTGTTATAAAATTTATAAGATTTAATTTTGCAAGAATAACCAAGAAATATACCTTCATCTGCTTTGAATTTAAACTTACCAAGTTTTTCATCAGTTCTCTTTATGAAGCATTTGCTACTGAAAACTCTGAAATAATCAACTGTTATTGGTTTGTCTTTCCATAGCTCATAAGGAGTCTTATCACTATTGACTCTTAATAATGATCTATTATGAATATGCATTGCTGTACCAACCACCTCTCTCCAATATTTATCTGCTATCTTGGATTCATTTAGCATTGTCCTCGCCATCTCCTAGACTATTTTATTTTTTCATTCAACTACTCCATTTTGCTATGGAGTTCTGGTTGCTGAATAATGTCTCTTTATTCCATGATCTTCACAAAACTCAATAAATTGATCTGACATGAATTCTCCTCTTTGATCTGATCTTAGACACTTAATCTTCAAAATAGTTTCATTTTCAACTAATGCTTTGAAATGTCTAAAAGCTTTTATTTTTTCTTTAAAAACATTACCCAAGTCATACATGAAAAATCATCAATAAAAAATATGAAATATTTATCACATTGAGTACTTTGAGTCCTCATAGGTCCACATAGGTCAGTGTGAACAAGCTCTAGCATTTGAGTGGTCGAGTACTCTTTTATTTTGAATCACCTTCTAGCATGCTTCCCATGCTGACAAGGTCCACAAAGCGTGTTAGATGGATTTGTAATCTTTGAAAGATTCTTGACTGCTTGATTTTTGTTGATGTTGACAAGATTGTCAAAATTTATGTTCCCCATTCTTCTACATCATATCCAACTTTCTTCAATTGACTAAAACATCTTTTACCTTTGATGTCTGATAGCATATACAAGTTATTGCATGTTCTCTGAGCATCTGCAACTAATACATCTGAATTTTTTCTTCTAATTTCATAACCTTTTGCATAAAACTTTAGTATGTGCCCCTGATCACACATTTGACTTACACTTAAAATATTATTCTTAAGACCTTCTACATATAAAACATTTTTAGTTTTAGTTCTACCATTATCTAATCTTAGTGTACCTTTTCCAGTAATTCTAGCAGTAGTATTGTCTCCAAATTTCACTATGCCACCATTGATCTTATTCAAGGTTATGAACTTTCTCTTGTCTCCTACCATGTGCCTTGAACATCCACTATCAATGAACCATAGATTTTATTCATTTATTACATGCAAAGTTGTCTGAACCAACATAAAATCTTCAGGTTATTTCTTCTGCCATGTCTGAACCCTCTTCTTTAAGAATGTAGCCTTGAAACTCTGGTCCTTCTTGACCAAATCGAACATGCTTCTATAGTATTGAGCTATGTGTCTAAAGTTGTTACACTTGTAACAAATTATAACCTCTTCATCAAAGCTTGATAGCGGAGCAAAAGATTTGTAGCTTCTGCTTGACTCTACATGACATTTATTTTCCTTATTTCTGAGACTGTTAGCTCTTTTTCTACATTCTAATTTCTTGTGACCATATCCATTATAATAAAAATATTAACCATAAAAATAGGACTTGTTTGTGTATCTCTGACCTAATTACTTTTTGTAGCTTTGTTCCCTCTAACCTTCTTTGTTTGAGATGTCCTCTGTATTCTTCACTTCTTCTCTATTTGTTTCCTCTTTTGTAAGAGCTTCAACATAGATCTTTTTCTTTTCAAATTTGATACCTATCTTATCTAATATTGCCTTTTGGCTTTCTAATATCTTATTCAGCATATTATTGTTATTCTCAAATTTTGAATTATTGGGTGCTCTATCATTGATTGCTTTATTTATTTTATCAAGATCTGCATTTAAAGAAGAAATTTAAATAACATACCTTTCACATTCTTTTCTTACTATTTTCAACAATGTTTTTAGATCTTCTTCATTCTTCTTAGCTTCTTCCAAGTGTGCTTGTAGATCTTCAATTATTTTCTTTGACTCCTTTTCATTTTTCTCGATCTAGTGCTTCAATCTTCAATTTTTATTTTCAACAACTTTTAACTCTTCTAAGGCACAAATGAGTTCTCCTTCTAGATTCACTTCGGCTTCATCATCTTCTTCTTCTTGACCATCTATTCTTTTGCTTGTAGAGGCATCTTCATGTATGGACATCTTATGCTTTCTCGATTTACCTTTAAGCTGTAAAACTTTTTCAAAAGGAACCTGCTCTGATACCAATTGTTAAGCACGGGATATACTAAGAGGGGGGTGAATCGGTATATCGTAAATCTTATAAACTTTCTCTTAATCAAATTTCACTTTAACATACATTTAAGATATGCAATAAAACTAAAATAATAAACACCACATAAGATAGAGAGAGACACTATATTTAACGTGAAAACCTAATGTGGGAAAAAACACAGAGAACAACCTCAAGTATATGAATGAGCACCAACTCGAAATATGATATTTGTAAGCACCAACTTGTAGGAGCACCAACCCTTTTGTTGAGCACCAACACAATAACTATTCATGAACACCAACCCCCAAGAGCACCAACCCCTTTGTTAAGCACCAACACAACAATCAATTTGTGAGCACCAACCCTTTTGCTAAGCACCAACACAACAATAATTCATGAGCACTAAACCACAGGAGCACCAACCCCTTTTGTGTATACTACACAACTATCTCTTAATGTTGTTATCTCAACAAATGATAGTTCATTATAATATCTCTTTCCTCTTTCACCTTTCCTCTTCTAAGCTAGATATAATAAATATAAATCATACTCATCTCTCCCATTTCTCTTCTAAGCTAGATATTACTATATCAAATCAAAATCTATTTTACACGCCTTACAAATGGCTTATTAAGCTTTTATTTATAGCTTTCCAAATGACCTTTAGCCTTCACCCTTTGTGACCCTTCAATCCTCATGGAAAATGGCACCAAACTTGCATGACCCTTCATATCCTTACATTTGAAAAGTCATAAGGTGACCCTTCATAAGCAAAATCATCCTTTCCTCTTTTGTCTTTATCTTGGTGACTTTTCATATTCTTCAAAGTGTCCCTTCATGATAAATTGTGTCCTTCCTCTTTTGTCTTCATTTGGTGACTCTTGGAATTCCCCAAGATGACTCTTCATGGGAAAATGCATCCCATTCTTCTTGTCTTTACCTCATGACTTTTTGACTTCTCCATGGGCCCTCTTTTGTCTAATATGCAACCAAAAATATATTCATTAATATTAAATAAATATTAACACACATTATCCAAGATATAAATATTACAAACATCATTAAATGTAATGGGCCTTTTATCACCAATAATGCTAGACCTTTGACATCAATGACAATATTTCCAACATTATACCCAAACCGTCACACATGCTTCTTCTATAAATCCTCAAACACTCATAGTGATGTCGTATCAACACCCATATATGTTTGTAAAATGAAAGGGCCTCACATAAGACCATTTTATAAAAATGCAACAACATATCAAACTTATTTGAATCTAGCACGTTACTTTAATAACATGGCCATGTCAAATGTTACACTCATATATTTAGCTCCTTCAATAGGGATATTAATCAAATTTACAAGTCAAGATAATTTGGGTATAGATTCATTTGTGTAAAGCACTTTAGTTAGGGATATGTACAACATCTCAATTATCAAATAAGTGACTATTATTTCTATGTAGAATAATGTGCCAAACATGGTGGATAATGCGCAAGTGCCTTCCAATCCAAACCAAAGTGGTTTAACTACACTAAGAACTAGTCCAAAATAAGTGCCTTTAGGTAACACCGTGAGTGGTTCATAATAATAAGGGGTAGGAACTCCTACATCCCAACCCTTGTAAGTTACCTCTAATCCTTAGCTACCTACTTTGTCAAGCATGCAACCACAAGGATTAAGTAATCAAATGCTAACTAATGATTTACCTCAAAAAAACATGATGATTGTTACTCCACCTCAATAGATGATGACTAACATTCCATAATAGTAGGCACAGTCAAATATACCTCTGAAATAGAGGTAGAACATTCTTCCACCTCAACAAGGGATAACAAATATTATACCTCAATAGGTAGTGACAATTTTACCTCAATAGTCACAGAATAATATGCCTTTACAATCTCAAATGGTGTCTAATCAACAATGTATTTCCATTGGTCAAAGACAAATACCAAACACCCTACAAGTTTTTACTTCATAAATGATGTTTATGAAACAAAGAGGTACCACTATCTAGTAAGTACCATTCAGGCAACAATTTCCTTTTATTTAAAACATGTTTCAAATCCAATGATAGGGCCTTGGTCCATAATAATTTCCCCTTATTCAACCAAGGTTGACTAGTTTGTAGTAAGTCCCTACTCAACCATAGCATGTGCAATACTTTACCCCAATCCATATCCTTCTATCACATTTATAATTCCCTCAAAATTAGACCTATATACAAAATCCAAACTAGAATATCATAAAAGAATGCATGCAATTTTAACTACATTCCAATCTATGAATTCATATTCTTGGTTGGTTCACTTACCAAACCAACATTCCACAACAAACCATTCTTCCATTATACCCTATTCAAGTTAACCCACCTTTGACTACCTAGCCTTCACCTCAGCCAAATGTTCCATCTAGTTTCTTGGCACAAGAACTATAGTAAATGAAGGATGCAATTGATGCCATTAAGGTAGGAAAACAAACCAAAAAGTTTAAGTTAGATGATGTGTGTTCATACCCATTTAACATGGAGTATCTGCATATTCCATTTCCTCTAGGGTATGAACCACTAAAATTTTATAAATATAAGGGTAAAAGAGACCCTAAAGCCCATTCGATAGAATTCTTTGTTGATTTCAAACCAATGGCTTATACATACATTTATGCAACATTTGTATAACATTTCTCTTATAATATCAAATATGAGATTTCATTGGTAGATTTGACTCAATCCAAGTAGAAATTTGGTGAAATATTTGAAATATATATATATATATATATAGAGATGGAGAGTAATTTCTAGTCATTTCATCCATAGCTTACCAGATAAATAATTGGCTATTGTGTTTACTAAAAATTTATAAAGTGAGATATCTTATCATCTAGAGCTTCAGTGTGTACATACCTCCAAATAAATCATCAATAAAGGATTAATGATTTAAAAGGCCCTTATTAATAAAGGGATTATTAAATTAACCTCATCAAATCAAAATCAAAACCAAAATTTGAGCACAGGCCAAAATTATAACTACAACCAAGTCTAAGTACAAGCATCAACACTAGCCTAGGCCAATAACTATGAAAAATCCAAGTAATTTAACTATAATAATAATGTTTTTGGAAATGGATTAACTGAGTTTCATCATGTCCAAATGGTACAAACACCATCTACTCAACCCACACCTCAAGTGCAACTTACTCCTCATCAGCAACCTCTTTTAAAAGCACAACCTTCATAACAACCTAGATTAGCTCAACAAATGCATCAACCACTACCTTTGAAAAACCCTCCTCCAAGAATAAATTCCCCTACTCATCAAGTATTTAGTGACCTTGGAGAACTTATTAACATGTTTCGAAAGATAGATGCATCTAACATGATTAGTTGGCTAATTTTGAAGCACTATCTTGAGGGTATTTTGTATCTAGATTGGTATAGAAAGAATGAGTTATGTGAATACCATCATGTTCATGGACATAATCTATGTCATTGTTTGAAAATAAAACACCTCATCAAAAACATGTTGTAAAATGGGGATTTTACATTGGATAATAGAGTATTTACATCCAATCAAAACCTGGGTATCTACCAAAACCCTTTTCTACAACATAACAATAAAAATCAATAATATCAACAATGAAGGTTAGAATAACAATAACAAAAATATCAACAGCCATGACAATAACAAAAATTTTAGTAGTAACAAAAAAAATATCAACCAAATGGAAGGAACCAAGGTTAGAATAATTCCACCAACCAACATACTTACCATGCAGTTGCACATGACTACACCAAAGTTGTAGGACATATTGTGGGAGGTTGTGTTTCCACCATCATTATCGATCCTAAACCAAGTACTAATAGAATATGACCATTTATAAATAATTCCAATCAACTCATATACGTTATTAATCCTTTATTGACCTAGAACTGTAAATAGGTGCACAAGAAATCATGGATTACTATTTTTGGACCTTATATCTATAACTTATAATTTACCCATGATCATAACTAAGTGCACTGGTGATTGAGACTTATTATATCTAGCCCACTTCCATAATCATTTTATAGCAATAACAATATTAAATCTAATCCTAATTGTGCAATCACAAATAGAAGATCAAAGATTACCATTTTTGGCCCACAACCACCTGCCAATGAACCCATTATCTTGGCTAGGAATAAGCCATACACCCCTGTTAAGGAAAAGACATTCAACATTGTGGAATGACTTCAGAAGACACCCACATAAATATCTATTTTGGATTTGTTACGTACTTATACTGACCAAATTGACCAAATTCCTCAGCCAATCCCAAATTTTAAATGGCATAACCCCAGACAAATTCCAAGCTTTGGTTAGACATCTAGCCCCAGGCCAACAATTAACCTTTGACCAAATTGATATGTCATACCTTGGACCTCTCTATAATAATCCCTTATACATTAAATTTATCATCGTGTGGCACAAATTCAAACATGTCCTCATTGATAATGGATTAGGCCTGAATATTGTGTCTCTGAAGATCATCAAACATCTTGGATATACAACATCTGATCTACAAGTAGAGATAATTATTATCAAGGCCTCTGATTATGAAGAGCGAGAATCACAAGGCACCATAAGCTTTCCAATTATCATTTACCCCCTAACACATGATACACTATCATGTGTTATACCTTGATTTATCTTATAATTTGCTCTTAGGTATACCTTGGATACATTAGATTTATATAATCCCATCAACATTGCACCAGTGTCTCAAGTTCTCTCACTCAGGCATGGAGGTTACTATCAATGGATATTTTCACCCCTATGAACATTAAAAATATTTTGAGGATGAGTATGAAAGTTACAACTATCCTTTTGGCCTAGATCTAGTTCCCAAAAAAGACAAAGGTAAAGAAATACTTGTTGAGTTACCAAAGGCTAATTATATAGACCCCAATAATCTTGATTCATCTTCTCATGTACATCCTCTTGAATTGTTTAATAATTTTACCTTCTCAGCCAATGAACTAAGAGAGTATTTGACTCATGACATGTTTCACATTGTCAAGCTTCTAGAGAACCCTGAGTCCTTTATAATACCTAAATCCAAACCACCTTGCATGGAATGACAATGAAAGGGAAAGGGAAAACTTCATGGTCTAGCTTTTGTCATTTTCACACTAACTACTGGCCAAGAAGAGGAACCACTTGCTAGTAATTAATGATGGTTTTACAATGAAAAATTGGTCAATTGTTACAAAAATGCCAAATATCTCATGGAGAACCAAGATCATGTGATGCAGAAGCATCAAGCCAAGAATCACTATTTTGGTGTAATGGTCAATAAGTGGTCAAATCTAGTTTTAAATATGGTGTCAATGAGTTTAAGGGACCTTATTAGGTCCAATTATGTCCTTGGAGTCCATTTTGAGTCTTTATGAATCATAGGAGTTAGTTTTGAGGGGGTTTGGAGTTTTCCCTCCAAAACCCAAAATTAAAAAATTTAAATAGTTACAATGTGTCTAGAGTGATCAAAGCATGGTAAAAAGGTGGTCAAAAGTGAATATTGAATGTTAAGTGTCATAAAGTGTTGTAAATGGTGTCTTAAGTCACATATGTATATCATGAGGTGAAAATCATGTTTTGGTTTAGTAATCCTCGTCCATACATTGGGTGATAAAAAGTAGTATTGCATTATAACTAATGAGGTAACCAACGTGGAGTTGGAAAAGAAGAGTAATGGTACATAGGTTGAGAATTCAGTTGGGTAGAGTGAGAAAGGAGGAGAGAATGATCCAAGAAGAAAACTAGGGAGCAATGTAAGGGAAATGGTAACTCCTCATGAAAGATGATAAAGTCCTAAGAAGGATAAAATTTGTAATATTTTGATGATATCATGAATGAAGAAATGGAATATTTTATACACTTGTATTCCTATTTATATTTTGTTGATCATTAAATATTCATTGTGTTTGAAAGGCCCTAGAGCCTATAATCTGGTTGACATCTTGGTAAGTTGAAAGTTTATAAAGTCTATAGGATGATCAAGTGGGCTGTAGATTATAGTCAAGAGAAAGGGAAGAAAGTTGGTAAGATTGGTAAAGTTGGGATCAAGAATGGATTATGTTAAAATATCTACTATTGAATAATAAGGTAAGACAATATCTTAGGTTTAGTTTGTGAATAACTCCAAATGAGAAAGTTTCTTGAGGAAGTATTCTGTGGTGAACTTTGTTGTGCATAAGATAGTCTCTCTAGAGATGTTGTTTTAACAGTATCTTTATGTTAAGTTACATTGTATTGAGAGAATATCATCTCTTTACCTTTATTAAGGTTCATGGTGGAAGGTGTAGATTCATATTGAAAGGAGAAAAAGTAATAGGTTCCTTGCTTAGCCAGTCAAGGATTGAAACCATGTTTCATAAGACCCTATTCTATAGTGATTACCAAGAAAAGGATTGGTATGTTGATTGAAGTAAAATTATAACTCATTTTGAGGAACATTGATGTGTGTAAAAATGAGGATATTTAAAATTTAGGCTCATGTGGGTATGATAATCTACAAATATACGTAGACCCTGCACACTGGGATAAACCATGTTCATATAGTAAAAAGGAAACCTTGTTGATAGTGGAATGGTAAAGTGAACTGGTAAAAGGTGTAAAAGAAGAGTATTTTATCAAGAAGGTGAGTAAGGATGGAACATGACAAAAGAGATAACTAATTGAGATGCAGACTTAAAGGCAAATACCTTTGAATGTATAGAAAGCCAGGACCCGTAGAACTTTGTTTGCCTAAGTTTGTTTGCATAGTGAACTGGCTAAGAGAGTTGGAAATATGTCTTCAATGGAGTGAATGATAATTAATAGATCAATAAAATAGTAATATATATCAATAAATGTCCTATAATTTTATAAGGTAAACTATAAACTAATACATTGTAATGAGAAACTAATCTGCCCTGCATAATCCCCTGTTATGCCCAGAAATATTGTATTTGAGTGTCTTTAATAATCTGATGGATTGGAAAAGGATATAATATTGGTTTAAAAGATATTATACATAAAAAAATATCTACTAAAGGTTATTTGGGAATTTTAAACCTTGTATAATGAAAGACATTCATTTTAGAAGGCTCTCGACCTGTAGAGTGAACTAAAAACCCTAGGTTTAGGGTTTTGCTTGTAAAATGAGTTCCAACAATCCAAATGTGATGAAATTTTGTATTTAGTTTTATTTTATCATTAATAAAGTGAATAAAATGTATTTATATTTTTATATATGGTTTAGTATGTAATTTTAGGACTAAGATGAGAAATAAGGCTTAATTAGGCCTAAAAGAAGGATATTTGACAAAGGAAGTGCTAGTTGGGGTAAGAGATAAGTCATGAAATTTGGAAAACATATAAATAATAATAATAAAACTATATAAAATTTAATATTTATTATATAGAGTGATTATATTGATCAAACCAATGACAATTTCTCAAAAAAGGCTACTAGCCTTAAGAAACTAGGTAAGGTTTATATGTATAAAAGAAAGGCAGAATGAGTTCTAGGGGTTAATAGAGATTTTTATATATTGAATATGATCGATGGATATCTCTCATGTAAAAATAATAAGTTATTATAACTTATAACAAGATTTGACACTTGAGTGGGAATGGCATATGCAAAGCTAGTGAAGAGCTAAAAAGTAGTTTATGAGGAGAATGAAACAAAAGTGGCAGAGTTAGGTTTGTGAACATAAAAATATAAGTATAATGACTTAAAGAGATGCTAAAATAGTTTTTTTCTAGGCATATATGCGTCAATAATACTATTAAGTCCAAAAAATCAATGGGTAAGTATGAACTAGAATTTGTATCTTGAAGATCAATTCATCAAGTAGATTAGAACCAGTTGACTTAGAAAAAGATTATGATGGATAAGATGAATTATTAACCATAGATATACATCATTTGGTGAGCTATTCAAGGTATGATTGGGTAACATTGTGTTTTAACTTATTTACAATTTGATGGTTTGAGTTATATGTATAAAGCCATGAAGTATGCATGAGAGACAACCTAGTAGGGTGTTGAGGAAGAAGATAAAGTTACAGTCTAATATTATAAGGTCATCACAAAGGAGAATATATTGATAGAGTGAAAATGGAAAGCCCCAAATTCCTTCAATAAGGACAAGAAACTAGTCAAGAGAAGGCTAGAAAAGATAGAGGAAAAAGAGAGCATTGAAGCTCTAAGAGAGAAGAGAGGAAGTAAAGACTCCAAAAGAGAGTCAAGAAAGTTAAGAAGAGATCCTAGAAAAAGTAATCAAGAAGAGGAAAGGCCAAAAATATGTCTAAGAGGCAAGGTTAAAAGACTTGCTAAGAGAAAGGTCTAAATAGGCCTATAAAAGAAAGAAGAATGGAGAAGATGGATATAGAAAGAGAAGTGGCAGATATAAGAAGAGAATTTTAGGCAAGGAATAGAGAGGATAGAGCTCATGATGAAGCTCATAAAAGAACAATAAATCCAATGGAATAGTTGGCATATGAGGATAAAGGTAAAGTTTCCACTAAAGTCACTTTTGAGAATAAGAAGACACAAGAAAGGTGTCTTGAAGAATGAGAAGACGAGAGAGAAGGCATCCCAAAGAGGCATGAGAAGAGAGATGTTTCCAAGTGATAAAAAAGATAAAGAAGTTGAAAAGAGGGTTATCATTAAAGAGAAAAAGAAGGAGAAATAAGTGTCAAGAAGAGCACATGAAGGTGAAGATAAGAGAAGATGGAAGATGTCTATGCCAAAGACAATAAAAGAGACTATGTGGTCTCTCATTTTATATGCTAACATTATTTTTGAGTTTGTGTTTATAGGTATGGAGAGTAAATTGATGAAGGCCAAGCATGAGGCCTCAAATTTGATTAATAATGGGTTAAGAATGGCACCCATTAAGTGGCAAAAATATGACAAAGAGAAAGAACCACTTGAAGATGAAAATGTGTTGAAGATTGAAGGTATGCTACATGATGAAAATGATGAGAAAGAGAAATAATATGATGCATTATCATGCATAGTAGCTGAAATCAAAGAGATAGTGTACCAAGAAGACATAGAGGTCACCCATAAAGACATCGACAAAGAGATAATATTGCAACAGTTGCCATTGGAGGTACATGAGAGTTTAAGCATAGATTTTGATTGTATAAATGATGAAGACAAATCTAATATGCAGATTGAGGAAAGGAATGATAGGTTTCAGCCCTCAAAAAGAGAAAATAGGTATGGATATATGTGGCCTAAGTGGCTGAAACAAATAGGTATAGATAAGGAAAATAATAACCTCAAACAAGAGGTCAAACAAGGAAAAATAATGAGTGGAAGACAAGCATAGATGTGGAAACAAAGGACAAATGACAAAGTACATCAATATGGCATAGTATATGACTAATGCAAGAAGTATGCAAGAGATGAAAAGAAAGGCAAGTGGCAGCCCAAAAAAGTACAAGGAAGCAAATGGGTGGTGAAAATCATGGTAAGGGCACAAGGATATCATATTGCAAGTGTTCTCTAAGAAAGCATGAAGGTTAAAGAAGATAACAAGCCTACAACACAAGCCAAAGAGATGGTGCAAGCAAACCAAGCAAGTGAAGGAAAGGTAAAAACATGTGAACAAATAGAATAATGCATAAAATAAGATGATTGTTTTCAATATTTATTTTTTAATGTTGTGTATGATGATATGGTTGAAGTTGACTCCAATAGTGAAGATTTATTGTATATGGAAACCATGGCATTGATGAATGGATGTGTAGAAAATCAAGTTGAGAAAGAATAACCTCAAAGAGTTCTTAAAAATTATGATGTACAACATGAATAGGTTAATATGACTCTCAAAAATGAGAGAGTCCAAGGAAAATATAAAAAACAAGTGGCCCAAACAAGTGAAGAATAATGTGAGCCAAAGTTCTATGAGGATTTAGAAGAAGTGGATCTACAAAAGTTATGAGAAGAATTGGAAATATTGGAAGAGATGTTAATTACATTATAGGGACTTAAAATATATTACTTAAAGTAGGAAAATGTCAAGGAAAGGATAGATAAAGAGGAGAAAAAAGGAGCACAAGAAGTTATCTAAACAAGCAAGCAAATAAGCAAACAAATAGATCATAAAGAAGCCAATAAGGTGAGATATTAATTTGGGAAAGATAAAATTGAGTTTACATTGGATAAACATGCATATAGGAGTCCAAATATTGGTCACATAATAATCTATTATGATGAAGAAGAAAAAAACAAAAAGTTGCTCTTGCATAGTGAGCAAGATGATAGGCAAAGGCACCAAAATGTGAAGAAGTTTGAAGAAAAGGAAAAAGTATAGGAAAGAAAATGATATAGCTTGACATGCATGAGAATAAAATAGAGATTAAGGGAAAATATGAAATCATGAACAATAAGCAAAACTCTATAGACAAGCAAGAATCAAGAAAGATTCATGGACAAACAAGCTATCAAAGAAGCATAAGCAAGAGTAATAGGCAGTATTTGAGTGAATTTGAGTATGATGGAGATAAAAATGACTTGGAAAATATAGATCATACATCAAAAAAAAATATATATATAGTGGAAATACCTCATATAGGTGGAATATATATGGATAAGGAAGCTAGACAAGACCAAGAAGAGGATAAACAAGAGTTTGGCAAAGAAAAAGAAACCAGAACAAAGGAAAAACAACATGTTGAGTATGAAGGACCCCAAAAAAACCAATTGAAAGGGGAGAAATAAATATAGTGGCACAAGTTTTCTCCCTCCTTGGGAGTATGATGCAGGAGCATCAAGCCAAGAATCACTATTTTTGTGTATTGGTCAATAAGATGTCAAATGTGGTCAAAGTATGGTGTCCATGAGTTTGAGGGACCTTATTAGGTCAATTTAGGTCCTTGGATTCTATTTGGAGTTTTTAGGCATCATAGGAGTCAATTTTGAGGGGGGTTGGAGTTTTTCCTCCAAAACCCATAATTTTAAAATTCAAATAGTTACAATATGTCTAGAGCGATCAAAGCATGGTACAAAGGTGGTCAAGAATGAATATTGAATGTTAAGGGTCATAAATTTTTGTAAATGGTTTCTTAAGTCACATATGCCTATCATGAGGTAAAAATCATGTTTTGGTTTAGTAATCCTTATCCATATGTTGGGTGATAAAAAGTAGTTATGCCTTGTAACTAATGAGGTGACCAACATGGAGTTGGAAAAGAAGAGAAATGGTATGTAGGTTGAGAAGTCAGTTAGGTAGCATGAGAAAGGAGGACATAATTCACCAAGAATAAAACTAGGGAGCAATGTAGGGTAAATAATAACTCCTCATGAAGGATTACAAAGTCCTAAGAAGGACCAGATCTATAATATTTTGATGATCTCATGAATGAAGAAATGGAATATTTTGTAGACTTGTAATCATGTTTAGATTTTTTATTGTTAACTCTTCATTATGTTTGGAAGGCACTGGAGCCTATAATCTGGTTGACATCTTGGTAAGTTACAGGTTTATAAAGTTTATAGGATGATCAAGTGGGTTGTAGATTGCAGTCAAGAGAAAGGGAAGAAAGTTGGTAAGATTGGTAAAGTTAGGATAAAGAATAGATTATGCTCAAATCTCTAATTTTTAATAACAAGGTAAGATAACCTATTGGGTTTAGTTTGTGAACTCCAAATGAGAAAGTTTCTAGGGGAAGTATTTTGTGGTGAACTCTATTGTACATAGGGCATTCTCTCTAGAGATGTTATTTTAAGAGTATCTTTATGTTAATTTACATTGTGTTGAGAGAATATTCTCTCTTTACCTTTACTTAAGTTTCATGGTGGAAGGTGAAGACTCATATTGAAAGGAGAACAAGTAATAAGTTCCTTGCTCAACTAGTCAAGGATTGAAACCCTGTTTCATAAGACCCTGTTCTATAGTGATTACCAAGAAAAGGATTGGTATGTTGAATGAAGTAAAATTGGAACTCATTATTAGGAAGATTTATGTGTGTAAAAATAATTCCAATTTAAATTTAGGCTCATGTGGGTGTGAGAATCTCAAGACAAATATATGCAGACCCTGCACATTGGGACAAACCATGTTCATATAGTAAAAATGAAACCTTGCTGATAATGGAATGGAAAAGTGAGTTGGAAAAAGGTGTAAAAGAAGAGTAGTTTATAAATAAGGTGATTAAATATGTAACATGATATAATATATCACTAATTGAGATATATACTTAAATACATAGACCTTTGAATGTATAAAAAGTTAGGACCCACATAACTTTATTTGCCTAAGGAAGTTTGTTTGCATAGTGAACTGGCTAAGAGAGTTGGAAATATGTATTTCAAGGGAGTGATTGATCATTGGGAGATAAATAAAATATTAATATATACCAAAAAATTCCCTATCATGTTATAATGTAAACTAGAAACTAATACATTATATTGAGAAACTAATCTGCCTTACATAATCCCCTGTTTTACCCAGAAATACTTTATTTGAGTGTCTTTAAGAATTTGATGGCTTGGACAAGGATATAATCTTAGTTTGGAATATATTATACATAAAAAAATATATAATAAATGTGATTTTGGACTTTGAAACCATGTATAATGAAAGACATGCATTTCAAAAGGCTTTTGGCTTGTATAGTGAGCTAGAAACCCTAGGGTTAGGGTTTTAATTATAAAATGAGTTTCAACTATCCAAATGTGATTAAATTTTGTATTTTTGTTAATTTTAACATTACTAAAGTTAAAAACATGTATTTATAGTTTTATGGATGATCTGGTATGGACTTCTAGGACTGAGATGAGAAATAAGGCCTAAAAAAAGGGTATTTGACAAAGGAAGTGTTAGGTGGGGTAAGAGATAAGTCATGAAACTTGGCACAAATGGTAAGAGATAAGTCATGGAACTTGGAAAAAATATTAAATTCAATAATAAATTTATATTAAATTGAATTTTTATTGAAAAGAGTGATTATATTTATCAAACCAAGGATAATTTCTCAAAAAGGGCTACTAGCCTTAAGAAGATAAGGTGAGGTTTATATGTAGAAAAGAAAGGAAGAATGAGTTCCAAGGGTCATATGAGATTTTTATAGATGTAATATGATAAATGGAGATATATCATGTCAAAATAATGAATTATATAACCTATAACAATATTTGACACTTGAGTGGGAACGGCTTATGCAAAGCTAGTGAAGAGCTAAAAAGTAGTTTATGAGGAGAATGAAACAAATGTGGTAGAGTTAGGTTTATGAACATCCAAATATAAGTATAATGAATTAAGGATATGATATAAGAGTACACTATCTAGGTATATATGTGTTAAGAAGACTATTAAGTCCAAAAAATCAATGTGCAAGTATGAACTAGAATTGGTACCTTGAAGATCAATTCATCAAGTAGATTGGCACCAATTAGCTTAGAACAAGATGATGATGGATAAGATGAATAATTAACCATATCTATACATCACTATTAAGGAGGATGCCTTGGTCCAAATTAGTAGGGTACTCTTTAGCCAATTTATAGAACTTGATACAAAGGAACCTATCGTCTTAGATTTAAACTACTTGGGGGTGACCCCATGTATCTTATTAGTATTTTAATACCAATTAATAGTGATAAAAATGATATTATTGAATCAAATTATGATCATATTATTTATGAAAATCTTAATAATACCAATGTGTTTTACCCCCATGTTATTTGTACCATTACCCCAGTTAATAGACACAATTTGCTTCTTTTGTATCACCCTCTTCTTATAGCCTGGGACCAACAAGAATCCATTGTGCCTATAGATGAATTTGAGAATGATGAGGCTCTTTGTGATTTTATGGGCCTAAGAGACAATGTTCTATTAGGATACCACAAACAAGGGTTCTCTATCAAACTAGATCTTGTAGCCTATTTTGGAGAATGCGTGAACACCCTTAGCCAAAAACAAAGAGATAACACATTGAGGTCCCAAATTGAAAACCTTTTTAAGGAAATTTTGGACCAGGGTAAAAGTAAAAAGATAGCCTAGTCTTTTGGCGAGACCCTATTTTAGGCACCATTAGATGGGGGTGTTCACCTTTCCTTAAATATAGCTTAAGAGACCACCAATGATGAACTGGGTCTGAATTTAGTTATGCAAAACAACATGACATTGATCAAATTGCCTAAGAATTTCCAATAGTATTTTTAACATGTCCATCCCTACATTGGGATATTCCAATTCATCTTGTTTAAGAAATTTGAAGAGACAATCCAAGTAGATGAATTTATAGTTACAAACCAAATCAAATCATTGCCCACCATTTTGGAAGATGGTTCAAATATCCTCATAGAATATACTATAAAAGTCAACATCAAGACTCCAGACAACTTGAAATGGATCAAATTAGGCGCATTCCTCGAGGAGGAATGTGAAATATTTACAGCCCTTCTAAGAGAATTTGTTGATATATTTGCATGTGTCTATTCAGACATGTTAGGTTTGGACCCCACCTTGGTTGTACACCATCTTTTTGTACATCCTAATGCCAAACCTGTGAAGCAAAAATTATGCAAGATACATCCTCATATTTTTTATCAGTAAAGAAAGAGTTGGAAAAAATCTTAAGTGAGGTGTATTCGATCAATCGACTATTTAGAGTGGATCTTGAATATTGTGCCTACCAATAAAAAGATGGAAGGAATTGGAATTTGCACTAATTTTAGAGATATAAACAAGGACTACCCCAAGGATGACTTTCCTCTACCAAACATTGACATGATAGTTGACTCCATAGTGGGGTATGAAATGCTTTCAATTATAGATGGATTTTTAGGATACAACTAGATATAGATTACACTAGAAGACTAACATCAGACAACATTCACCACTCCATAGGGAACATTTATTATAAGGTTATGTCATTTGGTCTCAAAAATGTTGATAACACATACCAAAGAGCTATGACCATCATATTTCATGATATGATGCATGACATTGTTGAAAACTATGTCGATGACATAATGTGTAAATAGAATACTAGGGCCAATCATCCAGGTATACTCCAAATATTATTTGAAAGGATTCATGAATATAAATTCAAACTTAATCATAAGAAGTGCATTTTTATTGTCACTTCAGGCAAACTATTAAGCTTTATCTTCTTGTTGGAATGCAATATGCATTCATGATATGGAGGATCTCTCCTACAAAACATTACCATAGAAATGACATCTCATACATTATGCACATAGATAAATATATTAATTATTTCCTCATAAGAATAAAATATAATCCAATCTATTAATTATGCCTTTCTCTCTTCCACCCTACGGTCTAGGAGAAGTAATAGGAGTGCCTATTAAATAGGCATAATGGGTTTTTATGCGCAATAAATAATTTTTTATGTGAAACAAATATTAGTTGATATGGAATATTTTCATGCACAAAATAGGTGTGAAAATATTTGAAACATAAAAACTAACTAACTAACCCCCAATCAATCTTAACTTCACAAGAGAGTTTTAGCACTCAGTCCAACACCCTCCCTTAAGCACAAAATAGGGAGTAAGAAAAGAAAAAGCAAATAGAATGAATGGGTCCTGATAACAAAGCTTGATCAGGTACCCATGTACAAATCATAATGAAATACAAAGTGTCCCTATGGTAACCAATCCATCTTACCATACTACATGGATGATGAAACATTGTAACCACTAAGTCAAATAGGAACTGCTACTTTGTATGAGGTTAACTCTATAAAAAACACTAATCTCAAAAACATTAGGGAAAAAGAGTCACCAAGGATGAAATGTATCACAACAAGGTACCAAAAAACTAGTAAAACCACAATGAGAATGGAGAAGATAACATATTCTACAAGGTATCCCAAGAAGCACAACTCAAAAAACTCAACATAATCCTACAATAGGTGCACACGATGGAAGAAGCTCATCAAACAAAATATGCATTCAATCAACTGCCTCCAAAATAAAATGTGGTGTGCCAAGGGCTGATAATGAACACAACACCTAAAGCAGTATGTGCACACCCCCCATAATTTTGAAGTGGGTTCAATGAATCAAAAAATATATCAATATGAGTGTGATAATCCCACTAAAAAATACTTAAATGCTGACATTGGGATACACTAGACTATTTACTCTTCAAAGGGAGATCAAACACCACAATAAATTTAAATGAGACTATTAACATAAATGATACATATACAAATCTCTTGAAAAAACATGTCCATGGTGATGATGTGATAGTCAACAATTGAAGAGTAAAGTGCTCAACATGGATCATATAAACATGAATAAAAATACTCCATGAATCTTAGTGTGACCACAAATAAAGGTCCCATAGAACAAAAAGAGTGCCAAGTGACACAAAAAGGTCCACGATGTAGTTAATAGTAGATGACATCTATGAAATGAGAGATGAATGATAAAAAAGCACAGCTTCCTACCGAGGAGATCAAATAACCAAGGAACATCAAAAGGTAGGAGGAGTAATGTGTGGTTGAAGAAGCTGAGTGGTGGAATAATCTCAACTTTAGAGTCTCCTTAAAGAATGTTGTTGATGCCACTACGAATGATCATAAATCCACCCCAAATGAACATGAATGGTAGATGAAGATGTCTACATATGTATGGGTGCAAATTCCATGGTATAATAATGTGAGTTAATATCCACAAAAGTGTTAGTAGATCATGTTTGACCAATGTAGTCAAAGGTTTCTCAGGCGTGAGTGAAGGTGTAAAAGAGCCCATATGTAGCTTATAATCCTCACAAAGAGTGGAGTGAAAAAAATATGGATCTTTATCAACAGATCTCAATGAAGATGAATCACCTACATCATAACCAACTCCATGTCGAGTAATCCACATAATAGATTGAACAGGGTGAGCAATACCCTATAGACACTTCTGAATGCCTACAAGTCTAGTAGTGTGACCCATGGAATGAAGAATCCAGGAGCCAAAGCCAATGGTATGATGCTCAAAATAAGTAGGCATATGTGCAGGTGGAACTAGAGTGGGATGTGCAAAGTTTAAAAATAACATTAGGCATAGAAGTATCATCTACAATAATAATAACAACATGAACAATGGGTTGTTCAGAATCTGGTAGATCACATTGTAAAAGTACATCAAGTTGATATATACCAGATTTAGTACATGATGGGGTATTAGAATGATGTTTTATGATAACAAGTTTCTTATATAGAGAACAAACAAGGGCATCCTTTCCATGAATTAGGAAGCATAGAAGAGAATTTTTCATCATGATTTTTTTTTGGAGTGCTAAGAAAAAGGCCATAGGATCAATGGTTTGCGTAGGGATTAGTAGGGTACTATCAATACTCATACCAAAATCAAAAATAGGATCAATAATTATTGTATCAAAAATGCATCTATAGGTGGAGAAGGTAAAGGTATCTCATCCAAGTGACCATCAGTAATCAAATCTACATCATGATCAGTAGGAAGAGGTGGTATTATTGTCTCATTCTCAAAAACTATGTCCTCACTAACAAGGGAAAGGGGACAAAAATTAATAAGAGTAGACAAATATTCCAAAGAGTCCTCATTCAAATCACTGTCAAGAATCACACTCGAATAAATGGGAGAAGATAGTGGAGAAATAATGTCACAAGAAGATAAAAGCTCACTACAAGAGGAAGTAGAAGAAAGAAGGACGTGGAGATGAAGTGACCTCATCAAATAACGCTGAAAGAATGTCCCACATTTCCTTAAGTGATGTGGCATGTTCAATATGACTTTATAAATTGTCATAAATATGTAGGGGAATAAACAAAATTGCCTCTTTTTGTAAGGATACAAGCTATACAATATCATCCTTATCTATAAAAATGGGAAATTCAACAATAATAAATCTCCATAATATCTTAATCTACAGTGCATTTGTATTTTGGTTTTCCAAGTGGTGTAGTTTGAATAACTAAGGGGTTCAAACATACATGAGTCCATATTCAAAGATGGAAAAAAATAATAATGATGAAAAATAGCCAAAGAAGGACATTGATTATGACCAAAAATTCATCCATGAGTATAATAAGTGGCTCAAAAAAGGACAAAACATTCCAAAAAATTGGATGTTGGACTCCACCAAAAATATGTCCTGTGTACAAATCACACCAAAAAATGAAGTATTTTACGAGGGGGTCTCATTGCCTGTGAGACTAGACCTCACCCTCCATCTTTAACAAATGAGAGGGAAATAATAAATAGTGTCCCCTTTAATATTTGTTCTTCCCCATTACAATAATGTTTTTATATTAAAAACAATATAAAAACTCTTCACTTTAAAAAGTGAGCACAGACATTTTCCATAATGTCCTAATTAAAAAAACATTCCTCCCTTAAAATTTTTTTACCACTATATAGTGGAGAGGCTCAAACATCTAACTACTATCAATGAGAGTTTTTAAAAAAACACGATAGCCAACTAGGCTATGCACCAAACTAAAACATGCCTCTAATAATAATGCATATGTAAAGTTTTAATTTGGGAATTTTAAATTAAAAATAGGAATAAACCTTTAGGCTGATAGTCTATCTAGTGATGAGGTAGTCAAGCTACAAGCCAATAGAGGGTTGAGCAATGATGGACAGTTGTTAGATGGTAGTCTGAGATAGCAATGTTAACCAGTGAGAGGCTTGTGAAAAATAAGTCGAGGGTCCACCAGAGGAAGGAGAATATGGAGGATTTAGTGTTACCAAATTGATGTTGAGAAATTGATCAATGCCAAAATGAAACCAAGCCTATGTTAAATTATGCACTTTTGGAGCCAATCCATAGGGGATTGTGAGTCAAATGATGTGCCTTGTATTCTAATGCAATTTTGGATATAATAAGATCATGTTGGATCAAGTGATGTGTGCTCTATGATGAGTTTAAAACATACATAAGGGTAGGTCGTGGATGGAGTTTTGGTTTCATTGGTATGATCTCATTATTTTATCTCCAGTTGCACCAGTTTATAGTCCCTCGCCCTCTCAAAACACTATGCCTTACTCAAAGGTCATAAACAATGATCTACCAAGTTAAAAGTAGTTATTTCTTTGAATAGATGTAGGATTGTTTGAAGATTAAAGCATTAAACTCAACCTTGAGTCTTTCAACATGAGTCTAAGGTTCTTAATAGGTCAAATTGGGTAATAAGCAAGCTATGGAAGGTTGGTATGAAGGCCATAATAATGAGACCAACAAGAAATAGATCTACTCCATTGACTAGATGGAGGATGGCAATAGGCCATTAAAGAGCTCAAGTAGGATATGTAGAGGTGGATCCAGACATAGAAGAGGCAAATATTTAATTATCAAAATGGTTGATAGTGTATAGATTGAGTAATAATTCTCATTTTTAATGAATCGATCTCAATTCTATCTCAAACTTTAGCAAATATAGAATTCCCACAAACAAGATTATAGACACATGTCAGATAACCAAACACAATTCCAATGAATGAGCACCATGCCAAAGAATTAACCCCAAACTAATTTAGACATGTACTAATGTTTTATATAGTAATACACTTTATACAACCTATGCAAAAAAAAATAGATTTTTTCTAAACTAGAGCCTATTCGAATGCTCTATCAAAAAGAGATGTTTATGGCTTAGTGCCCAAACTATTATAAATTCAAAATATGGTCAAAACCAAATTTACAAAGAGAGAGGAAAATGAAGTAAATTTAACTAAATAATCGATGCACAAAGTTAGATCTGATACCATGTTGGAATGTAATATGCATTCATGAGATGGAGGATCTCTCCTACAAACCATTACCATAGAAATGACATCTTAGACAATATGCACACAAACAAATCTCTTCATTATTTTCTCACAAGAATAAAATACAATCTATAGCCTTTGACTCTTCCACCCTAAAGTCTAGGAAAAGTAATAAGAATGCCTATTAAATAGGCATAATAGGTTGTTATGCATAAAAAATAATTTGTTGTGTGAAACAAATATTAGTTGATATGGAATATTTGCATGCATAAAATAGGTGTGAAAATATTCAATACATAATAAATAACTAACTCCAAATCAAGCTTAACTTCACAAGTGAATTTTAACACTCACTCTAACACATCTCTCATCAAGGTATTGAATTTTATACTGCCAAATTATAAGCCATTACCAACATCCCACCACCTTCCAATTTGAATTAGCTCTATAGTTTGTAGGTTAAGATTCAGTCTATCAGACACTTCCTTTCTCATTTGGCCAAAAAATGACATCCATTTACACATTTACTAAAGAAAGGTGTCACATTTATTTGGGATGATGAATGCCAATTTTTTTTTAATATCTCAAGAAATATATTGCTAATCTACCTATTTTGTTACCTCCACTACCAAGAATGCCATTCCTATTATACCTATTTGTAATCAAGAAATCCCTTGGGGCACTTTTAGCTCATCATGACAATAATGGAAAAGAACATATCATGTACTATTTGAGACATACACTAGTCATGTATGAACATAACTATAATCACATAGAAAAAGCTTGTTTAACAATGTTCTATTTAGACCAGAAGTTGTGGCATTACATGCTTAACAATAAGACCATAGTTATTTCCAAAGTAGACCTGCTCAAGTATCTACTATCCAAGACAAATTTAGAAGTTTGTATGGCTAAATGGATCATGCTTCTGAGAGAGTTCAAGATAAATTATGTCAAATAGAAGGCTATCAAGGGACAATTACTTACAGATCAGATTGGTGAAGCTCCCGTTGTAGATATCAAACCACTCACTTTCCAATTCCCAAAAAAATCCATCATGACCATCACTAAAACACCTCCTAAGGAGTAGTATTAGAAGCTATATTTTGGTGGATCATTCACATCACATAGATCAAGGTTAGGCCTATTATTTATTACACCATAGGGGGATCTTATCGCTAAATCATTCTGTATCAGCTTTCCTTATACTAATAACATGGTTGAATATAAAGCACTCATTACAAGGCTTTACCAAGGTAGTACAATGGAACATTCAGCTCTCAAGGTTTATGGTGATTCTCAGTTAATCATAAATCAAGTTACATACCACTTTTATACTAAATATGACAAGATGGTACCATACAAGACCATGGTCGATACTCTCAAATAATAGATTACCAACATACAGTTTGAAAACATACCAAGGGCTAGTAACAGGATAATGGATGCTATGGCCACCATTAGTTCTTTGATCTGCTACATAAATAAGGCAAAAGAATACTAATTCTTCATTGAAAATATTTTAGCACTGGCTCATGAACCTTCAACCATCAAAATGATCTATGATATTATTGGTGCCATCTTTATATGGTATTCGAACCTCTTTACATACATTCATGACTATATAATTCCACCTAACCTATCATGTAAACAATAAAAGGTCTTTACCCATGAAGCCTCATGTTATACCTTACTTAGCCCAACCCTTTACCACCATAGCTTTGATGTAACTCTACTTCATTATTTAAATTTGGTAGAATAAATATTAGCATTACAAGAAGTTCATAAAGGAGTATGTGGAGCCCACACTTTTTGGGTCATCCTAACCAAAAAAATCCTATGTACTAGGTATTATTGGCTAACTATGGATGCAGATGCAACTACTTATGTCAAAACGTGTGACAAATGTCAAAGGCATTCCAATTTGATTCATGCCCTAGCCAAAATGCTAAAAATAATGCTTACACCATGGCCATTTACGACATGGGGACTTGATCTCATTGGGAATATTAACCCTACCTCATATGATGGCCATAAACACATCTTTACAACTATCGAATATTTCACTAATTAGATTTAAGCTATACCCCTCACTTACATGACTAGAAAATATGTTTATAATTTCATCTTCAATCATCTCATCTATTGCTATGGTATCCCATCTGACAATATATCTAATAATGAGAGATCATTTAAGAATAAGGATGTCAAAATGCTTTGTGTTGAGTACAATATTACCCAACATTTTTCTACCACATATTACCTATAAGGTAATTTCCAAGTAGAGGCCTCCAATAAAACCATTATCAACATCCTTATAAATATTATCAATGATATTGGATATGATTGGCACCTCTAAATCTTCTACGCCCTCTAGGCATATCACACTAATATCCATACTCTAACATGAGACACTCCGTATTCCCTAGTTTATGGCACTAAGGCCATCCTTCCCATTTAGGTTGAGTTACTTTCTCTATGTATCTCATTGAAACATGTCCTAAATGATGGTGATTACTGAGTCACTCACATGTAAGAGCTAGAATTACTTGATGAAAAATGGATGGCCGCTGTCAACAACCTTTAAGCACACCAAAATAGACTTTGTGGCCACTATAACTAGAGGGTCAAACATAGAGAATTCAAGCTTGGGGATATTGTTCTCAAATAAAACCAAAAGAACACCATGATCGAGAAGAATAAAAAAGGCAAGTTCAAACCCAATTGGATATGCCCTTATATAATTGTAGCAAATTATAGCTCTAAAGCATACATACTCGCTACACTAGATGGAGATGAACTTGATGAGCCGATGAACATCATACACCCCAAGAGTTATTTCACTTGAGAGACTTGAAGTATTGTCTACGAGGTTCATTTTAGTTGTATTTTAATATCATCATCCTTCTTTGTACCATACCCTATACCATTCTACTATACCTTTCCTATTGACCAGAGTTGTTTTTAACCTCACTACCCAACCCTTTTGACCTTGGTTTCTTTCCATTGGTTCTTCGGCCACCTTCGGCGAGGGGATTTAGATCTAGTTTTAGTAGTTGATTTAGTATTATTGATAGAGGATGTATCATGGACTAGTATGATAGTTGTTTGGCATTTGCATCTTTTATTTCTTATTTTGTTTCATTCTAAGTATTCCTAATTATAACTGCCTTTGGGCAAATTAGTGTTTCACTTTGTGCTACTAATTATAATTTCCTTTAGGAAAATTACTATAATTAACCTATGCCATTGTTTCCTAATTATAACTATCTATGGACAAATTAGGAACAATACCTTTATCGTGCCATTTATAATATGCCATTTATCTAATTTGAACTTATTTCTACCTAGTCAAATTCCTATACTAAAAGGAAAAACTATAGTGACTTGAGGTCCCATCATTGAACTATTTAGGAAACAATCGATTCATGTTGAGTTCAACTCAGTCACCCTTTTCCACACTCCCACCATTTTATGAGAAATTCAAGTTTGAATACTCTCACCTTTTTTTGAATTGGACTATTTAGTATCTCTTAATTATTAGTCGAGTTGAGAGGTTTAGAAAATTCCAAAAACATTTGTAAATGATCTGAAAAATTTTAAAAATCATTTCTTGTCAACCATTTCTTTGTCTTTAGGATTTTGGGAACCTTCACTATTTCACAATAAACCACTTATCCTTTAGTTTCCCCATCCTTATTGGCCCCTACACCTTACATTTTCATCATTTTTCAAGTTTATATTGTACAAATTATGTATTTGACTTTGATACATTAATGACCTCTAGGCATCAACATTTAGATGCTCTCATCATTTTGTGATTCCATTCCCATATTCCTCTACAACATAATCATGTTTTTCTCAATCACTTCTTCTATCCTATATCCTAGGAGAACTACATTTGGCCTGAAGTTTATGTTAGATCTCACATCCATAGAACTATGTAGGCATCATCCACTTACTTAGTGCATCTAGAGTCAACTTGGATACCCCTTCCTATTCTTCTATTCCCCCCTATTTTTTTTGTTTGTTTCATTGTCTCCTATAACATCGAGACAATGTTTATCATCTTATTTGTTCTATGTTTGTGCTAACATTATGATTAATCATTGTTGTGTTTGTTTCATTTTGTTCTCATTGTTTTATTCTATATTTATTTTCTATTTTCTTGGTTTTTTGTCTTCCTATTTGTTTACATGTTTATGCTTTCATTGTTGTGCCTTGACTTAGTAAAACTACATCCATTGGGTGATTCTTTGTGCACTATAGTTAAGTCCATCCATATTCATACATCAACATTGTCATCATGTTTTTTATCATTGGTGTATTATTTTCATTTATTTATTGGATCACATTCCAGTCCTTATGCATATCTTAGTAATGTTATCATGGTTTTTTATATCATGATAAATACTATCACGTTTTATATCAAAAATTATCTTGATAAATCTTACAATCAATTGGGCTATGATACTTCTCAGTTACCTGATAAATTATTGATCTATCCCAAATCATTCCCCAAATAAAAAATAATTAAATCATGAATAATTTTTTATCCTTGTTAGTTAGGACATGCATCTCCATACTATCAGGTTGTTTAAATTCATCTTTATTCTCTATACTAGTTTCTTCTTACCTTGTGACTACAGATTTAGTATGTAAGTCCCCTTTTCCAAATTTATATATTGTCATACCCATATTACCAATGATTATGACCACTATTGGGCAAATCATTATGTTTTAATTTATCTGGATGTTAATGATTATAACCACCTTTGGGAAAATCATTATCTCTATATGCCCAACTAGGGCATGTTTCCATCCTACCAATGATTATAACTAATTGTGAGAAAATTATTGTTTTCCATTTTAATGATTATAACTACCTTTGGAAAAATCATTCTCTTGTTACCTTATATTTTGGCTAATAATTATAAACTCCTTTAGGCAAATCATTATATTTTTACCTAACTATGCTGATGATTATAACTACCTTTGGAAAAATCAATCTAAAACCACCCTTTTATCTTCTGGTCCCATTGTTTCCTTCTTTTGAGGGACCAATCACCAACCTTATTTGTCGATCACTCCATTAAGGGGCATCTAAAGCTCATTCATCACCTATTGGGTCATTAGGCATACAACACCTCTTAATTATTTGAGAAGACATTACTATGCCTATAGCTTGCAATGCCTTCCTAAATAGGGGTAAACCATAGACACCCAAATTTGGCCACAACTGGCTCCCGACTGGACTTCAGACTGATTTTTACCAAATATTGTAAATTAAGCTTATAAATCACTGAATGTCCCAATTTCATCTATGAATCATTCATCAATGCTCATAATCATGTTGAGGCATCCCTATTTGAGGTATTCTACCATACACAATAATAACCTCTCATGGATTCATCCCCAGTCACCTTGCAACCGAACAATTAATAGTTTGGCCTATGGACCCATTAAGCGAGAAACTTGATAAAATATTAAAAATGCTAACATACTAATCAAAATGAATTGAAAAATTAAACAAAATTAAATACTTAGTTAAATTATCCATTTGAAATTAATTAATATTTAAAAATGGAAATTCCAAAAATAAAACTATCAAGTCTTTTCATCATTGCCTTTATGAATTGTCAAGCTCTTTCAAAATATCTAATTTGAGAGCCATGACTAATAATTGAAAATAATAATTATATGATAACTTTTAACTCAACTAGAGTTAGCCTCAAATCACCTAAGGTTAGTTTTAACCCACCCCATGTTTAAACTCAACCTTAACTCACCTTGGGTGAGAGTTAATTTTAGAGGCTATAAATACATGGCCATACCTATTGATTTCTAAGCTATCTTGGTGTAATGTTATAATGCTCAAATAGATATAAAGAAACATTTCAATTAATTTTACCATGCCAAATTCATAATCCAAGCAAAGCCAAGGTGTGAAGGAAAGGTGAAACAAATGAAGCTCCATTGATGCATAAATTGAGAAATCCACTTCAACAAGCCATTTAGAGCTCCAAAGAAGGTAAAAAAATGATGTATTTTGTGTTCTAGTTGTGTTTTTATATGCATGCTTGTTACCTATGCTCTCCCTAAAGTCTAGGCTAGAGGTGTTAAGATTTTAGTGTGTTACTTTGATTTATTTTATTGGATTAACACAAGACTAACTTCTCCTCTATTATATTCCTTGTTCATAAAGATATATATGTACTTCAAGCATAAGGGTGATAAAATATCTATAATAGACCAATTAATTAAAACACTTAGATAAACAATGTTTTAATACAACTGAGATTGTTAAAAATAATAAAGTAAAGCTTATTAAAAATATTATAATAAATAAGAAACAATGGTACCTAGCTAGTTTACTGTACACGGGAAGATCTAAATCAGAAACAGGTATAAAGTAGACAAGATTAATATTTTGGATTAGTCATTAGATTTTAAAAATTATACTTATGTAGTCACAGACACTACCATTAGATCTTAACACTACCATCAACAATAGTGTCTAACTATGATGCAAATGTTCAGTATAGAATAATCACTAGGTTTGGATGTGACCAACTTCATAGTTATGGGTTTTATATCACCTTTTTTCTAATGTATTCATATTTAGGATGTAGGTTTTCACTCTTCACTAATTGATAAAAACCTATATCTTCACCTTTTTTCACCTTTTGAATGAGTTTTGTTAAAAAATAGGTTAGTGGGCGCATGGTGTTGAGCTTCCCCAAAGACCCCCTTTCAATGGGTGTTGCCTACACAGCCAATACTCTATCTATGTATACAATACTCTAAAGAGTGTCCTAGACTCTATATATGTATCTAGTAATCTAAAGAGTGTCTTAGACTTATTTAGTTCTCTCTTATGTGTGTGAAAGTGTGTGCACAAGGGTGAAATATATTAAATGATGATGTATGCAATGATCTAGCTTGTATTTTGACAAATATCACTCATGGGCTAATATTTGAATGCTTTATACCTATAATATGATTTCTCCTATGCTTGATATTAAAATAGGGATGAATAGGGTAGAATAGAGTGGTTGTGTAGTTGATTGATTTAACTTTAATAAACATTGTCTTGGTATTTTCTAGATTATGAATGAGAAGGCTTAGACTTGTATTTATACCACACATTTTAAAAATATCTAATGTTAGGGTTCAATAAGACAAATAGGCTAACCCATAGATTTGAATCATTTTCAAATTAAATAATTTTTTGTAATTGGACACTGGACAAATATCTAGATAATATTATCAAAAATAGTGTCCTTTTGTGACCAGTAGTATCTAGAAGGCTAGAAAACATGTATGGATCTGAAATCGTTAGTAAAGGATGTTTATCAGGTTTTAATCTTTTTGTGTAGTATAAGAGTCTTGGGTCATCATAATGATATGGATCAGACTAAGAGATAAGTATTTAGGCATAAGCATCAAGGAGATCTAAAATGTAAGGGTAGATTTTTTATTGATATTTGTCAAATGTATAAGACTGAGATCATATAAATATTTAGTTTTAGTATCCATGATTTCAAGGATAGGCTTGTGAACACATACAAGAAATATTTAGAAAATTAAGCTATAATTTTAATTCCTACTTTTCTTTAAGTAGAAAAAATATTCATCGGCTTCTTGTTGACATCTTGGCTTCTAACATAAGACCAAGCTTAGCAGTGTTACTTGATTATGTGGGATTTAACTTAAGGCCTCAATGTCATTCATTGAAAATTTATCTAATTATGAAAATGATATGCACCATGGATTTCAGTGTAATTCCAATTTATATCTTGGCATGATTTATATATTATTTATCTGAAAATATAAATTAGATAATGGTGATAATATTATATATATATATATATATATATATATATATATATATATATATATATATATAATGATGGCATTAGCATATGTATTTTATGTAATAATTTTGCTAAAAATATTAAGAGTTAAGATGAATAGTTGTGAACATAAATTATTTTTGAATAATTTATTTCTATTTATCTTTAGAGTTTCATGAATCGGCATTCAATATGAAAAACCTAAATTTATCACGTTTTTTTTTAGGGTGGAAATTATGTTTGTTTGGTGGTAGAATACTTACTTTTATTCTCAAGAAAAACACTTAAGTTTAATATAGTAGAGAAAAATGATTGAATTTAAGTGAATATTGCCTAGGTCTATAGGCATGATTATCTCCTTTTTCTCTATTCCTTTATTATTGAAGATAAATATACTCTTTCACTTGAGGGCTACTCAATCGATTGCATAGACTCGTGATGCTTGTTAATTAATTCTACCTTAGAATTAAATTGTGCCTCATTTAACTAATGCAGAGTGATAACAATGAATTATTTGGAGTAGCTTCAATATAAATTACCCCAATCATACAAGAACAAAAGGAAGGTATATAAAAGATTTATAAATAAATCATTTATTTTGAATTTATCAAGATTGGACTGAGATTCTCAGTTGTAGAATGTTAACTTGGAGTTTTGATTTTGTTTCCCATAAAAACTCATTAATGATATCATATGATCCTAACTCTCATAAGAGTGTTTTTAGAGTGAAAAATATTGTTAAATCTTTAGGCTGTGCATTTGTGTGGAGACTTGGATGGGTTCTCTATGGTTATACTTAATTAAAATCTTGTATGTTGTGTAAACTATATGGAATTATGTATTTGACAAAAAAAAGGCTATGGATTCTAAAACACAAGAAACACTCTCTAAAAGATAAATTGAATTTGAAAAAGTTTATAAAGATGAAAAAATAAGTGACTGTTAGAATATTGACAAGAACTAACATTAAAGACATGATATTTTCACAGTCCATTACATTAGGAAAAAGAGCTTTTGGGGGAAATTATGTAGCTTTTTTTCCAAATCAATGTTTTAGACCATATATAGAGTGCTCAAATTCCTCAAATTTTGTGGGGGGATTCACTCCCCACTTTACCCTTTTTGAGTTAACTTGGATTATTTTTTTCAAATTTTCCAAGCTATTGTGGATGTGCAACCCTATTTGTCTAAAAATTCACCTTTTTAGCCATATTTCCTCTACAAGTTGATATTGTGTCATTTACTTGGATGTATTAGAATTGTTTTACTTGAAATGTTTGGTATAGGATGATGCATCATATATATCTTATGTCCTTTCTAGATGGTTTCAAGTAGGATTTGGATATTTATCCTTATTTTTCATATTACTAAAAATGAAATATTTTTAGTCTTTCATAACCACCTATGGATCGATCCACCATGTTGGTAGTGGTGTTGAATGTTTATGTACGCATTCTTCTATCTCAAAATTCCTTACTTTGCATGCATAAAATATATATGATGTGCAAAGATAAATAGTAAAAGATGGATGAAATAAATGAAAATAAATTATATTTCTTTGCATGCTTAAAATAATTCAATGAGTGAATTTGATGATTATGTGTAGTAACATGGCTTAGTTTAAAATGATGAACAAGTTGCTTGAACCATACAGTCTTTAAAAAAATTTGGGGTGTTTTCAGAAGTTATCTTTTCTCTCATCATATACTTGTTATTAAAAACTTCAATGCATTTTGAATATGGAATTTTTGTTTGCAAAATATATTCCATTTATCTTTATGAATAACATTATTTGCATTCATCATTTTGTATGAGTTTAGGATGAAATGAATTAATGGGCTACATTTTAATTTTCTTATTGCATGTTAAGTGGCATTTTAAAGTATTTTTGGTGTAAACATTTCCCTATTATAAATGCTTATGGGAATTTTAAGTTCATATATGCTATCCATTATTCTAAAACCAAGCATATTGCTTCCTAAAATGGCATGTTTTAGTTCAATATGTTAAAATTTCATGGAAACCATATATGTAGAGAATATGTGTTTTTTTTTAAGAATTTTGGTATGCCTAATTTAGGAGTTATGGTTTTATGGAATGTTATTTCTCTTTAGTTATTGGAAACCATTGGAATGCTAAATAAATTTGGGGGGTTTTTATATAAGTTTCCTTGTTCTAATATAAGATTGTGGGAATTCTCAGGGTCTCATTTTTAAATCTAAAAATGACATTTTTGAGTCAAATGATGGATTTCTTGGTGCATTTATCTTCATTTTGATGTTTTCATTCCCTTTGGATGTCTATGTTGATAGGTGTATATAAAATGGGAAAGACTTAGCTATCAGTCTTTATCAATGGTCACCAATAGATTTTTACATGGTAAGATCATAGACATTATGAAAATCGTCCATTTGGTCCACCACTATTATTAAAAAAAAAATGTATATTTAATTTCACATGGTTCAAAATTATAATTAAGTTAAAACTATAATGGAAATAACTATATAGTTATATATCCTTTTGTCAACAATATTATTTCTTAGGTAGTTAGGTGAGGTCACAAACCAATAGAAGCAAGGGGGGCCATGCCTCTTTAGGGTAGATTTAAATTGTATGGCTAGGGACAAGAAAATTTAGGCTTCATTATTAGTTAAATCCATCAACTAGGCATGTATGTAAGCTAGTAAATCTCTAAAATTGGTGAGAATATTATAATAGAGGAATAAACTTGAAGGAGAGTTTAGCTTATGATTAGAGGTTATTGGAGGTGAGCATCAACTAAAAGGTTGATAAGTTTTTAAAATTACTATGTAACTTTTGGTTAATTACCTTATTTGGTGGTTTCAAATAGATTTCTCACTATTTTTAATTGTATTCTTCCCCCTTGTGACCTTCATGCCATACACCCTCCACCATTGCGTCATCTCACATCAATTTCTTGATCCTTAAATTAATTTATCTTTGACATATATGTCTAATCTAGGTAGGATTGGGATAAATTATTTATCTTTAATATATTATGTTATTCTACCATTACTTGTGTGTTGATTTCATTGTATCCAAGTAGTGAAGAGCACTCACACTATTCCATGTTTGACTAAAAAGATCATAGATTTCTCATCAAGTTTTTTTGACAGATTCATAATAGCCAAATTTGGATTTTTTCATGGATATAAAAGTTCACATGATACATTTTATAAAGTCAGTGATGTCTCCTCATAATAGGTATGTTTTTTTTTAAATCCTTTATTTAGTTATAATTTTGGGTCTTATATGTAACTTGTTGTACTTGATAGGGAAAATTATCTTCTTGTAGAATCCATATGGGTCATGTGGTTATGGAAATTTATACATTCAAGTACATTAAACTAACCAAAAACCCTGAGCACTACTCTCTTCAAAAATCACACTTATGAACACTTACATATTTAAAACAAAGGTAGATGATGATGATGTGTAGTAGTTATGCCTCTAGAAAAGATGTAATTGCTCTAGTAGAGACACATGAGTATGATGGGTGTAAAACACCAAAATTTATAGGATATAAAAAATCATCGATTTGGAATGAAATAATAGAAAAAGGGAGAGGACAAGGAGGGGTGATGATACTCATAAAGGAAAGGCAAGGTAGAGTTATAAAAATACAAAAAAGACTTGAATAAACAATATATCTGGATTCAAGTCATTGAAAATGGAAGCATAATTAGCATAGCAACATGTTACTTTGTACCACAACAATAAAAAATATATAATAAAATAAAGATGAATTGTGAAGAACCATATATAGATTTAGGGAAGGACATTTTAGTTTATAGTCAATGAGAGAGGTAATCTTAGTGGGAGATTTCAATGCCAAGACAATAAATAAACAAACTAATACATTAAGGGATAGTGAAGACATAGATAACAACCCTTTATGGTTAGTGGAAGAGGGAAAAAACATGTGGAAAAGGAAGTCATAAGTTAGGTAAAATAATGTAACATACTTTGGGAAAGAATTTCTAGGGTTATATAGCATACATAATCTTCTTATATGCAATGGCATGAAGGCATGGTCAATATCAGGGGGGCATACTTATAAAACTTATAATAGGTAAAGTGTGTTAGATTACATCATTTTATCTCATGAGTTGCCACAAAGTATTGTCGAGATGAAAATTGGAGAATCATTGATTGAACTTAAGTCTGATCACAACCCAATATACTTAAAAATTAGCATGCTAGGGCCCAAGAGTCAACATGAGTAGATCCAAGACAATCAAAAGGAAAAACAAGGGAAGGAAACATAAGCATGATATAAGAACTAAGAAATTTCTATAACATCTATTAAATTTAGCCTATAGGAGGTAGGAAGGGGACAATATGGACCTCACAAGAGTCACATCAATAATAAAAAGTTAATGGGCATAGTCCAAGAGACATTAAAAAAGTGCAAAAGATCTAAGCCCAAGAAAATTAAAAAGTTTAGTTTCTCTACAAATATTTGGTTTGATGAAAAATTTAAGGTAGCAAAGAAAAATCTCAAGAAAATAGGGAAAAAATTAGACAAAAAAGTGTGCATGCAATTAGTAAAAATAAAGGAGGAATACATGAAAACAAGGCAAGAAGAGCTGATTTAGCTTGGAAAACATGGCCCAATTTTTTTTTTGAAAGAGCTCCAAATAAGTAAAAATAAAAAAAAGAACAATATTACACCAGTGTAATGGCTAGAGTATGTGATTCTATTATATGAATGTGGAGAAAACAAGGATAGCCTCTTAGTAATCAACATGTAGGGGAAGTTGTTTACCACAAATGAGGTAACAAAAGGAATCAATAGCCTAGAAAGTGATAAATCATAGGACATAGATGGTCTATAGGCTAAACATCTAAAATGGGGGATAGATATCTTGACACCTCACATAAGGGACATCTTCAACAACATCACTTAGGATGGTTTCCCCATGGAATAGACCACTAGCCTAGTCATACCTCTCTTCAAAAGTGGAGAGGTCAATAACCCATCCAAATAAATAACTATTATGGTTAATCCACTCATGTCAAATTTATTTGGAAGCATGGTTGAATGTAAAATCAATGAATGGGCTAAAAAATAGGGAAATAAATCAAAAGGACAAACATGCTTTAAGCCAAAGCTTTTAACTATAGATCATTATATTACTCTAAGATATTTAATTGAAAAAGTATGGGAAGACAAAAATGAACAAGCCTGTTATTGCTTCATGGATTTTAGGAAAGCCTTTAACACAATCCCTAGAGATAAGTTATGGGGCCGAATAGAGGAACTTGGAGTTCTAAAAGAGTACAGGGCAGTAGTGCATCGATTATACAAGCAGGTTAGAGCCAAGATAATATTACATACAAATTTATCAAAAAAATTAGTAGTGAAATAGGGGTTAAATAGGGATGTCCTTTATATCCAACTCTATTTGATCTTTATATTGACAAGTTAGAAGAATGGATAGACAAACTAGGGGTGGCAGAGTCCACATAGCGAGTTATGTGATCAAACTCCTTCTATATGATGATGATCTTATTTAGACCATAACTACAACCCAAAATTTAAGTGATAATTTCAAAGATTTATAGATATTTTGTAAAAAGGTTTGGATACAAGTTAATACTATAAAAATTAAGATTTTGATCATCTCACATTGAAAAGAAAATTGACATGCAAGCTTCATATTTGAGGGGAGCCCACTAGAGATAGTCTCAAAATACAAATATTTAGGGTTAGATTTTACAAAAAGGCTTAGTTTGGATGCATGAATAATGAAAATAATTCAAGGAGTATGGAGAGCATTGTACTCTCTTCAAAATAGGTGCAAAGATGTTGATTTGTGGGATTGAAAGACCACCAAGGTCTTGTTTAGGCTACTAGTAGTTCTAGTGGTACTATATGGGTGTGAGGTTTGGGCCAGTGGTATGTGAAGGTTAAAGTGGAGGAAATTTAAGACAATTTATAAAAATCTAATCATAATTACCTTTAAGTTTAAATCATTAGTTCCATATGAGATAATTCTATCAGAAATAGGTAGTTTCCCAATAGAAGCTACAACTATGACATGTCTCCTAGGGTACATAAATAAAGTAGAGGGCATGAAGGAGGATAGGTGGCCAAAGGTAGTAATAAAATAAGAGTTTAACAAGTGAAAGAGGATGTGGATGAAACAAAACAAGGTCTGGATGGATAAGTAGGACACTAACATTCACGAGTGCTTGAAGACTAATCAAGAGATAAAGAGATATATCATGAAGAAGTTTAAAATAAACATGTGGACAAAGTAGATGGGGAGGAAAAATTAGTACTACATGACCAAGTTCAACCCTAATTGTAAGCATGACCAAAAAACCTACATAGGGGTAAAAATTAATTGGAGAATGAAGATGCTCATAGGACATTTGAGAATGGGATCACATCAACTTCGATGTGAGACATGTAGGTGGAATATCCCAAAATAAAAGTAGGAAGAGAGAATATGTCCTATGTTCACTTTAGGTATGGTTGAGATGGAATGACACTATCTCATGCAATGCTCTGTATATGATGACATCTGAGCTAAATATGTGGGCAGTCTATAGGGAGTTTCTATGCTTACTATATTTGAGGGTGAGAACAATGATAGAAATGGGGAATTCTTAATCAAGATTTAGAATAGGAGAGTGAACCTTCAAAGGTAGAACAATGGTAGGTTGGGGAATTAAATTTAGAAAATCTCTCCTTTTCTCATGGTTTCTTCACTTCTTTGGGTTTTGATTTTTGGTTTGGGGGTCCCATAGACTATTTTTGGTCTCGTGGATGTTATTAAAATTTCTATCAATCTATTTATCAATTACATACATGTTATACTCGACTTGAGAATGATACAATTGTTTTATTTATTTCACTCATTGAAGAAGATAATATGAATATAAATCAAGGTTCTTTAGATGAAAAAACTTATAGTATAAAATGAAATGATTGATATAAAAAGCTCCACTTCTAGTAGATCATCAAACTGTGTTGTGAATCTTGGAAGAAAGGCAAGTTTCTACTGCAAAGAACATAAACGTATAACATGGGATTTTAATAAAATGGAAAGGGATGTCTATAAGGAGAAAAAAATGGAACATATAATAATTAGGTTAAAGAAAACATAATAAATTTTCAAATAAATGATAGCAAAGATGAAGACAACCATTATATTCTCTAAAGGATTATCAACGATTAGTATCAACTAAGGAAATTCTCAAAAAATGTTATCAAGGATGAGTTATTAAAATATAGAGGTGGTTTTGAATATCATCTCTAATGTACTATATAAAAATATATGTCATTAAGGTTTATCTCATGGATGTGACATAAATTAAATCTAAGATTCATAAATGCAGAGCATGGTTATGTAGAAAAAATCAAGCTACATATAAAACATTAAAAAATGCATCTAATACTAACTACATATTGTTGCTAACCATTATTTACAAGGACATTGAAATTCCTATTTAAATAAAAATAATTCCAAGATAGAGTTTGTCATTCCCATTAGAAAATAGTAAAAATTATTGTGTGTATATGATATAGGGCTACAAAGTTATAGAAATAGGATTTTTTCATACCAATTTCAAAATATTAATTTAATATTTATCCTATTTGTATCCAAGGCTATCATGATACATGTGATCCTGAGTAATGATTCATTGAAAACAAGCTTAAATAAATCCTTTGTTTGAAACTTGATGATTAGGGCTAAATTTTGGAGAGACTTGCCAATTTGGAACATGAGTCTCGATTGTATCAAAAATAGTGGAATGGTCTTCATTTGAAGGTGAGAAATATTATTTTGAGGAGTTGTGTATTTTTCCATGGTTTGGCTATATATATCTTTTCTAATTCTGAGCAGAGTCCAATATTAGATATTGTGATATATTTAAGAAAAACTAGGTGTTCAAGAATAAAACCCAAAGATAGAAGTTTGTTTATTATATAATTAATTAAAATATTAGATAAATTTATTATATTTAAAAATAAATTTAGTCTTAGGGAGAGGTAAAGGAATAAAAGATGAGTATTTTCAATTTATAAAGCATAATTATATCATACGAGGTAAACTAAACTAGGAGAAGAAAATGTAAACCCATTACACATGCATCTTTGATAATGAAAACAACTAAGAGTAGAATAAAATAAATGAATTAATCTTATATAGTTCAACATTTATATGGATAATTAAAATTAAACTACATCCACCATTATGTTGTGTGGAGTGATCACCTGTACATAGGGGTCTATCAATGAGTTATACCCTAATGAAAAAATATTGGTGATTTAAAATTTTAGTATTGAATCACCTTGTAACACTATAATTAACAAGGTTTGAATGGTTCCACAAAAACAAAATGAAGATAACCAAATCCATGAGATCATTATAAATTTCTATGAATTCAACATTTTTTTATCCTTCAAAGCCATTTAAACATAATATTATGGTAGAAAACTTGAAAACTTATTGAGATGGATAATATGAATTAATTCCAAAATTTTAGGTTCAATTTTATAATGAAACACTTTTTTAATTTTTGAGAGATTCTAATCAAATAACTTGATTTTTCATTCTAGGATAAATCATCTAGTACACCCCAAGTATGTAAGTTCCACATTGAAGGGTGTTTACATCATAGTTGCTTAATATATTGGTAGTTATATAATGGAGATCCAAACACAAGTATCATACTCAGTGCCAATGGCAAGGCATTTGGTATTAATTTGTCCAAATAATGTCATTTTGGTTAGATGCACTTTGTATTTGTTAGTGTAGATTTTTATTTCATTAAATGGTTTTTCCCTACACATGTTATTTAGCTTGTTTAGGTGTTATTAGTTCATTGTGGAAGATAATCCCACATGCATGAGGATATTGGGTCATGCCTATCTTTCACTCATATATGTACATTTCCTAAATTTATTGTTATCAATCTAATCTAGGAAATTATTGCATTTCTTCTTGCATAGTTTGAATACAATCAAATTTATCATTGTACCATTATTCTTGTGTTCGCTCTACTAGAGATCAACTATTAGGAAATTTTGTTAGTATTTTCTTGCACTCGAAACCTATAATTATATGTGAGGTTATTTATTTTTTGTCTTAACTTTAGTATGAACTTAGTAATGTGGACTCTATTATTTTAAGGATATTTCTAGTTATGATGTCACTTGAGATAACTTGAGAGCTCTATCTTTAGTGTAATTAATCCAACTTATAATTGGAAAGCATTTATGAAAGAACCATATTTAGTCAAATTTTTAAGACAAACATCTTACACAAAGAAGAAAGCCAAAATATTCAACTTTTGATAGAATGTGATCATTTATCTACTATGATCCCATAGATCATAATTTTATTGGGTAAAATTGGTTACATTTTTTATAGTTGATAGGCATACTGACTCTACAATTTAAGTAAAAAAGTTGATATCAAATGATATAATATCATCACTATTCATAATCTCATCACTATTGATAAGGGAAAATTATAATAACAACCACCACTTCCAATAAATTAGGAAATAATAAGAAATAACAAACATACATACAATGGTTTGTTTATAAATAGGCATTAAAATTTACACATTCTTATTTTTTGATGCAGGAGCATCCTTCTAAGGATGACTCATCTTGTGTTTGTTTGAACAATTTTGATTTGATCAATTTTTTTATGGTCAATTAACATGTTTATGGTGTTTTAAGGGTGTTATAAGTCTTGGTACACACTTTTTAATGTTATCCAAGTGTCTAGGTGTTCTTAGATAGCTTAGATTTCAAAATTGGCATTTTTGCACTAATTTCAATAATTTGAAAATTTGAAGTTGTGAAGCATGGTTTAGGAATTTTGTGTGTATTGAAAGATGAATCAGTCTTTATGTTGTTAAGGGGACATTATTAAAGACACCATGGGTCTATAACATGGGCCTTATATCATATATTTATGTAAAAATAAACTTGGTGTGTACTTACCATGTTCTAAGTAGCCTTTTATGATTTTTGGAAGGTCAAAAGGCAGTTAGAGTAGTTATAGGCTTTATAAAACTTGTAAGTTTTTGATTTGAGATATTTATGGGGATGATATTCATATATGGATATAGATCAATCTCAAAAAAACAAAAAAAAGGATTCCTTATTTTGAATACCAAATCAATGGCAAACCCTATTTCTCAGTGTATAAGCATTAAGGTGACTGTGTAACATAGAATAATGGTAAAAGGAATCACTAAAGATATATGTTTGAAGATTATCATGTATTTTTAAATTTCATTACATGTTAATTAATTATTCTTATGTGTTTCAATTCATTTTTTCCATATTTCTTTGTGAGAAGGTCTATACAGACTTGTAGTAGTAGTGAAAGAACCCATAATCAAACATAGATCACTATTAAAAACTATAGAAAATGTGTTAAGGGAAACATAAAATTATATAAAAATGTGTATGAAGTTGGAACAAATCCTAATAAAACTTCATAATGCTTGAAACCCTTTTTTGGAATATAAAACCACAAGCTCTTTGCTCTTGGGCCCTTGTTGACTCTATAAACCCTATATTAGGATTTTGAGATAAAACTTCATTTATATAAAGTTACCACTGATGAAAATTCCTCAAATTTTTTAATTTTATAGTTTGAAATGTCAAAAAAATATTTCTAAGGTTTTGAATCAATTCAGTATGGAGATGTATGGTTCTAGAGGACTATGTATGGATAGGGTAAAAGACGCCTAATTAGGCCTAGACAGAGCCCTAAAAGAAGTTGAAAAAGTGATGTCTAAATATAATATTACCAATTAAAATTATGGAGATGAAGAACAAGATATAGGTGATATAAATTGTCTTCAATTTCTCAAAACTAATCCATACTAGATTGTACCATTGCAAAAGGCCTAATAAAAGGCTACAAGGTTGTCTACTAAAGTGGAAGAAGTTGTGTAGGTTGTGATAGATATATTTAGAGGTTTTTTTAGTTGTATTATGGGTAAAATAATAATATCATGAGCATGATTAAGATCCTAGTTACCTTTATTAATCTAAGAAACATAGAAACATGTATTAAGAAAGTAGTTTGTGAACCTTGGAGCAAGAAATAGTTAATAATGATAGGGTTATATTAAACAACTAAATGGATGATATAGGGGATTTAAGAAGTATTTAATTAGTTTTAAGAGGACCATAATAATCATATATAAATAATGAAACCTTAAGTCATATATGAAACTAGTTTGTCATGAGTTGTCATCAAACCAAGAGCAAGTTGTAAGAAGATAAGAGACGAGTGTGCGAGTTGTTTGTGTTTTTCTCTGCATCACTTTTGGAGATGATTGTTTTGTATTTTAGGAAGATTATTTTGTTGTATACTCCATATTATAACATACACAAAGAAACTTAAATTAAATTTATATGTTTATTTTTATCTCAATGGGTATTTCATACCAAAAAAGTTAATTACAACCTAGTTTTGGTGCATAAAGAAATAAGAATAGACAAATTGATACCTCTTGGTGTGTTGATTATTTTTAGTTATCTATTTGGTGAGCAAGATGAATTTTATTAAACATGTACCTAAATTTTTTACAATTATAAAAATCTTTAACAAAAACATGTTTGTGTCTCTTGTACTTTTCCTCACTTCTTTTCAAGCTTATAAAGCACAAGAATTATAGAGCCAAGGGCTCCTTTACCAATTCACTATTTTTATTTTATTCATATGATAGTTTAAAATACTATTCAAATATATATAAAGACATGTAAAAATTTAAATTATTGAAGTATGTCTTCTTTTTTATCTACAAACTATAGAGCATATAAAATGAGTAGATTTTAAGAGAATATGACATAATTCATTTCATGGTAGGAACTAAGATATTGACAACACTTTCATGCCATTAACATTGATTTGGTTTCATAATTAAGGCCACTTGGAATTTGTGTAAATCTAAATTGAATCTAGGTAACTAGACCCTAAAAAAATGTTTCTAACAATTAATTTTATTGAGTGCCACTAAATTTAACCTCTTATCAATGTGTCCTTATATTCTAGTGGGGTGATTCATTTATCATTCTATAATTTATTTTTCCACTGTAAAATGTTGTGTTTCATGGAATATCATTGAACTCAATAAAAACCACATCTCACCACATTGGTGAAGCTATATTACTATCATAGAAAAACATACCTATAATTAGATCCAATTTTTCCTAATGATTTTGCATAAATTATAAGTAAAATTAAATTGAAAAATCAAATGAACATGAATTCTTTGTTTGAGTATAGTGTAAAATCCTCTATTTTATGTTCAAACATTTACATGGATAAAACTAGGGTGGTTATGTAGGTAAATCAACAATTAATGTTTAAAGTTTAGTTTACTCAAAAAAGAAAAAACAATGTCTAAAAATTTAAGAAAATAGAAAGAGAGAGACTTATTGAGACTAAATCTCTACTAGGGTTTTCCCTATCATCCTTACTTTTCTTATTTTATTTCCTTATTGTCCTTCATATAATTAATACTGTGATATATTCTAGGCTTTTCTATGGATTTATTATGCTTGGTTCACCACCCTTTGGGTTTTAATGGCCTCTACCCTATCTCTTGTAACTATTATTATAGCTAAAGGGAAGGATGGTACCCAAGTGAGTCATGGAGTTTGTAGTGACCCTCCCTCTCAATTTGAGGTATGTTTAATGCCTAATGAAGTTGAGAGTGTGTGTAAATAGTATGATAATCATTCATTCATTACTTATATAATTAGTTGTATCCCATCTAAGGATTTCCTCAACACTCATATTTATCACCAGTGGGAGCCTTTCGGCATCCATGTCACTAGTATCCAAAATCATTATAAAGGTTTATTTATTTTTTATTTCAAAGAGTCATCTAAGTTCCAAGATATTTTATCAAAATCAAGTTATTGGTTTCTTAAGAACACACTCTTGATAATGTCCAAGTGGACCCATGAATTCATGGTCACTAACTAGACCTCCCTACGGGTGTTGGTTTGGATTGAACTCCGTAGCCTTCCAATACCTTTGTGTTATTTTTAAGATAGAATATTCCAACTCATTGGGCATGTCTTATGCCATGAGCCTCCCAATTTTTATTATTCACACCATAATAAGAGATTCTATGTAGAGGTTGATTTAACCAAATATTTAAAGTAATTTATTGATATCCAAGTCAACACTAGGTGTTAGGCACAAAAATTTATTTACTTAAACCTCCCCAACACCTATTTTCACTAATAGACTCTTGATCATTAGATCAAATATTATCCTCTCATGGATCAGTTGAAACCCTCTTCAAATATTTCATAAGTTGAGAATCCTATGGTGGAAAAAAATAATGGATGGACAATGGTTTCTAATAATAAATCATTAGCTATCCCTAAGCCCTCCCCTTTAGTCATTTCTCCCCCAATCCCCAAATCCTCCTCAAATGTTATTAACACCAATCCCCAGCCTTTTACTACTCCAAGGGCTCAATAGAATCACATTTCTCAAGTCTCTCAACCTCAAATTAGTTCTTCATCCATTGGGATATCCACTATAAGTGACTCATTCTCCAGGCAGTCACATAACCCACCTTGTGGTCATGATGTAACTCTTAGAGAAGATATTGGGGATAAATGTTTCTCCATTCACATGGGGATTATCTCCTTCAAAACCAACATAATAGTTTCTTCATCCTTGGATATTTAGAGTATCGACAATGGGATACCCATATGGATGATGTTTCCCAATCAATATTATCTCATTGAATGTTCATGGTCTCATAGAGCCCTATCAAAAATTATATGTGTGAGTCATTTTTTAATACTTCAATTATTTATATTTTTTTGTCTTCATGATGTAAAGGTTTATGTTTTTTTTTTATAGACCACTTTGAAATTTATTTGGATTGATGTCACTCACTTCTACACTAAACATGATGAGGGATGTGTTGGTGCCAGTATCTTAGTTTCACCAAAATTTTCCTCCTTAATTATCTCCACAAGGACTGATCCATCACTTGTGCCATTTGGTTGATACTTGATATTAATGGACACTCATTAGGAGTTCTTATAATTTATGCTCCAAATAAAGGACCTAATAGAACATCTTTAAGGAATTATTTAGTTGATAGTCTACCCTTGTCATATGGTTAGTCTATGGAGATTTTAACATGGTTAAAAGTCTCGAGGACAATGTTTGTGCTTTACCTATGATATTTTATGTGGGAGAGCATGAATATTGGTATTATTTTAAGAACTTATGAGAACTTGTTGACACTCTCCTCTGACAGGGATCCTTAAATATTACATCTTGTTTTATGTGGTCTAACTATCATACTAGCACAAAAGGTTAATGTTATCAAAAAATATTACACCTTAGAGGAGTTTGTTCAATAATAATCTAATATTTTGGAAAAAATTTAATACCTCTAGGTCTGTGGGTTGCCTATGGTAGAGGTAGACCTCTAGATTTAAGGGCTAGCTCCCTTGATTGATCCTTAAATGCTTATCACGTACACTAACTATTTACTTGGATGAAAAGGGATAGAAGTGACATGAAAATAACATACTCTAATGAGGTGATACACCAAAAATGTCTCCAATATAATACCATACCATTACACTATGAAACATGACCTACAACACTAGTCTCAAAATCCTGAATTACTCTAACATTAGTATTTCAAATATGGAGGAGATATGCATTGGACTACTCAAGGTGAGTTAAGTATAGGTCATATTGCATACACAAAGGCCACTTTTACACTTTAAGATATTCAAACACACTAGATATACTTCATGTGACTTGCTAGAGTGAGAACTACTTACATCAAACATGAAAGGATAAAGAGAAGGCAAAGATAGACACTTATCACTAGACACTTCACTATGCATCACTTACACACTTAGATAAGAAAGTCATGAACTCAATAAAATATTTAAATTATTATTTAAAAGGAAAAGTAAAATATAAAACCATTAGGGCTTAACCATACCAGGTGTGGAATAGAATACAAAATCCAAAATGGCTTGCATTTCTAGAATGTGTGAGAAGAGAGAGAAGAAGTGGATTTCAAGGTTCACAATGCCACATTTTAAGTCATGAAAACCAATTAAATTTTATGATAATGGAGTATAAAACAAATGATGAAGATATTCTTAGACAAGTGTCTCTATAAATCATGAAAAACTCCTCAAATTATCATAGGGTCTTTAATTGGTCTTCTTGAAAACTACCTTCATGATGAGGCATCTATTGACTACTCAAAAATAAAATAGGTAGAGTTGAAACATGTGCACTATCTTATTGGGGTTTAAAACATGTCATCATATTCATTATATACATCCCTAACTATTATCCATCTATATGACACTTGTACTCACCATTTACAGTCATTTATTGGTCTTTTAAGCCTCATTCTTCATATTTGTCATCCAAGAATCCTTCAACTTATCAAAAAAAAATATAAGAGGTGTTAGGAAACTTATCTAGGATATATACACCTTATAATCCATGAATTATACCTTTAAAAAATCTAAAAACCAACCTCCCATCTTCTTACTTGGTAATCACTCTTCATTTTCACTATATGTCTAAGACTGCCTAAGATGAATGAGTCAATAGAATTGTTTCCATGCCTATATATTGGGATAAATGGAGATAATAAGTTATAAAAAGTCCAAATTAACCTCCCCAAATGATTATCATCTATTCATTCTGATTTGTACCTACAAAACACATAAAAACCTATAATAAACCCTATTTTTAACTTGTCTATACAAGTAGGGTATAAACCAATTGGGTGTCTATGAGATTGATATATTCTTCAACATGTTCCAGACACTTTCTAGGCAAAACTACCCCTCATAAGGGCATCTCCTTGCATATTTTCTCCATTAGGTCAAAACCAGGGATTTAGAGCATTTTGTATCTTAGGGATGATTCATAAAAACTAGACATTCAATCTATGAAAAAATTACACTAAAATCAAGTATAGGACCTCCTTAAACTCTCCCCAAGTACTTTAGGGACCATACAATAGGTATGTACACTTACGAGTGTTTGAAGTTGGCCTATTGAGCTTCTTTAGGCATTCTAGATACCCCTATCTTGATTTTAGACCAAAAGTGACCCCTCTGAGTGGTTTCCTACAAACTGCTAACTCTAAATAGTCTTATGTTCTCCCCTTAAGGTCTTCACATGGTTTATAATGGTCTTGTGATCATATAAATGGAAACTAGACCCTTGTAGGGCTTAGGTCTAGTTCTAGGCCTAATAGACCTGATTGTGGTTGAGTTGCCCATGACTACCTTGAGTACTCATGCTGACTATAAAGATTTCTCCACATTTTTTTCATTCTTAAATAAAATAAATAAAAAACTTCATAGTGTCCTAAGACTCCTTATGTTTCCCTCCTAATCTTTATGTGCTTAACCTACAATCTTCATGTTGACTTGGAGTACCCTCCATTGAGAAAAAAATAGAGGGTGTATCCCCTATTTTATCAGTCAAAGTAGAGTTATGAGGTGTTAAATTATGTCATTATTACCTTATACACAAAATCTTTGGTTTGTATCACCTTTATACCATCCAAAACTTCACAAACTTTAAGACAGACTTATATGACAAGTGACTGTGTACAATTTTAAGAAACCTGAGAATTGGGTGACAAGTATGAACTTGTCCTTGCTCTATCTCCTTGGTCTAAGAACCTCATTATGTTGATGGAAACACTTTTTAAGTGGTTTCAAATGTTTTCAACATCATACACTCATGCTAACCTTCTCATTATGCATTCTCCATTTGACTACGCCTAGTCTATAAACTTTTTGACTATGTTACCCACTTAAGAAAAGGGAATTCCTATAGGTAGAGGTGTTAGTTTTATCCCTATGTTACATGCCTAGGTATTTCTTGAGGTTTTCAAGATCATCTCATAGTTGTTTGGAATCATTCATATCATGCCTTATGGCTTGTGTTCACTACCTTTCTGTTGACACTCACCTGAGTTAATTTGTCTATTGTAGCAGAATGTAGACAACCATTTAGGAGATTTCAAAACTCCTATAGGTAATCATCTATGTATTATCACTATGTTTCAACTCCTCCAATTTCTCCTTGGATCACTAGTGTCATCTATAATAAAATGAGATCACTTTATCTACAAACCATGCTTTATTGTGTGATGTTGTATCATAAGATCATTTAGGTTTCAAGAGTAATGTATATTACACTACAAATATACAATCAAAATTTTCTTGAATTTGAAACCTATTTACACAGTCCATCTCATGACCAAACAGTCAATTTCTTACTCAAGGCATTTCCCCTATGCTTGAGATACATAGTGGGAACAACTAGAACTACCTAGTCCTCAAGACACTCCACTATGATAAGATTAAGTATATGAGAAAAATGTGATTTAGAGAGGTTAAAGTAACCTATCTCTCTTCCACATTTCTTGACTGTGGACATGGATCTAGGTTTATTCTACATATAATGGCTTTATTATTGTCACCATGATCCTTTATATACTCTCAAACCTAAATGAGGGCTTCAATTGAGTCCACACACCATCATATAAATAATGTTCTTCCTTTGTGAATTGCACTCATACCCCTATTGGAAACACCTATAGGTGTTACTACATGATCTAAGGTTGTGTGTGCTAAATTAGTGATCACAACCAATTTATAGTCACTTAGAATAACTCAAAATCATTTCTTCCACTTTGAGAATCCTCTCAATCACCTTGAAAACATCTCCACTTCTTCAACAAGATTGGTTAAGGCTTCTTTTCACCTAAGTATAGGTGAATTTTGCAAGAAAATGTATTGTGTATGCATGTGTTAAGCCTTGTACTTCATATAGAACATTATTTAGTCCACACCTGCAAAAGGACACTGAACATCATCCTATTTTTAAAGGTGAGAAATAACATCACCTTTTATTTCAAAACCAACATAAGAAGAAGAAACTTGTGCAACTAATAAAAATAACTATCTATAGACCTCAGTGTGTATTCAACTAGCAAGGTGAGATTTTCTGATCATTCCTTCACCTTCACACATGAAAATAGGATTGGAAAATGTCTAAGAATGGTGTTCATGCCTCTTAGGATCATGCACATAACTTGAATTTCATAGATCAATCCAAACATAAGAGAAAAAATGAGATGATGGGGATATGCAAGCAGAAAATAGTAGACCTTCTTAACCATGATTCATAGAGAACAAGAAACAAAACCTACAAATCTTAGCATGAATTTGAATTATACAAGGATTACTGTCATCCCTCAAAATCACTTTCTCCAAATCACCTCTTGTTATCTGTACCAGACTGAAACTAGTTGACCATTTTAGCTTGCAAAAGAGAGTGATGGAAAGATAGAATGGTGTTTTACCATTTTTGAACTTTTAAAATCTACCTATGCATGGAATTGAGTTTATGGAAGCTAAAAATACATTTTTAAATTTATCCCACATGCCAAAACTATTGTATTGGTTATACAACTAAAAACTTCTACTTTTCTTAGAGATATTCTTATTTTAATGTCGATCCTACATTTTATCAATTCTACAATAGTTATTATCACATATTCTAACATGGGGGATATTTAATATTCTTTTTAAAAAATTGTACCTTTATGGAAACCATACAAACTCAATAAATGACTCAAAAATGGCCTTAGAATGACTTAGGATAAACTAAGACAAAGGTGACAAAGATGAAAACACATGTTTAACCTTATTAGAGAACACAATTTAAACCCTAGGGGACCCCTATATAAAGTTTGAATATATATGGGGTTGACCTTCTAATTTGACTTGTGCTCAAATTGGTCAACATTTTAATGATTTTCTAGGGGTGGCAAGCCAGCTATGCTAAAGACCAATAGCCTACTCCTATCCATCGGGATATGGATTCACCTATGCACAATACTAGACATTGAATTGACTATGAAAATACATTAAACATACTAAACACGAGGAAAAAAGACACACTAAATCAAACACACAAGTGTTCTTAAGAACACTTAGGGAAAACACACATGACATAAGTTAAAACACACACCTATCCTAGTATTTATAATATCTCAAACACTTGAGGTGAAGAAAAATTTACCATGCTTTAACCATGGTCAAATATGGTACCTCTTGAATCCTTGGTACTCCATGAAAGCAATTCATCATGTGGATCATGATTATCAACAAACACTTATTTATATAAGTAGTCAAATGACTTACCATCTTTAGCTCTTCTTTTATTTAAAAGTGTACTACTTAGAGATTTCAAGGGCACTCTTTATATCTCTCCAAGAGAATTGTTTGAGTTTGTAATATGCTTGGCTTCTACCATGCCCAGTTGGCACTTCTTAAACTGCAACTTGGAAGTCATCAAAGTTGTTTTAACTTTAGCTTCTTCTTGGACATGATATACTTGATGTATAAGAACATCAAGGTTATTCTTTTTTTGCTCCAATACATATGATAATGCTTCAACTTGAAGTTGAGGTGTTGACTTCTCCTTAAACACATACATATCTAACTTGTGTTCATTTGACTTCTCTATGACTGTATCCTTCATGATAGTGACTAGACATTCATTCTCATGCTCAAAAGGACATTCTCCTTCATGCTTGATAATAAACTCAATAACTTGTTTGTTAGGTTCATCAACAACCCTATTATCATATTCACATTTTTTTGGAGGAGAAGTAGACTTACTGAACTGTTCAAACTCTTGACTTATGACATGAAACCTTTTTCATAGGTCATCTTCTTCTTTGTGGTGTCATCTTCATGGACTCCTCTACCAAGTTCAAGTAGAATGGATATCCTTTTCACTATCTTGCTCTACCATACTTTGAATAACATCATCATCATGCAAATGAATGATGTAATTACCTTCAACAACTTGCAAAAAAGAACTATCAATGCATACCTCAGAATGTTCATATCCTCCCTCATGGATGATTATGCGCCAAGATTATTTTGCTCAAAATAAGTGTATGGATCATGTCCATAAGTTTCTACACCATACTCATCTAGGAACAATTCAAATATGTGCTCAATCTTAAAAGATGTTATATCATCCATAACATTATCGTCTTGATCATTAATTGTGAAATTAAGGTTAGAACTTGCTTCTGCATAGGGCTCAATATGAAATTTAGCCAATGGTTGAGTTATTATGGTTACCTTTTCTCCATGCCTTGTCTTGAAGTCCAATAAGAACCAATCAACTAAGAGGTAGCCTCCCATCTTGGCTATGAAATCCCTTGAGAGGTAGATAGCAAAGTGAGAAGGCAAGTCAACCAATACTATATCTTGAAGAATAAGGAAGCTAGGATAATCATGAAGGAAAACTCTTAAACCTTTGATAAGTCTTAATTATTTAATATGTTTCCCATAAAATTAAATCAACCCTTTACTATATGGTTCATATTCCAAACCCAATTTATCAACTACAAGGCATCACTAAGGTACTAGACCCACTATCCACTATGCAGTTATGAACAAGTTTGTCTCCAATAATGAGAGTGAGGTAGAAGGGTGGAGAATTTTCAAATTCGTAGGATGGATCAACTATATGAGTGGGATCATTAGTGAGAGCAACATTACCATGACTTGATGGTTGAGGGATAAGATGGATTTGAGACAACTACTCTTGAAGGAGTTCTTTTTGACCCGACAAGTGAAGCATTTCCTAAAGAGACATAGATGCCTTATCACTCTTCAAAGAATAAAAAATATTCAAAATAGGATCACTCACACTTTATTTTTTGATTTAATGAAAATAAATGCTTTGAGTTTAAGGTATTGAAACACTTTGATTCACCCTTCCAACATTTTGATTTGAAGAAGGTGTAAAAGTTGTAGGGATTATCATACTTGAACTCACACCTTGCTACCTTGTAGGAGGACTACTTAAACTTGTATGAACACCATGGGAATCTTCTAAGGCCTTCATTTTTGATCTAGTATTATCTACAATTAAACTATTCTGATTGAAGACAAATGTATCTTCGACTAGAAAGTTTACAAGGTTCATCTTTTGGGGTTGTTATCCTTCATTTTCTTACAAGAGAACTTCATCTTCTACTGATATTTGAGGAGTAACTCCTCCTTGAGAAATTAAATCCTTCTCTCCACCTTCATTTTCATCCATGAATTGACCTTGTTTCCATTCTTCTCCTTTGACCAAGTTACTATGCACCAGGACCATGGCTCTTGTATTTGAGGTGTAAGTTAGATTGTATGCATTGGCTGGCCTATTAAAGTTAAGTTGTCCTTGCCCTCTACCTTGACCATATTGCTAAGGTGGGAACATATTTATTTTTTGAGGATAGGGAGAGGGGTTTTTATTGACACCATACTATAAATTTAGTTGCCTAACTTGGGCCTCAAAGGCATTAGATCTTGTCTACCAATCAATAGTATCCTCTACCTTTTTGGGGCTAGTTCTAAACTTGGTGTTTGCATTTAGAATTTGAGCAACACTTCAAGTAGCAATAGATATTTTAGTAAATAGAGGCATGGATAATTTTTAATAAAACTTTCCATCTTGTATTAGGCCATGCTTAGCTCTAATGGGAAGGTCATATGGTTCAGGTAAGGTGTAACAACCCATGGACTACAACATTATGGATATGTCAATACCAATAACCCTTAGATATGTAGAAAACACAAAGCTTGTAGGTGGTCTCATGGGAAGAGGTATCCTATGCCAAATTATTTGGAATATCTCATTAAAATCATGCATAGTCTCCTTATGACCCATTTGAATTACATTGAACTGGTGAATGAGTGATGTGTGATCACTTTTGTCTTCAAACCTTGATGTCAACAACTCTTCAAAATCATCCCAAGTTATGATAAAACCTCTAGGTAAAGTCTTATACTAGTCAAGTGATTTCCATTTGAGGGACATGGCAAGTAGTCTAATGGTAATATTGACCTTAGTAACATTATGAAAGCTGTATAAGTTTGAGATATCCCTAATATTCTCACTAGGAGTGACATGACATTCACCATTGAATGTGGGGACACTTTTGGTAGAATTAAGGGTTATATCATCATATGCATTGATTTGAAAGGTATTTTAAGTGTTAAATATTAGGAAAGCATGTTTCCTATCCATATTGTCTTCAAGATCCTCTTCACTTTCTTGATATTCTTGGATTGAAAAGTCCTCTTGTTCTTCAAAGGTCAAGATAGGTTGAGGATATTAAACTTTAAGAGGAAGTTCAAGTTGAAGGAGTGTATTTATGGGTTTGATACCTATACTAGTAGTTGACCTAGTAATTACCATGAAGTATGAACATAAAAACCAATAAAAAAATGGTCTATAACTAGATATTACCTTGAATTAATTCACCAAATGTTGAGTAGAACACCATATGCAGCTATGATATTATTAATACTAACATTCACCTTGATAAGATGTCTTTAGGATAATGATCCCACTGGGCATGCCATAAATATTATCACTAAATCCTTCACCTTATAGGAGATTTTCCAATCATAATCAAATATTTGGGAAACATTGGAATACCTCTAGGCCTGTGGGTTGCCTATGGTAGAGCTAGACCTTTAGGTTTAAGGGCTAGCTCCCTAGATTGATCCTTGAATGATTATCACCTACACTAAATATTTTCTTGGATTGAAAGGGAAAATAACCTACTCTATTAAGGTGATAAACTAGAAATATCTCTACTAGACTTCCATACCATTGCACTATGAAACGTGACCTACAACACTAGTCTCAAAATCTTGAATTGCTCTAACATTAGTATTTCAAAGATGGTGGTGATATGCATTGGAATACTCAAGCTGAGTGAACTAGAGGTTGTATTATAGAAACAAAGGCTACTTATACATTTTAATAAAGTCAAACACACTAGCTACACTTTATGTGACCCGTTAGAGTGAGAAGTAATTGCACCAAATATGAAAGGATAAAGAGAAGGCAAGGATAGACACTTCACTATGCATCACTTCACACACTTAGACAAGAGATTAATGAACTCAAAACCAGATTCTAATTCTTATTTTAAAGGCAAATTATAATATAAAACCATCAAGGCTTTGTCATACTAGGTGTGGAATAGAATACAAAAGCCAAAATGGCTTGCATTTATAGAATATGTGATAAGAGAGAGAAGTGGAGTTCAAGCATCACAATGCCACATATAAAGGCATAAAAACTAGTTATTTTTTATGATAATGGAGTTTATAATATACCATGAAGGCATCCTTGGACAAGTGTCTCTCTAAATCATGAAAAACTCCTCAAACTGGTGTAAGGTCTTCAAATGGTCTTCCTGAAAATTGCCTTCATGATGAATCATATCTTGACTAATAACAACCAAAATAGGGATATTTTACACATGTTAAATGTATTATTTGGTTTATAAACATTCCATGATATTCATCATATGTGTCCTGAACTACCATCCATCTCTATGACACTTGTAATCACTATCTACAGTCATTTATTGGTCTTCTAGGCCTCATTCTTCACATTTGTCATCCAAGAAGCCTTCAGTTTCTCACACAAAATATGTGTAAGAGGTGTTAATAAAATTTTATAGGACACTTATACCTTATAATACATGAATTAGACCTTAACAAATCTAAAATCCAATCTCTCATCTTCTAACTTAGCATACACTCCTCATTTTCACTATCTATCTAAGACTGCCTAAGATGAATGAGTTATAAAAAAGTGTTTCCATGCTTATTTATTGTGATAAATATACATAATTATTTGTAACATTTCCAACTTAACCTCCCCAAATTATTCTCATATGTTCATTCTGCTCTATACCTATAAAACACATTAAAACCTATAAGAAACCATGTTTTTAGCTTGTCCATACAAGTAGGGTATAGAAAAATTAGGTTTCCATGATCCTAAGAGAGTCTTAAACAAGTTCCAAACACTTTAAAATCCAAAATACCCATCTTGAGTTCATCTCCTTTCATATTTTCTCCATGAGGTCAAAACTAGGGTTTTATGAGGGTTTTATAGGGTTTTGCTTCTTAGGGATGGTTCAAAAAAACTAGACATTCAATCTATGAAAAAATTAAACTAAAATTAAGTGTAGGAATCCTTAAACTCTCCCCAATTTATTGAGTCACCATTCAATATTTCCCTATATTTATGAGTGTTTAAAGTTGGCTTATTGAACTCTTTTATGCTTTCTAGACACCCCTATCATGATTTTAGACCAAAACTGACCCCTTTGAGTGGTTTCATAAAAAATTATGGATCCAAATAGTCTTATGTTCTATTATTAATTTATTCACATGTTTAATAATGGTATTGTGATCATAAAAATGGAATATATACCCTTGTAGGGCTTAGGTCTAGTTCTAGGCCTAATAGACTTGATTATGTTCGAGTTGCCCATAACCACCCTGAGTACTCATACTAACTATAGAGATTTCTCCAAATTTTTTAATGCAAAAATAAACTATATAAAACACTTCATATTTTCCCAAGACTCCTTACATTTCACTCCCAAACTTCATGTGCTCAACCTGCAGTCTTCATCTTGACTAGGAGTGCCCTCTATCTGAGATAAAATAGAGGGAATCTCCATTATTTTTTTAGTCAAAATGGAGTCATGAAGTGTTATATTATGTCATGAAGACCTTATACACCAAATATTGGTGTTTTATCACATTTTTTTCATCCACAACTTCATAAACTTCAAGACATACTTGTATGACAAGTGATTGTGTAGGGTTTTAAGAAACCTTAGAATTGGGTGACAAGTATGAACTTGTCCTTGCTCTATCTCTTTGGTTTGATAACCTCATTAAGTTTATGGAAAAAAAATTAAGTTGATTAAAATGTGTTCAACATCATACACTCATACTAACCTTTTCATCATGCACTTTGCATTTGACTAAGCCTAGTCTGTAGACTTTTTGACTATGTTACCCACTCAAGAAAAGGGAATTCTTGTAGGTAGATGTGCATGATTTAGCCCTGTGTTACATGCCTAGTTCTTTATTGAATTTATATATATCATCTCATATTTTTTTAGACTCATTCATATCATGCCTTAGGTGTTGTGCTCACTAACTTTCTATTGACACTACCCTGAGTTAGTTTGTCTATTGTAGCAGACTATAGACAACCATTTAGTATATTTCAAGACTCCTGTAGGTGATCATATATGTATGATCACTACGTTTCAACTCCTCCAATTTTTCCTTGGGTCACTAGTGTCATCTATCATCAAATGAGGTCACTTTGTCTGTAAGCCATGCTTTATTGTGTGATGTTGCATCATAAGATCATTTAGGTTTCAAGAGTATTGTAGATTACACTAAAAATCTATAGTCTGACTTTTCTTGAGTTGGAAACCTATTTAAATAGTCCTTATCATGACCAAATAATAAATTTCTTAGCCAAGGCATTACCCTTATGTTTTAACTACATAGTGGGAACAACAATAACTGATCAGTTCTCAAGACAATCCACTATGAGAAGATCAAGTATATGAGCAAAATGTGATTCAGAGAGGTTAAGGTAACCAATCTCTCCTACATATTTCTTGACTACGGACATGGTTCTAGGTTTATTCTACATACAATGGCTTCATCATTATCACCATGATCCTTTCTATACTCTCATACCTAAATGAAGGCTTGAATTGAGTTTAGATACCTTCATATTAATAATGTTTTGCAATTTGGGGATTGCAATTAGACCCTTGTTGGAAACACCTATAGGTGCTACCACATGATCTGAATTTGTGTGTGATAAATTAGTTATCACAACTAGTTTCTAGTCATTTTTAATATCTCAAACTCATTTATTCCACTTTGATAATCCTATCAATCACCTTAAAAACTTCTCCACTTCTTCAACAAGATTGGTCAAGGCTTCTTTTCACCTGACTGTAGGTGAATGTTGAAGAAAAGATGACTATGTATGCCTATGTTAGGCCTTGTAATTCATATAAAACAATATTTAGACCACACCTTCAAAATTACATTGACCATCATCCTATTTTGAGAGGTGAGAAGCAACATCACCTTTGATTTCAAAACCAACATAAAAAGAAGAAACTTGTGCAACTAATGAAATAACTATCTAAAGACCTCAATGTGTCTTCAACTAGCAAGGTGAGATGTTATGCTCATTCTTTCACCTTCACACATGCAAAAAAGACTGGAAACATGTGAGAAGGGTGGTCATGCCTCTCAAGATCATGTACATAACTTTAATTGCATAGAAAATCCAAATAAAAGAGAAAACATGAGGTGATGGGGATGTGCAGACAAAAAATAGAAGTAGACCTTATTAACCATGATTCATAGAGTTTAAGCAACCAAACTTACAAATCTTACCATGAATTTTAAGTACACGAGTATTATCATCCCTCAAAATCACGTGCTCCACTTCACCTCCTACTATCTATACTAAATTGAAATCGGTCAACCATTTTAGCTTGTAAAAGAGAGTAATGGAAAGATATAATGGTTTTTTACCATTTTTGAATTTTTTAAAGATGCCAAAGCATGGAATTGAATTTATGGAAGCTGAAATTACACTTCTAAATTTATCCCATGTACCAAAGCTATTGGATGGGCCATATAAAAATTGAAAACTACCACTTTTCCTACTAATCTTATTTTGATGTTGCTCTTGCATTTTTTCAACTCTAAAATAGTTCCTCTGACATATTATGACATGGTGGATATTGAATATTCTTTTTAAATACTTGTACCTCTATGGAAACCATACAAACTCAATAAATGACTCAAAAATGACCTTAGAATGACTTAGGACAAACTAAGACAAAGGTGACAAAGATGAAAACACATGTTTGACCTTATTAGAGACCATAAGACACATTTTACACCCTAATCAACCCATATATAAAGTTTTAATATATATGGGGTTGACCTAATTTGACTTGTTTTCAAATTGATCAATAGTTAGATCATTATATATTGTCAAAAAAAAAAAAAATCTCTTTTACCTCTTCTAATGGATAACTTGTCACCATACCTTTTAAGTGATTTCTTTCAAAACACACTCCCATATCTTGATGATTGCAATGGACCAATAACAAGTTCAAAGTGCCATTTAATTAATTCCTTGTCTACACCCCTCTTTTAAACCATGATGGAACCATCTAACTCATTATTTGTATTTGAAACTTAGCACCTTTCCCTCATTATGATACTAACAAGATTAAGTGGTGGAATGAGGCTATTATATGCACCTTTACCTTTCTCCGTGAAAATAAATTTTCTCATGTTTAAAAGTGGGTCAATGAGGCTATGCTCAAATAATTTTAGTGGGTCACCACCCTTATTAAACACAACCCTTTCAATATTCATAGATAAAACTTGGCAACCTCCCTTAAACACTAGATTAAAGTGGTAGATAGTCATGTGGACATAAGAGCAAAACTTCATGCTCACCTTCATTGGCTCAAAATTGGATACAAACTTGAATGATTTTTTCAAATCCTTTAATGCCAAATAAGTTTATGATCATATCAAGGCTATCAAGTTATCATATCTAAGGCTCTCTAATCTTCCTGACATTTAATCTACCTTTTTGGACCACTATAAATTAGTATTTTAGGCTTAGGAGGAAATAGTTGAGAGGAATTAGGCCTTGTAGGAATAACTTGTTATGGTTCCTCGCAAGCCCAAACTTACAAATCAAAAGCTCTGTGATGCTCCCTTGAATATCCATAAGCTCTTATTAGCCCTCCATACATGAACACTGATAAATCCCCTATCTTTGATGCTTTCCCTTGTGAATTATATAAAACCACAAGGGAATTCATTGGGCCTAATCTATGTCATGTCTACAAATAATCTCTATAAAATAAATATTTGGGTTCTATTATTAATTAAGGTAATATCAAATTCATACCTAAATCTAAAGATCCTAAGCTTATCACTAGTTAGCACCCAATCACTCTGTTGAATGTGTCTAACAATATCCTTGCCAAAGCTATTTTAAACCATCTTTATCTTATCCTACCTATAATTATCAGACCAAAATAAACTAGTTTTATCAAAAGTAAATACATTCTTGACAAACTTATCATTGTTTTTGAAGGTATGGAATGGGAAATAGCCTCTTGTCAAAGAACTATTTTTATCAAATTGGACTTTAAGAAAGCCTATGATGGGATTGAGTGGCCTTTTATAAGTAAGCTCATGGATTTGACTAATTCTTTATATGAGTTGTCTAAACTTAGATGGCTAATGCCTTAGCCTATCTTACTAGAAATGGTTTAAAATCTAACCATATTGGCCTCCATCACTCATTATGTCAAGGTTTCACTCTTGCCCTTTTTTATAGATATTATCTATTGAATCTCTATGTTATATGTTGGCTCACATGGATGAGTAGGGTTTCATCATGGGTATTTTTCTTCCTAACCAATCCTCTCAACTCATCAATGGCCACTTTTTTTATGACACCTTCCTCACTCTTTAGGAAGAAGAAAAGCCTTTCAAATAAGTAGTTTCTTGATACTTTTTTCCTTGATTCAAATTTGATCTTATAATGGAGAAAAACCTAATGCTTCAGATAGAGTATGATTCTTATTACTGATTATCTTCTCTAATATAAGTGGAAGTTAATTCATTAGGGTGATCAGTTCAAGTTTTTGGACATTCTATTTACCTTTGATAGTTCACTTATAGAGCTATGGTAATATGTCATTAATAGAGTGGGAAAAAAGGTTGATTATTGGGTTACAAAGATAATTTCATTAGCAAGGAAATTCCAAGTTGGCACCAAAATTTTGAATGCCACCCACACCTATTATTATTCTTGTTTGGATCCCTCAAAGTCCTATGATAATCTAGCTAAAATTTTAAGAGACTTCTTATGGCCCATTTCCAAGCACTCGAGGGGGTTTCACCAAGTTACCTAGGATATTTATTGTCTTCCTCATTAATAAGGTGGTATGGTAATTATTGACATGTAAAGATAAATTAATACCTTGTGTGTTAAGTGGGTGATCAGAAGCATTAAAGGTAATGAAACTTTAAAAATCCTTTTGTGCCATTGCATTTCCTCTAAGATTTCATAATTTGAATATCACTTTTGATTTCATTAGAATTGAAGTATATTTTATTTCCAAAAGAATTTGGAAATCCTATAAGGTTGTTAATCCCCATCTGAAATAGGTTGGTGATGGATTTCACAATGGTCTCTTTTTCAATGACTAAAACATGTGGTGGTCCCCTCTCATGACCATAATTATCTTGTTGTTGGTAGAGTGTCATGGTATAAAAGTTTTAATGATTTTCAAAAATGGGTTACACACTATTAAAGATTTGGTTTCTTCTCATGACTAAACTCCATGGCCTACCTTAAATGATAATTTTAAGTTAATCAATGTTGACGTACCTATTATCCTCTGTATTTAAGAGTTAATGTTTGATGTTGTGTTAAATAAGTTGGGTCTAAAATAACTATGATCATGGTGGAATAAATGGATATGGAATTGTGACACTCATTTTAAAATTTTCTCTTGGACTCCTTTATCAAGTCATGAGTCCCTTATCTTTAGCCCTCAACAAGCTTAATAGGCTCTAGAGCCTGAATTTATTTTCTGAACCTAGTTTACCAACTTGAACACATTTGGAAGGCTAAATTGAAACTAAAGATTTTCCATTCATTATGGTGTTTAGTTTATAAATTCCTATCATTGGGAGAGCATCTTTCTCATAGTTGTATTTCTCCACCCAAATACCCTACATGAAACCAACCTAAGTCATTTAAGCACACTGTTTGATCTTGTCCTAGAGCTCAATCAATTTAGAAGTGGATCCATAGCCTTCTTTAGCCTTACATTCATGAACCTTTCTCATTTCATCTTTCCTTCCTTAGGGATTATGTGAATTGGCTAGATTGTATAGCATTATGAAATTTTTTAGAGTTTTTATTCTTTTTCAGCTAGGGAAAGCCATAAATGTTGTTATTGTTAAAAATGAATATTATTTTTGTATTTTTTCATTAACAAGTTTATTGTGATATCATTGGATTTTATTCATATTAAAGTTCAAGATAAGAAGGTGTCCACAGAGTTTCATCATCTTCAAGACTTGATCGAGCATTGGGGAAATGTTTTATGCACAATGTGTCACATCCCCCTAGATGGTTCACATCAAGACTTGTATTTTTCTCCCAAGAGACATTAGAGTCATTCCCATAGTCATATCCCCTTATCCCCTTATATTAAATGGGGGGTGGAGGTTTTCACCTCTATGTAGAATGACTCATGTTGAACGTTCTTAGAGGGGTTCACCAATAGGCCCTTTTGACACTATTTTTCATCCCCTTGATGGATGGGATATGACTCTTACTATGTCTCTAGATCCCATAAGTGGATTTGAACCCTCTTTTGGTAGAGTCTTCCACCTGGACTACTCTTATACCTAAGGATGATCCTCCACCTCCACCTCTAGGTGTAGTGAATTGTGCATAATTTTATTTTGGGTTGGTTGTAGTTGTCACATTTTGTCTAATGTTTCTTCATTTTGGTGGTTCTATTATCATTTTTTGATCCAATTTTTTCCTCTAGCATGAAGTTTAAGTCATGAATATCTACCAACTTTTTTACTTTGTAACTTTTTAATTTTAACATTTATTAAACAATAAATACAGAAGAATTTATATATAAAAAATAATGTCCAAAAGAAACTAAAGTGTTAAACTTGGAACACATCATGAGGTGATAAATAATGATTAGCTAGTAATAATATTACTATTATGGTTTTTGGATGATTCAAATAAATAATTACATGTTATGGAGTTTAGCAAGATTGTATTATAAATAAATGAACTTATGAATATAATATTAATGTGTGATAAGGTATACTATGATGACACTCTTTTTAGTAATGATATAATGATGGATGTAGATTATATTGGGATTTTTTTGTTTGAATTTAGCTCACCATCTAGTGCACAAAATCTTGATACACAACATGGGCAACCATGCTTCATTCAAGCTATCCTTTACATTTGTATTATGAGAAAAATATCAAGTCATTTGTCATTGATGAGCTATAAAATAAGTGTGGGAAATAAGTGAAGAAATTTATTTGAGCCGAGGGGGGTTATTCAACTTATAAGGCATTATTTAGATCAATATAAGTTATGGAAGATCAAGTTGTTATGCATTTTCTTTGTAATGAACAAGTTACTATGGGACAATAAATCATCCCATGATGTTTTGTTTTATACTAAGTTTTCTTTAGTCAATTTCTGGTTTGGAATTTTTGTTCCCTTAGTATTTATATTTTCTACATTTTTTGGGTCCCTAATCATTTTCATTGTGATTTTTATTGTCATATGTGTACAGAGTATTATCATTGGTGGTGATCTTATTAGAATATAGACTCTTTAACTTTTTATTAGTTCATATTTTATTTCTTCAGCAAGTTGTATTTTACAAAGCTTTTTTTGGTGTGTGTGTGTTTTTGTGCATGTGCATGTTCGTGTGTGTGTGTGTGTGTGTGTGTGTGTGTGTGTGTGTGTGTGTGTGTGTGTGTGTACGCACACGCGTGCATGTGTATGTGGATGTGTGTGTACATGTTTGTATGCATGTGCATGTGTGTGGGTGTGGGTGTGAGTGTGTGTATGGGTGCAACTATATGTGTGGGTATAGGTGCATGTGTGTGTGTGTGTGTGTGTGCATGCATGCATGCATGTGTGTGTGTGTGCATGTGTGTGTGTGTGTGCATGCACGTGTACACACGTGTGTGTGTGTGTGTGTGTGTGTGCGCGCGCGCGCGTGCATGTGTATGTGGACGTGTGTGTACATGTTTGTATGCATGTGCATGTGTGTGTGTGTGTGTGTGTGTGTGTGTGTGTGTGTGTGTGTGTGTGTGTGTGTGTGTGTGTGTGTGTGTGTGTGTGTGTGTGTGTGTGTGTGTGTGTGTGTGTGAAATATATAAGACTATTCACAAAAAATAAGTAAGAGAGCATACCACAAAATAACCAAACTAGGCAAAGACTAGGAACAAAGAAATAAAATACTAGGCCAAGCCTAGAAAGGATCTATTACATCAAAAAATAAACCACCAAAATATTAGGCAACCATGGTAAAATGACTAGAATAAGGGGTGTTTATCATGAGTATCAACCCAAATAGAACCATATAGGTCATCTCCCCTAGAAATAGGGTCCTAAATAGAACCATTAGTGATATGTTCACCTTCATCCCAAAAATATTCATCTTGATAAGAGTGGTAAGGAGAAATCTTTAGCACAAGCCTTGTCAACTTGTTATCAGGTAGTGGTTTCTAACCATCTTATGAGTTCCCTAGATGATAATATAATTTGTGTTATTCGGCAAGAGGAGGAGAACCCCAACCCTAAGTGTGTGGAGGAGGTGTATGTAGAGGGCCCATCCTCCATGTGGGGTTGGGGGAGGATAATAATAACATTTAAGAAATACTTAGGCCAAGATGTAAGAGTGATGATGAGAATGGTTGTGACAATACCCTCCTTACATAGTGTCATTGTTACCTCTCAATAGAGCAATCATAGAAGGGGAAGGTGGGACATGAGCCACATTACATGGGTCATCACCCCAATGTCTAAGCAATATCTGATGATGTTAGAGATCTATTGCAACTTTATTTATTTTAACTTGAATCTATATGAGAACATTATATAGAACCTTAGACCTATTATAAATAGAAAAGTGATGGTCAACAACAACATTAGAAACTAAAGCTTAATTTATTTCTTTACATATCCAAAATAAAAATTCCACTATGAAAGTATGCCAAAATTGGGTGTACTTAAATAACATCCTCAGAGTATTACCCATGAGGATATGATGCCAACTAAACAACTTTGGATAAAAAGGGTTGGATAAATCATGAATCTAAGTCCATGAATTTTGGTCCTTGGATAAAAACTAGAATAAGTGCATTAGAGTCTCCAAATTCTTAAAAAATGGGCATGATGGATGAACTACCCCTAATTTCACCAAATGTCTCCCAAGTGGTAAAGCCTTGATGGAGAAAACACTAAAGAAAGTGAGCTAGTTTGGGTTCAATACAAGTAGTCCTTATAGTTTGGAAACATATACCCCAAGTAGATAGGGAAGATCAAACATCTCATATGGTATTGATATTTTCAACATCAAAAAATGAGGGGACAACCATTCATATCCTTTACAAGAAATGTAATTCTGGAAAAGGGTGTCAACATACCATTTTCAGTCCTTCCACCAAGGGTGAGAAGAGGTCACTATGATTTTGTGTAATATGTCTATTAGAATAGAAATAATGATTTATTCATAAGATTCCTTGTACACATAGGATAATTTATATTTCACATCCACCTAAGGGATCCAAAACTGAGTCTATTTTCAAAATACATCTTGCACAGTAATAATTCCCCTTCTAAAAAACTTTAGGCAATGAATCCAAGTAACTTTTGTAAGAAGAACAACATGAAAATTGATATCAGTTGACCACCATAATGAGTCTTGGTTGATATAAATTCCATCTTTGAATCCTTTACCATTCCATAATAACCAAGGATTAATCTTTTACCATGCTTTCCAAATGTTTTTAACCATAAAGGACCCAACAATTTTTGTAGGAGTAGAGAGGGTGAGAATGTTAGATCTTAAACCTTTCGAAGTGGAATGGAGCAATAAAGAGTACCTTCAGAGATGCAATGTCAAAGTAAAAGTTTTTATGCCTTATTCACCTCAATGGAATGGATAATCCATTTGTCATGGAGAGTGGAACCTTGGTGAGAAATTCTAGTCAACCGCATACCTCCAACCTCTTTAGGGAGACAACAATCTCCCAAACTACCTTATGGAAACCTTTACTAGTGGAAGAACTATCCCAAAGGAATTATCTTAGGATATTTTCAAATTTTTGAATATAATTTTTGAAAGGAACCCTATAGGAAGAATAATAATATGAGTGGCTGCAATCACCTCAAAGCAAACTTGAAATTTCCCAACTGGGGATAGGGGATTAGTTATCTAATAAGAAAGATTTTTCTCTACTCGATCCACCACATATTTACAAAAGACATAAGGGGAATCCTAGAATTTAAAAAGAATGCCCAAAAATTTTAAAATATCATCATGTTATAGACATTTCTAATCATATTGACTCACCCAAGGAAGTGGAAGGAGGAAGGACTATTTGTAGCATAGTATCTTTCACTATTGAATAAAAGATCTAGAGGCAAGGTAGAAAGTATCAAGACATTGTGTATCATTATAAACATTAATCTCTTATTAAATAATAGTAATAAATAATTCATCTATAAAATGACCATTGAGGAGATGAGAGGGTTCCTCAATAGGGAGAGAAATGCCTCAAACAAGACTCTGAGATTGAGTGTTGGCCAATAGATAGTCTAAGCCTTTAACATCAGGCACATATAAAGTAGGTGCCAATGGGCATCCTTATTGAATGGATCTGAAGAGACTAAATTATTCAAATTTGACTCCATTAATAAAAAGGAAGGCCGAATCATCTACTAAAAGCATTTCAATTGATTGCAGGAAAATAGGGCTAGACCATAAGGCTTTTAACATATCCAAAATGAAGGGATATTCAATATAGTCATAGGATTTCTCAAAGTCAATTCTAATGAACATAGCATTTTTATTGGATTTGAAAGCCCATTCTATACTGTTCCACATAAAAATGATATTATCCAGTATGTATATGCTTTGAATGAATCTCATTTGTTTAGATCTAACAATCAAAGGCAGGAGATGGCAAAGACAAAGCACAAACTCTTTAACAATGATCTTGTATGAGACATTGAGTAAAGTGATGGGTTGATAATTTCCATTTAACATTGGGCATCCCTATTTGGCTATGAATTTAATGTGTCTTTTGTTATTTTTAGTCACCAAAGAATGTGTATTGAAAGTTTCAATATAAACTTAATAAAAGTTTGACCCAATAATATCCCTCATTTTTTAATAAAATTTATAGGGAAATCCATCACATCTAGGAGCTTTATCATTGGCCATTTACATGACAACCTATTAAATATCCTCAATGGAGATATTTCTATCATAAATAACTATTTGAGTAGGTTTTAACTTATAAGTAACAATTAAAAGGCATTTGGAAAGGGTTTTTTGTCACTCAATTGATGGATCTTGGGCTTTAAAAAATTATTGATCATATCACATGAAGGTTTGGCTCATATCCAACACTTTATTAAGGTGTTTTCCAAATTCTTTAATGGATTTAATCCACTGAGTTATATGTTTGAATTTGATCATGTGAAAGAAATCTTTGGAGACATTATCACCCACTTTGAGCTAATGTAATTGGTCCTAGATTTGAGCCCCCCAAACATTGTATTTTTCTACAATTTTAATGAATTATTATAGTTACATAGGCTCATATAAATGGGTTTATTCAAGCACTGCCACTACATGTCTCAAATCATAGGAGTCGATGGAGTAAGAACATTTCTTTTTCTTAGCCATATACTAACCATAGAGTTAGAGAAATTGAAAAATGCATGTGATCGCATCAAACACCACTAGAGTCAATCTACTTATTTGGATGGCTTAGGTATGGCATTCCAAACTTTATGGATGTGGGAGATGTTAGTCTCATGTTCTAAAAACACAATATTTAGGGGAAAATATATTTTTTGGATTTTGGGCCGCTTGAGTTGCCAACAAATATAAAATAAGATGGGTGAGTGATCAAAAAGGACAAAATCTAGCATGGCTTCTATTGGTAATGAAAAAACATTGTTGAAGGAGAAGTAAAGTTGTGTGTAAATTATTGCCCAATCAAGTATCTAAAGCCCATCATCAAATCCACATTAGAGATTAGACCAAATGTATAAAACTTCAAACATGGGATGGTGCATGGTATTGGGATCATAAAACCCAAATTTATTGGCCACAAAAGGCCAAGTTTCCCTTTTGCTATATTTTCAATGCATTAGGAGATGACCAATCTTGTCAGTAGGTTACTCTACCATATTAAAGTTGCCAAAAATTTCCCAATGGGCATTTGGAAGTTTTTTAGCAATCTACCACCATGAATTTAACCTTTCATGAGTGTTTTTTGAGGAATTTACATTAATGATCCCAAAAAATAAGTTGTCAATATTGAAAATCACCTAGATGACATGATGCATGGGGTCAGAACCAAAATCAACATAATGTATATGTTATTTTTGAGAAATAAATATAATTACACCTCCATGACTTGCATCATGATTGCTTTTTAAAACAAGGATATCAGGCTAGATAAATTTACTAACAACATAAAGAAGGAAATCTACCACCTTAACTTCTTAAGGGCAGAGAAAGTCCATTTTTAAAAATTCCTTCTAAAAATCTTGTTCAACATATTTGAGTTTTGATTTTATTATACCTTGAATATTCCATGAGAATCAATCCATATATTACAAGGACAAGAGACATATCCTCATAATCCAATTCATCCAAGGCTTCATAAATATTTTTAAATAATTGATCATTATTGGAATGCATAAAATCTTGAAGTTGAAATGGTCATCTACATATTCCACCACATACTCTTTGTATGATGTAGCCTCTTGATGAGGAGGGTTATAAGATAATTTCATAGAGCCCTATGAAGTATTGTGAGATCATTTACCTACTCCTTGATGGGAAAAAATATGTGAGGGGAGAGACAAATAAGTCTCTTATGATATTAACTGGAAAGAGACAAGCAAACTAGAAAGAACATTGGCATCCATGGGAGTGCTTCAAACTTAGGTTTAACTATTTTAACTTAGGTATAAACAAGATCCATAATTATTGAGTTAATTGAGAAGACTCCCTCGTGTACTGAGCATTTGGCATTGGATCTTATGGCACAGATCTTGAATGGGATTTAGAATTAATAATAGGGTTTTGGTTGATAATACCTTTATTATGGTTATTTGTATGCCGCCTACATTTTTCCACTTATCTTCATTGAGTGTTCTTAGATTTATTAGTAGTAGGCTTGGGTGATGTTTTGATGTGATGAAAATATAATGGTCAATCCTTTATCTTGTGATTAGTAGCTTGATTAAGAAAACAAGTGTTGGGAAAATTGATATACAAGACATGCTAAGAATGATGAGAATCACCAACATGGATATAAAATAAATCCTTCAAGTCTTTGGATAAATATATATCAACATAGACCTACTTATATATATGGTTTGAATAGAATGGAGTAGGTTTTTGGAAAAATCCAAGACCAATGGAGGATGCAATTTGATTGATGAAGTGCGAACAAGGTAGCTTAATCCAAAAAACTCAGCCCAAACTAGGACTTTAAGATAAGTATGCTCAAATACTATATAATCCCTTATCCATGGAAAAATAATCATAAGTGAGTTATGAATATACCATGTGGTATATTTTTTCATAATCATTCTTTCATGGGTAGGTGATGTAGAGCATCACAAGGTAGCATAAGGTATTAATGTGTTTAAGAGTTTTATTATGACCATTTTTGGTTTGATATGAATGTGAGAGGTCTTGTAGGGTTCCTATTGTCACTCAATATTTCACCCTAGATATGTTGTTCAAGGCTTCTCTAAATTGAATAAAACATTGGATTACCTCTACACTTGTGGGTTACCTATAGTAGATGTAAACATCTAGGTTTAAGGGCTAACTCCCTAGATTAGTCTTTGAATAGATTATCACCTACACTATTTGTTTGCTTGGGTGAAAAAGGATAGAAAGGAACATGAAAACAACCTATTCTAACAAGGTTATACACCAAATTGATATCCACTAGACTACCATGACCTATATTATGAAAGATTATTCACAAGACTAGCTTCAAACTTTTATGTTACTCTAACATAAATGTGATATGTACTACACTTCTCAAAGTGAATGGACAAAAGGACTAATCCTAGACACTAATGCAACTCCTTACACTTAGAGATAGACAAGGACACTGACTACACTCCATGTGACCTGTTATTGGTTTAGACTAGTCTATGCTCTAAGTCTAAACTATAGGTATCCATACTTAGGGAAACCAAAGATTTCTTGTAGGTGTAGATTCATGCCTTGATTACTATGTTTCCATCATTTTGATTCCTCTTTGGGTCATTAATATCACCTCACAACTTGAATGGACTCATTTAGGATTTGTAACCATGCATTATTCCTTGTCATCAACACCTTAGGTGTTACTTACAAGTTATAGGTCCATTTGCACTATTTTCATTATATTTTACTACATATCTTTAGTAGAAACTTATATGGTTTGAAAATTAATTTACCATCACTCCTCTTGACCATCCACTTTTTCTTTGTGTTTAATTGATACTACTAAGCCTAATAGACAAGAAAGAAAACTTTAGGCTTATTTATAGCTCATAGATCTTCACCAAAAGATAGCATTGTATTGAGTAAGGTCTCATTTCAAAGAATTTAAGGTAACATCTCCACAAAGCAATCTTTCCAACCTGGAATAAGGACCTAGGTTTGTCTAAAATATAATGGCTTTACCACTATCACCATGATCATCTCTATACTTTTAGACATAATTAAAGGTCTCAATTGAGTTCAAACATCTCCCATTCAACACTACTATGCCTCTTTTAGACTGAACTTAGGCTACTATTTGAGGTTGCCTATAAGTCCATCAAATATATGACTATGTGGTAAGAATTGGTTCTCATAATAATCTCTAAACTTTTTAGATATCTCAGCCCTACTATTTTCACCTTGGAGTTCTTTTTGCCATCTTGAAACCTTCTTATCTTATCAACATGATAGATCAAGGCTTAGTTTCACTTAACTATAGGTGACTGTTGTAGGGTTTCTTGATTGTAGGTCAAGTGTCATCAACTTTGCACTTCTAACCATGACCTTATTGAGACCAAAACTCTAGATGAGGAATTGATCACTATGCTATGATAGGTTGAAAATAACATATCACCTTTAATCTAACTACCAATGCAGGAAGATAAGCTTTGTAATTGATAACCATGTCTACAGACTTCAATGGAGTATTCTACTAGTAAAAGTAGATGGTCTCACATATCAACTCACACCCACACATTCAAACAATACTAAAAACATTTCGATAAGGATGGTTATACCCTTCAAGATCATGTACACCACCTAGTTTACTTAGATCAATGCAAATAGAGAATAAAACTAAATTTATTGGGAATTTGTAAGTAGTTTAGAGTCACCAACACTCTTAGAAATGGTTCATGAAGAATAGACCACCAAAATTGGAAATATGACCATGAAGTTGTAGTACATAAAGACTAATATCACCCACTAAAGTCACTTGTTTAGACTCTACTCTTCTTGTCTATATAAAACAAAAATCATTGACTTATTTGACCTTTTCCAAGAGAGAGATGGGAAAGAGATTGTTTTTTGATAATTTTAGACCTATAAAAGCTAACTGAGCATGAAATTGAACTATGGGGATATGAAGAGACCTCTTTGAAGTCTTCCCACATGCTATAGGTATTGTACAAGTCATACAACTACCTCAAACTACCTGATCTTCTTGGATGAATATTGAACCTATAATTTGTCAATATCACAATAGTTTCTCTAACTATTCTTGGCATATGGTATGTTTCATTTATTATTTACAACTTTGTCTTCTTATGGAAATAGTAAAAATTCATTTAATGACTCAAAAAGTGACCTTAGATGACATAAGACCCACTTAGACAAACATTACAAAGATAAAACATATGTTTGACCTTATTAAAAACTATGGTGCACATTTTACAACCTAAAGGACCCTATGACAAGTTTTAACTATACAAGGGGTTGGATTAATTTAACTTGGGGTTAAATTAGTCAACATTTTGGTAATTTCCTAGGGGTAGAAAGTCAGCTATGTCAAAGACTTATAGCCTTCTCTTATCCATTGGGCTATGGAGTCACTTATAAACTCTATTAACATTGAAATGCCTTTGAATAGAATAAAAACACACACCAAACATAGAAAGGAAATAAACACACAAGGAAAACATCAAACTCACACTTGTGCTCTCTAAGCACTTAGGGAAAAACACACACAAAGACATAAATCAACATACACCTAATCTACTATGTATATAACTAACCTTCATCTCATCAATAAAAGGGCTTCAAGTGGATCCCATTTACAAGGATAGGTAACTCCTCCCCATTCATTCTTTCCAATTAAAAGGAGTTGTTTTGCTTGTACTTGATGATGATGTATGGCCCACTCCAAAAAGTATCTAATTTGGTATGTCTTCCTGGATTTGCTATATATTCATTTCACTTTAGTAATATGTCACCTTCTTGGAAGACTCTTGGAGTTGATTTATTATCAAGGACCTCTTCTTTATCACTTGATGATGTTTCATGGCTTTGTAATCATTGTCTGTAGTCTCTTACAGCTCCATCAACTCTATCAACCTCACCTCCATTGGATTATTTTCAAGCAATTTTAACTAATGTTCTAGCTCTAAGTTAGGAAGATATTGGGATATGGACAACATATCTTCTCTCCCATAAACAATAACAAAGGGAGACTTACCTATTGACCTTTTAAGAGTGATTCTATCAGTCCATAAGGTTGTTTTCAACTTAGTGTGCCAATCTCTTTGATTATTCTCCAAGGTCTTTTTGATAATTATAATTAGGTTCTTATTAGTAGAATCATCCTACCCATTGCCTTGAGGATAATAGTTGGATGATGTACTCAAATATATACTATTACTACTTGCCCAATCAATTATCTTAGAACCCATGAAAGTAAGTGCATTATTTAAAATGATGTTAGAATTAGTTCTAAACCTTGTAGTAATGCTTTCATATAACTCTAAGTTAGAAAATTCATTGGCCGCCTTTAATGCAACTACCTCAACCCACTTTTAAAGTAATTAGTTGTTGTGAGGATCCACTTGGGGCCCATATTTGGTGGGGAATTTATCATACCAATGAAGTCAAGACCCCAATGCATGAAAGGTTTATCTACTTGAATAGGCCTCAAAGGGAGAGATGCAATATTTCATTTACCTATAAATAAAGCACATTTTACACACCTTCTTACCCAAGAATAACAATATTTGTAGAGGTTATGCCAATAGTATCCTTCCCTCATGATCTTTGTAGTTGTGGTTCTTGGAGAGAAATGACCTCTTATTATTCCATCATGAAACTTTTCAAGCAACACTCTAAATTGGTCATTGTCAATGCATCTCAAAAATACACAATTTGTATCCCTTATAAAAATCACACCATCTACAAGACAATAAGGAATATATTTTAATATGAAATACCTTCTTTTGGATCTGCTCAAACCATTAGGACACTCATCACTTAGGATAAATCTGATAATGTCTTGTGTCCAACTTTGTAGAGGCATGGGATTAGATGGTTGAGGGAATATTTATTGACCAAAGCTTCTTATTTTGGCTCATGGAGATTCGAAGCTAAGTGTTCACAAATACCTTAACCTCTTATCAACTTTGTCACCTTGACATCAAAATCATACTCCATTACCTTTGTAATCCACCCTTCCCTCTTCTCATTGAGGTCTTTGCTTAAAAGTAACACATTGGTGTTACGATGAGAAACCATGATATGGATCCTATTTTTTGAAACCATATGTATAAATTTATTTAGTACTCTTACAAAAACAAGGACTTGTTTCTCCACAAATGTATACTTTAATTCATAATCCTCCAAACCTTGACTAAATAATGCAATTAGTTTTCAACACCTTCATCATTCTTTTTCATTAGCATAGTTGAGATAATATCAAGGTTAGAAAATTAATATAAAATGAATTCTTTATCAAAATTAGGGTTCATAATAGTGGGATTTTGTGTAATTACTTGCTTAATTTATTCAAAACTACTCTTTCCCTCTTTAGTCCAAGTGAAAACTTGATTCTTCTTGAGCATGATTGTAACAGACTTCACCAAAGATGCAAAATTAGGAATGAACCTTCTCACAAATTTTATCTTGCCTAGGAAACTTTGGATTCCTTTCTTGTGTAAGGGTAATGATAGGCCCATAATATCCTCTATCCTTTTAGGGTCAATTGTTAGACCATCCTTAGAAATAATGTGTCATAGGATCTTACCTTCATGGATAGAAAAGATGCACTTTTTTGGGTTGAGAGATACCCCATACTACCTACACCTGTTAAAAACTTTCCTTAGGTTTTTCATATGCTCATTTTCATCCTTAGAGAACATGGTTATATCATCTAGATATACCAACAAAATCTCATTGATTAATCCTTTTAAATCCATATTTATTACCCTTTGAAAGGTGGCACCATAATTTGATATGCCAAAGGGCATATGATTATAACCAAAGGTCCCATATTTTGTATTAAATGTTGTCTTGAATTGATCATCCTCATTCACCAAACTCTAATTATAACTATAATATCCATCTAGGAGTGAGAAGTGTTGGGAACCTAAAACAACTTGAAAAATTTGCTCTATGGGAGGTAAGGGGTAATGGTCTTTGATTGAAACCCTATTGATATTTCTAAAGTCCACACAAATTCTTATTTCCCCATTCTTCTTCCTAACAGGCACAAGGTTAGCTACCCAAGTTGAGTGCTTGATAGGGAAGATTATCTTAGATTCAATGAGTATGGTGAGTTCCATTCTCATGAGTTGTTAAAGCTTGGGATTGATAGGCCTTTGTTTTTTCCCAATTGGTTTAAATCTAGTTTTTGATTTAATGGTATGATGGACTAGAGTAAGAACAAACCTTTTTAGATCTTTATATTCCCAATAAAATATATCATGGAACTCTCTACACAAATCAATGAATGCTTGTTTTTTTGATGTAGAACATACCTTACCTATTTTGAGGAGCTTGTCTTTGAAGATTAAGACTCTTTCATAATTTTCCTCCTTTGTATACATGCTCAAATTTTATTTATTCCTTTGGTCATATTCATTAAAGAAACTCTCTAAAGTTACCAATCCTTTAGGTATCTTGTTTGTCCTCAGTTGTACAATCTGGTACTCAAACCAATCATGGAGTCTTTTTTGGTTTCTTGAAGAGAACTCAACTTCATTTTATAGGAATGTATAATTTGTTTGTCACTATAAAACACTTTCCAAGAGACCTCATTATCAGGGATGGAAGGTCTTACAATAACCTTGATGTGAGATTGTTTTCTATCCTCTTTTATGGCAATAGGTGTATCAAATTGTGCCTCTATGGCATCTAACCTGTTAGCATGATTATTCTACTCTCTTGGTAATAATTGTAAATTAAATGAATTTAAGTCTTCAAGTAAATCCCATACCCTATGCTTATAGGAATTAATCAAATGGTTCTTAGTAGCACTCAAATTCCTAATTTAATGCACAATCAGTTCATTATCTCCATATACTTGTAAATTATTGATCCCTTTTCTCTTTCCCCATTGAAGACCATGAATCAAACCGTCATACTCAACCACATTATAGGTGAAACTAAAATGAAACCTATATAAATAATAATACTATTGTTTGGATGGGAAAACCAACATAACACTAGATCCTAAACCAATCTTTCTCCTTGAACCATCAAATAACATCTTTCACATTCCATCATTCTCACTTTCTTCCTTGGTGAGTGAAGGTATTAGCATTTATTCCTCATGTAATAAATATACTCAAAAATTAGTTTATTCTATGAAGGCATAAGGATCATGTTCATATGTGCTATTACCATACTCATCTAGGAAAAGATAAAATATGCCTTCAATTTTGGGGGATGATCCATCATCTATAACATGTTCTTCTTGATCATTAATGGTACAATTCAGATTAGAACTTGCTTCCACATATGGTTCAATATGAAACTTATCCAATGATTATGTTTTAATGGTTACCTTTTCTCCATACCTTTTTTTAAATGCCAAGAGGACTGATCATCTGAGAGATAGCCTCATATCTTGGCTATGAAGTCCCTTGATAAATAAATAGCAAAGCGAGCAAGCAGATCAACTACCACTGTATCTTGAAGGATAGGAAAGATTGGTAAATCATGTAATAAAACTATTAAACCTTTAATGATTCCCACTAAATTAGATTATGTCCCATAAATTTTTAGTACTCCCTTATTATATGTTTATTATTTCAATCTCAATCTATCTGCCAAAATCTCGGGCATCACTAAGGTACTTGCCCCACTATCCACAATGAAATTGTGAACAAGCTTGTCTCCTACAATGAGAATGAGGTAGAAGGGTGGAGGAGTTATAGATTTGTAAAATGCTTAAACAATGTGAGTATGAGAATTAGTGAGTGTAACACCATCATGTCTTGATGGTTGAGGATTGATATGGATTTGGGACAACTTTCCTTGTAAAATTTTCTTTTGACCAAGCATGTGAAGAACTTTCCAAAGAGATATAGATGTTTTAGCACACTTAAAAGAATAAAAAATATTAAAACTAGGAAAACTTACCTTTTATTTAATTATCTAAGGCAAAGAAGTGCCTTGATTTTTAGGTAATGGAGCACTTTGAGTCACCTTTCCTACATTTTAATTTTGAATAGGTATAGAAGTTGTAGGGACTGTCACACTTACATTCACACCTTGCTGCCTTGTGGGAGGGTTATTTGAAGTTGTGTCAACACTATTAACATATCCCAAAGCTTTTCTTTTTAATCTTGTATTAGATACAACTGAGGTACCTTGATTTAAGATAAATTTGTCTTCCACTAGAAATTTTTTTTAAGATCACTCTTTGAGGTTGTCATCCCTCATTTGTTTCTTCTTGCATAAAGTTATCATATTACATTATCTATTGAGGAGAAACTCTTCCTTAAGATACCAAGGATTTTACCTCACCTTCATTGGCATCCATGTATTTTCCATGAGACTACTACTCCTTTTTTTAGACCAAGTTACTATGAATCGAGACCATGGCTCTTCCGTTGGGAGCAGAAGTTGGGTCATATGTTGTGGGTTGCCTATTAAAGTTAGGCTAGCCTTGACCTCTCCCTTGACCATATTTCTGAGGTGGGAACCTATTTCCTTGTTGTGGATAAGGATACAAATTTTGTTTAAATCCATATTATAGATTTAGTTTCCTAACTTGAGCCTCTAAGGATTTAGACATTGCCTCCCAATTAATGGAATCTTTTACCTTCTTTGGGGTAGCTCTAGACTTGGTGTTTGCATTTGGGATTGGAATAAAATTTGGAGTAGCAACAAACATGTTGGGCCAAAGAGGCATAGATAATTTTGGAGGGAGTTTACTAGCTTGTACTAAGTTATTCTTAGTTATAATGGCTATGTCATATGCTTCAGGTAAAGTGTATCCAATCATGGACTACAACATGATGTCTATCTTAGTTCTAGTGGCCCTTATATATGTAGGGAAAATAAATCTTGTAGGAGGTCTCATGGGAGGAGGCAGCCTATACCAAGTTCTTTGAAATCTCTCATTGAAGTCATGCATAGTCTCCTTAGGACCTCTTTGAATCACATTAAGATGATGAATGAGTAATGTGTGATCACTTTTGTCCTCAAATATTTGGGATAAAAACTCTCTAAACACATCTTAAGTGGTGATACATCATATCAGAAATGTCCTTTACCAATCAAGGGATTTTCCTCTAAGAGACATGGCAAGTAACCTAATTGTAATGTTAAATTTAGTGACATTATGAAAGTTTTAAAAGTTAGAGATGTCCCTAATATGCTCACTTGGGGTTATTGGACCTTCCCCATTGAAAGTAGGAACACTCTTGGTAGCATTAGGAGGTATATCATCATATGCATTGAGGTGTATAGGATTTTTAGTGTTAAAGGCTAGGAATGCATGCTACCTAGCCATGTTTTCTTCAAGTTCCTCTCCACTCTCTTGATCTTATTGACTTACAAAGTCTTCTTTCTCTTCAAATGTTAAGATAGGTTGAGGATGTTGAACTTCAAATGGAAATTTAGGTTGAAGGAGTGGATTTATAGGATTGTTCCCTATACTAGTAGTTGACCTAGTAAGAACCATGAATTATGAACAAATGAATGATAAAACTTGGTCTACAACTAGATATTACCTTGAATGGAGTTTCTAAATGTTGAGTATAACAATAAATATAGATGTGATGTTGTCAATACCATCATTCACCTTAACAATATGTACTTGAGATAATAATCCTACCATGCAAACCAAAACTATTATCACTTAATATTTCACCCTAGAGCTATTGTTCAAGCCTTCTCTAGATTGAGTGAAACATTGGATTACTTCTAGGCTTGTGGGTTGCCTATAGCATAGGTAAACCTTTAAGTTTATGGGATAACTCCCTAGATTAGTATTTAAATGGCTTATCACTTACATTACTTATTTTCTTAGGTGAAAAGGGATAGAAAGGAACATGAAAATAACCTATTATAATAAGGTGATATACCAAATTGATATCCACTAGACTACCATGACCTATATTATGAAATATTATTCACAAGATGAACTTAAAACTTCTATGTTACTCCAACATAAGTATTTCAAACATGAAGGTGATATGTACTTTACTTATTAAAGTGAATGGATAAAAGGCCTAATCCTAGACACTAATACAAATCCTTGCATATAAAGATAGATAAAGATGCTGACCACACTCCATGTGACCTATTAGAGAAGGAATTACTTGCACCCACTATGAGAGAGTAAAATGAATGTAAGGATAGGTGATTATCACTTATGAATCAAATTTTGCACTACTCCACACACTTAGATAAGGAATTTTAGAATAAAAAGTATATTCAAATATTTATTCAAAGGAAAATATCAGTATTCAAACCAGCATGGTTCACCATACTAGACATGGATTAGATATAAATGCCATAAAGGCTTGCATATATAGAGTATGGGAGAGGAGAGAGAAGAAGAGAAGATAAAAAGTCACAAGGCCAAGTGTCAAGACTTGGAAAATAGTTAAAAATTAAGATAATGAAGTGGAAAATAGGTCAATAATGTGTCAGGGATAAGTGTCCATCATAAATGCATCATTCACCTTGAAATAGGCATAGAGACTCTTCATATTCTTCTTTGAAACTACCCTTTAGTGATGAGTGCACTTGATTACTCTAAACCACATTAGGAATCCTTGAAACATATTTGCTATCTTAGGAGAGTGAAAACCTGATTGTAAAATTCATTAGATTCTCTTTAATTTATGAACTCCTCATGGACAGTTTTTATTCACTCTCTAGTAGCCACTCACTAACCCTTCTAGGCTTATCTTCACATTTGTCACTTAATTGACTTGTATTTTCTCAAAGAAGGCTCATTTAAAAGGTGTTAGGCATCTCATCAAACCATTTTTTCCTTCTATTTTATCATATGGACTTTAATGAATCTCAACACAACATTTATCATCTTTCTCACATGTAATCATTATGTCTTCTCACTATGCTAGTTCAGACTGCCTATAATGAATGGTATAGCATATGTGTTTCTATGGTTAACCATGGTGAAATTTGAGTATGATGGCTTATATTAATTCTCTACACACCTTCTGTAATGAATTTAATCTACCCATTCCTTTCTATACGTATGAAACACATCAAATCCTATAAATTTGACTAAATTAGGCCTGTCTATATAAGTGATGATACGAAAGAAATGGATGGTAAGGATCATAAGATGGAACAAAATAGGTTAAATTAAATTTCATGGCCATTTCAATCCTCCTAAATTCATCCCTGATGATATTTTATCCATCAGGTTCTTGATAGGGTTTTAGGAGGTTTTGATTCTTAACATTTATTCATAAAGGTTAGGCATCCAACCCATGAACCAATTACATAAATATTGAATTCATGACCCACATCAACTACCCTTATTTCCTAAAGGAACTATGAAATGTTTTTGTATAGGTATGAGTATTTGAAAATGGCCTCTTGAGTTTTTGACTGTATTATGGGTACCCCTAAGAGAAGTCTAGGCCAAAAATGACCACTCTATGTAACTCCCTAAAAACAAAAGGTTTAAACCCATCCTAAATTCTCACCTAAATTTTATTACATGATTTTGAAGGATCATGTGGTCATCTAGATGATTTTAAGCACTTCTAGGGCTTAGGTCTAGTTATACACCTAATAGGCTTAGAATGTATTTGATTGCCTATGACCACCTCTACGTGGTTTCTAATGACTATAGGTACTATTCGACTTATTTTTGAATCCAAATAAACTATATAACTCATCCCATAGTCATCCAAGGCTCTCTCATTCATCTTCTTTGCCATTCATACATTAGGCCTGTAGCTACATGGTTCTAAATTACCCTCTATCTGAGATAAAATAGAGGATAATTCCTCTATTGGTTTGGCTCAAATAAGGACATGATGAGAATTTTTACATCATAATTACCTTATGTACCAAGTTTAAAATCTTAGTCATACCTTTAAAGCCTCCAAATGTCTCAAACTCTTAATACTAGTTTCCTGAAATAGTGATTGTGTGCAAGGTTTGGGTTGAGTCTAAGAATTTTGAGTTATGACTACCCCTATTTATTATTTTCCCTTTAGGACCACTTGGAAGTATTATTAAATCCCTATGAGAGTGAAATACATATGATCATCTTCAACCTATGTCTCAATCTATCAAGCAAATCTACATTTTCATTGGCTAAAGATTGGTCTATGTATAGCCTAAACTATAGATGTTCATTAGGTACACCAAGGGATGTATTTAGGTGTTTATTATTGTTTAATAATTATTTTTCCATGTTTTGGTTCCATCTTATATCACTAATACCATTCCATCTAAGGTTGTTTTCCTCAATAAAACTACATCCTTTATTGGTTACTAGTTTATGCTCTAGTCTAAAATGTAGGTATCCATAATTAGGAAAACCAAATATTTCCTATAGGTGTATATTATTGACTTAATCACTATGTTTCCATCCTTTTTATTCCTCTTTGGTTCATTAAAATCACATCAAAACTTTAATGGACTCATTTAGGCTTTGGAATTGTGCATCATTCCTTGTCATTAATACCTTAGGTGTTACTATTGACACTTGGATTTGCACCCCTAAGGAGATGCCTAAATCTCCTCATCCAATTTTCACAATGGAAACATCCCTCTTGTTATGGGTGACAATGTTGAGAGATGAATCTCTAGAAGGGATAGTTCCCTTGATGCACTTTTTGAAGTACTTTCTTACCTATCAACTTTGGATGAAAAGGGTTAAGAAAAAAACTAAGAAAACCAAAAAAGGTGATGAAAAAATGTTTAATATCCTCCTATTGACTAAATTTATACTACTTAAATCCAAAAAAATATTTTCTTACACAAAACTCACAACTCAAGATGCATTATCACATCAATGTTTCATATGTTAGATTCAAAAAGGTATTTGATACTTAGGAGGGTAATGGATGATTCCATGAGGGAATATCATAATAAACCACTTATAAGACACCTATGCACTTATAAAATAATACTATCAAAGACCTACAACAATATCCTTTATGCACACTTGGTAGACAATCAAGGATAACATGCTAGAAAAGAAGATCTTCTACTAGACAAGACCAACAAGATTGCACTAAAACTTAATTACACAACATGTAAGTAGGAAAAATCACTTGTTTATTCCTTCAATAATCATTCAAGTAAAAAACTAGCCAGGGTTTCACCATCAACCAATGGAGGTTGCTCAAAAAAGCCAAAAGAGTCCATATTTATAGCTTTTGAGAGAGATACAAGGTAAGGGAAGTCCAAAGGTCACTTATACACATGTCAATTTGAGAAATGACATTAAAATTGCATTTTAAAGATATTTTAAATGAGCCATGCAATTTCATGGGATCCAAATTTCAATACAACTCATAAAATTGATGAAAAGTGTCTCAAAATTCCTTATCCTGGCTCAAAAAACTGCCTTCATCATTTAGACCTATTTTAACATCCCACCACTAACTAAGGATAGGTCTGATGATGATAATAAGAGGTAATTCCTTCAATAATGCAATTACATGCATTGGTTTCATTCCTACTCCTTTGGAAACTCTTAGAATGAAGCAATCATTGTTTGCAGTCTAAAAAACTCTTTGGTTAATTCACCCCTCACACTTGCATCAAAAATGCCTTCAATTTTCCATGAAAATATGTTGGAGGGAGTTAGTGAAATTTTTAAATACTCTCCATGGTCTTATACTTCTCAAATTCACCTTAAAAAGACATCTATTTGAGTTTTCCACACTTTTCACTCTTATCCTCACTATGTCAATTTTGACTGGCTGAAAGGATAGCTATAGATAAGACACTTATAATTTTTTTCATAATTTAAAAATACCATAGGGAGTTATAATATGCATTTATCCTCCCTTAAAAATTTATTACATCTTCTCAAACCTCCTAGAACCTACAAAACATAGAAAATGGTGAGAAAAGTACTATTTTACATGTTGTCTATATAGTTCCATACATATTATATGCATGGGTGGGATCCTGATTGAGTATCCTTCATGATCTAATATTTTTCATTGCTAAACTATGACATTTGAATGGCTCTCCATGCTCTTTTTCTCCATTGGATTCTTCTAAGGGTTTTACTAGGGTTTTAGACTACTTTCTGCTTTTAACTATTGTTCATAAAGATGGCACATTGAAATTCCAAATCAATGTCAGAAATTTATTTCTAGGTTCCCTCTTTAACTCCTCCTAACTCATAATTCCCCCATGTATATCCTCGAAGGAGATGTGAGCTTCAAAATATGCCTCATCAAACTTGTTTCTTCAATTTCCTGCATGCTTGAGCTATATCTTGGCCAAAAACAATCTTCTTGCAATTTTATTTTCATAAAAAAACTCATAAATGTCTTAATTCATTGAATAAACATGCCCCAATCATTTTTATATCTCATCAAGGACTAAAAATGAAGGTAGATCCCCAATTAGATCAAAGTCTCCTCAAGACCTAATGGGCTTGGCATACCCCTGCTAGTTTGGACCACTTAGGTTGATATAACATGCTTAGGATGGTTTCTTATGCATATTCACACCTCATTCATACTCTAAAATCCATTACATAACCTCTCAAACACTCCTTTCATCTATTTTCCTCTCTTTTGCCAATTAGGCCTAGTGGAAACTTGCCTAATTAGATTATGTGCATGAACAATTAGATCATCCTAAAGGGTTAGATATTTTATGAGTGTTCTTAATAATCATTTCATCTTCCATACACATCCCTTAATGTTCCTTGAATATCCCAAGGCCTCAACTTAAGTCCTTTACTCATTTTGGCACCCTTTACCTGTTTTGTCAAAGTTCTAATTTTCATGAGTGGCTGATCTCTGAGACAAAATAAAGAGATATATCCCTCATCCCCATGTAAAATTTAAAGTCTTTTGAGTTTTATATGGTCCTAATGGGGCTCTATACTAAATGGCAAGGTTAGAGTCCCTCATTTAAGTACCTAACCAACTCAATTTGTCTAAAAAAGGGGCTAAAAAACCCAATTTTCCTGCATTTTTCTCCAAAACCACTTCGTAGTCACTCTTCCAAGCCCACACCATGCCTCTCAATTGATTAAAATTGTTTATCACCCTCATTTCATGCTTATATATCTTTTAGGGCCATATATCAAACTTCCTCCTTTAGATTCTTCATGCTTACCCTTTGAACCAAGAGGTTTCTTAACTTGCTTGTACAGACTGTAGTCCATTTTCTAAGTGGGAAGGGAATTTTAGCACCTTATCAAGGTCTTGGTCATGTTATGTCAGCTATTGTATCATATTGGATCATCTAATTATCATTTCAACCTACCTTTCATTTCTAGATAGTCTAGACTTCACTTACCCTTGCCAAGTTGTACCCTGCTGACTGAGATAACTTTGTTTGTTGATCCTTGTTGTAAGTTTCCTTGATTTTTGAATTTTTTTTAATGTTTATAAAAATTTACCTAAATTTTTTGAGGTGTGACAAAGTTGTTTTATACCAGTTCATACCTTGAATGCCCTTAAACATAGTTCAAACTTAAAACTGGATCACTATCTTATAGACTGAGACATTTGTTATTGTTGACTTTCCTGTAGGTATTTTTCTCATGGGAAATTTTTTTATGATGTGTGAAGGTTTTATTTAATTCACCTCATGCTCACAAAAGTTAATTCTTGTGCCTTAACCCACATTCAATTCCATTTAAACATCACCAAGCATCAAAACTATCTCACTGTCCCTTTGACTGAGACTCTTTGGGACATGACCCTGCTACATATGTGTATTGGGATTATTAAAACCTATTCATGATTGTGAAAATAATTTATTATAATATTGATAGTCACCTTTCATCTACATTCACCTTGGAGTTATCATGAATGGGTTAAACACTATCAAAAACCTTGAATGAGACACCTCAATCCTATGTGACCCTTGCTTTGGACTAAGCCTGTAGGATATTTACTTTATTTCACCTTAAACACAACTATTAAAACCTTATTTAGGTCTTTATATACCCTACTCAAGCTATCATCATATATTTTCCATGTTCATGGTTGTGAATGGGTCTATTTCAAGCATTCCAAACCTCCTGCTCTCTGCTCTACTTACCTAACATATAGGTGCATATTTGAGACTTGAGAGGTGCTATATAAGTTGTTTACAGGGTCATATGAACTATAAGTACTTGATAATTCATGGGTTTCAACTTTATAATGCTCACTATATTCCTCATGTTCATCTTAACTTTGAAAACTGAGTCTTTACTCTTTAGCTGAGAACCTTCAATACTAACCCTACCTGTAGGTCAAGATAGGGCTTGATTGGGATGATTATTATGATAAAAGGTCTTTGAATCCACCTTGGATCTCCCCACTCTATCTATCCATCTCATAGTCACTTTGGATAGACTAAAACCACACCAAGTATGCAAAAACCATTCCTTCTTCTTGTTCAACTTGTCTAACTAGACTGAGACACCTATAAGTGTCATTTTCCTACCTAAGAGTACCTATAGGTAGACTAGGAGGTGAATAAGACTCCATCTTAACCTTTCTATTGATGAATTTGGTCCCATTTTGTCTTTTTATACTAGTCTATTCATTCAATCCATGTTATTATGCTTAGAATTGTCCTTCAAGGTGACAAAATCCATTGACCACTATAGGCCTGTAGACATCATTAAGGTTTTTTAGTGTGTTTAAGGATCTAAAAAACTGTCTTTCCCTTGGCCTTTACTCCTCAAATTTGGTAGGTTCTTTGTCCAAATGTATGGTTACAAGGTTCACCCTTATATATGTCTTGAAGCTTCTTACAAATATGCCTTAGAAGGTCCATGAAAACATCCTCAATCTCTATTTTGATCCTTTAGGGATTCCATCCCCAAACTCAATCTTTGACTTTCAAAAATGATTCCATGCTTCTTTTGTCTTCTAGGTGTTTTATATGGGTTTGTTAAGGCCTTTTTGTCATGAAAATGAAAAAAAGGAAGTGTGAAATTGCTTTAGCCCTTCTGTACACACCTGAACACATACTTAGCCACCTATGAAAGGTTGTTTTGAGAAGAAAATAATGGATTGGGGTGTGGAACACTACGAACCATGAGTATAAAATAGACTCACATTACTTTTATGAACCTCCAAATGCACTTAAATAAAAAATAAGAAGTTTTGACACACATCCATCTCCCCTTACAATAACATGACATCATCAAGGACTTGTAAGTACATGTTTTGGTAGAATATGTGGGTAGAGCATAGAATTGATGTGAAACATGATGGTATATATCTCAATAATATCCAAATGCCATTATCACTCCTCAATTATTTGACCTCCATCTTTTAAAACTTGGAACCAGCTTCAAACACTTGTTACAACATGAAGATCACATGTATGTACATGGAACTTAGTAGACAAGGGCATTTCATGACTGAGATAGCTTGGCACATGGGCACATGGTCAAATATACACCTCCTTTAGTATGAAAATGGAACCTCACTCAACCTTCAAAGTCTTTAAAAATACAAACCACCTCTATTACTACTTCATATACAGGATGAACAAGCTTATGCATGGAATTCAACTGAAACTAGGCATGATGTTTCTATCACTAATTCGCTTTCTACATTCAAAAGATGAATAAAGAAACTAAAGAAATGGACAAGGCTAGAAGTACCTGGATAAAGATTGCGCACCGTAATCCAGACATTTGTGGGCACCCCTCTTTGGCTGTGGAGGAATGACACTGCAAAAGAAAAGAAACTTGGACAAGAAAATGTTAGATAGGTAGATGGTGGGTTGCCAGGCAAAAGCCTATTCCCAGAAGTATGAGAACTTCCTTAAGGGAGGTCAACCCACTATTTGATAAAGATAAGTCTGATAAAGAGACAGAATGTTAAAAAAGATTGAAATGATAGCAAATTGAAAGAGAAAAGGAAGCAAAGGCTTACCTGGAAGAAGTTGTCGAACTGGTTGCAGTCACCGGCGTCGGTTGTCTTACCAGCGTCGGTTGTCTGGTCTGCCGACGTCGGTTAGTCTGTCGACGTCGGTGGGGGTAATGACCGGTGTCGGTTGGGGCAATGGCCTCTAGACGGGTTAGGTCAGGTTCTGGTCAGGGCTTGGTCCAGGGTTGGTCTGTGGTCTGTTTAAGGATGGTCTTAGGTAGTTAGAGGGTCTGTGCAGAGGTGCAAGGGAGTCAAATGGGTAGAAGGGTAGAGGAGGCCAATCAGGGAGATAGGAATCCAGGTCTGCCTGGTCTGGGTAAGCAATTTGGTCTTGGGGGAGAAGTGCTGAAACTAGTTTAGAAATTACTAGAAAGCATAAAGAAAACAAATAGAGTACTTACCTGTGCCCTGCTGAAGAAGGTGTTGATCTTGTGTGCCTGTTGCTGATGTTGCTGGATGTGAAGCCCTGTTGCTGATGGAGAATCCCTGTTGTTTACTTGCAGGAGCTTGCTGTGTACCTGAGGGAGATAGTCAGATTGATTGGCAGAGAGGTCAAGTGAAGGGAAGGATATAAGGGTCTGATGCCAAGATTCAGAAGTCGAGATCCAGAGCTAGAGACGCAGAGAACCCAGAGCAGGAGATAACGGTGTAGAAGCCGTTATGAAAGGTGCCGACGCTAAAAATGTCACCGATGTTAGTCGACAGTTGACCGATGTCGGTGGCTAAAAGGCCGGAGAAAGGCTAAAAATAGCCTTTCATCCGTTTCCCAATCGCTGGGTCAAGCGAGCGCGAGGATGAAACGGTCGACGGGGGTTAAATGAGCAAGAGGAGAGGTTGGAATGGGAGACTTAGGGATTAAATGGCCATGTGGAGAATAGGAGGAATCCAAGGAAGGTATCCTAGGGTGGCGAGGTGGCAAGGGACAAAGGGGAGAGAGGATGACCAAGGGTTAGACACTTTTTAGGTGTCTACATTTGCCCCTTTTTGTCTTGTTGGTTGTTTTGAACGAACTGCAAGACAAAAATAGGAGGTAGTTGCCCCAGGTGAAGAATGAGGTGTTCCCCCCTCAAAGCGATAGTCGAGAGAAGGAAACTGGAGATCGAGTGTCGATTTGACAGAGAGATGGATAGGAGAGTGTGAGGGAAAACACTGCAATAGTCATGATTGCGCGTAGGCCACTTCACGGGATGGTCGAGTCAAATTGTCGCATGTCGAGGGTCAAGGAGTGCCAAAATTGAAGTAATCGGGCCCCAGCATTTAGTCGTCTACTAATCAGGTTACTCAATCTAAGCTGAAGCTCCAAATGGTCATCGTGTTCCAGGTATCCCAGGCTCAGGAAGTGCTCCCAAAAACACAAAAATGCCACAAGTAGTAGGGATCAACTGGCTTGCGATCCTATACTTGCGAAGGGTCAAAAATAGTCTGCGAATAATTCTACTAACCAGTCGTGAGGTAGCACACATGCAAAAACAACCAAGACAACATTGGCTTGGAAGTAGTCGAAGATCGAAGGAGATACGCATGATCTCCAATGGTCATTGGTTAAGGGGATGGATGGACGAAAAGATGTGGCTGAGCTAACCTCAGAAAACGTCATGTGATCTGAGTGCTGCCTACATAGCCCTTGTGTGAAGGGCCTCAGGCCAATGTAGTTCTCCCTAAAAGGGAGGAATGGTCAAAGAAAATGATTGGTCTTGGTCAAAGTGGTTGATAGACTGGTCATGGTCAAGGTCAAGGTCACAGAAGAGAAGGTTTGTCCATCAAAGAGACGAACAAACAGGGGTGGTCGAGCTAACCTCAGAGGATGTGTTATCTGAGTGCTGCCTACATAGCCCGGTTTATAGGGCCTCAGACCAATGTAGTTCAGACAAATTGAGAAGATTGGTCGATGATTGGATGTGGTCAAGTGTCGAATGATGAGGGTAAGATGAGGATAAGATGATGCTACAGATGGTGTATTCTGTAGAATTGGTCGAGAGTCTTTCATCCCTAAGAAGTTTCCATAGTCGTGATGGATGTATGCTAAAAATGAATGGACGTCTATTTATGCTTCAGCAAGTATTGGTTTATGCTTTAACATAAATTGGGTCTGGTCGATAGTTTCTATGTGTACTGGTGTCCATAGAAACTATGTGAAATGGACGAGGATGATGATAATGTCATGTTGTCGAGTTGTTGGTCTGAGAATGTTTAGGTTGAAAAAGGTTTGGTTAAATGTGACCAAAGTGAAAGATAAGTGAAAGGCATATTGCTCTTTCATTGACAAGGACCAAAAAGGACGGCATGGATAGGGGTTGTTAAAACAAAAGCCCCGTTTATGCATTACGTCGTTGACCAGTGTTGTGTTAGAGAGGTAATCGAATCACTTTGACATTAAAGTGAGCTCGAAATCCCTTGAGCAGGTAATAGGAGGAGGATAGGGTAACCCAGTTTAAGAGCAGGAATAACCTTGCCCCTTTTTATAGGAGACCCTGAGACAACTACAAGCCAAGTCCATGACTCATTTTTTTTTTTTGGTGCAGACTGATCGATGCAGGAAGTCTACATAGAGATGTCATTTGATTTATGGTCATGTTGTGAAGCTGATCAATACGGGAAGCTTCTAAGAAAGGTTGCTATTTGTAGCAAGATTTAGTCATAGCCATCCTTCGAGGGTGTGGTCTATATTTTTGCTTTATATAATGTTTGAATAGCTGTCCTTCGAGGGATCAGTCTACTAGCTACAGCAATGATAGTACAGCTGTCCTTCGAGGGAGCAATCTGTCTTTTTGATTTGATTTTGTGACCTTGGATTATGTTTTGACATCTTGTTTTTTTTTTTTTTGAGTCATGGACAAGACTGTATAAGGTCAAGGACGCCCTTTTATTAGGACAAAGCATCCATGCATCATAAAAGGGTTGTAGAAGACTTGATAAAGGGGAATAGGGTTGAAAGTAATGAGGATTAAGAGGATGAGGATTGCTCAAGGGACGAGCTCAAGTTACGTGTCAAGTAGACGAGTACTTGACTAACAGAAGAATGGTCGAAGATGCAACGTATTAAGAGGCTCAGGTTCTGGCCGTCCGTCGAGGGAGGACAGATGATAAGTCCCTGACCCATACTTGTGCGTGATGATAAAAGGTCCAAGCCAATTGGGGGCAAATTTGCCTCGTTTACTTTGCTCCATATTGGTCACGTGCTGATTGATGGATGGACATAAAGTTGGTTGATATGTTGGGACTGGTTGAATGTTGTGATAAAAAGGTTGGTTGAATGTTTGAGTTGAATGTTTGGTCAAGGTCATGTTTGATGATTGTTCGACGTCTTGTCGATGGTCTGGTCAATGCCCTGGTCAATGTCACAGTCAATGTCTAGTCATGGTCAATGTCTGAGTGAATGTCTGAATTGATGATTGGTCGATGTCTGGTTGATATTTGTTGATATTTGACTGGTTGATGTTTGGTCATTGGTCTGGTCAAAGTTAGTTGAATGTTTGGTTGAAGGTTTGGTAAGGTTATGGTCGATGTCATGGTCGATGGTTGGTCGAGGTTTGGTTGAATGTTTGATCGAAGTTAAGATAAGGTTGGATTCCCCCAGTCGCTTAGGGAGAATGTTGGATAGATTGGTCAAGGTTGACTGAGGCTTGGTGATTAAATGGACTATGTTAATGTCAAATAATGGGGTCAAAGGCGGCAAAGGGACCATAATCTGTCGTAGAGATCTCAATTTAGGCGATGAGGTTGGAGAGGCATGGGTCGGGGTTGATGTTTTGTCGAAGAGGTGGTTAAGAGGGTCCTTGGTGAGAAGGAAATCATTTCTCCATTGTTGACGAATGACAGCTTTGAGAGCACAACAATGCTCAGTGTCATGTCCCAGAGTGTGATGATAGTTGCAAAATTTAGAGTTGTCGAACCAAGAGGGTCTTGATCCGAGAGTCGATGAGAGAGGCGGTGTTGAGGGTTTATTGATAACGTGGTCGAGAAGAGAGGTGTCATTCGCCAGACATTGGCGAATGGCAACCTTGAGGGCACAACAATGCTCCGTGTCGTGTCCAGGTGTGCAATGATATGCGCAGATGCAAGTTTCGTCGAACCAGGGTGGTTTTGGTTCGAGAGATTGATATGGTCTGAGAGGCGGGAGATCGAGGCGAGAGGACTGCAACAATTGCCGAAAAAGCAAGGTATAAGAACCTGCTAATGGGTCTAGATGTCTTATTACAGTAGGGGTTGATGACTTTGGTTCAAGAGGTATAAGAGGCGTTGGTCGATGGTTTGAGGGAGATATATGTCTGATGGGCTGAGGGAGTAATGGAGGCGACGTGCCTCTGTGAAGGATGGGAGTAGGCAGTACTTCTATTAAAGTGGACGGATGTGGGCCCAAGATTGAAGGCAATGATGAAGGTGGGGGAGAAATTCTTTGATGTGGTCTAGTGGCTTTCGTTAGTTTGGGTCAAGGGCCACTATTGTGTGAGGCAAGGTTAGATGTGGGTTTGGGTTTGGATGTGGACGAAGGTGAGTGAGATGTAACAATCTCAGGCAAAGGGCAAGAGGAAACTGTGACTGGGTCTTCCTCGGTTGAAATGGGTAAAGAGACTGGTTCTTCTCTTGGTGGAGAAGAAATAGGAGAGTGTGGCTCCTCTAGATGGCAGGAGGCAGGGATGATTGTGCCTTCTGCTTGTGCTTGAGGAGTAAGCAAGGTATGGTCATTGGATGAAGGTGGGGCTAATGGCGTAGGTGTGGTCAAGGCGTCCTCCAATATAGGAGAAATAGATGGAGGACTAATAGGAGAAGAGGGTTCTTCATCCTGTGATAGATGAATAGGAGAAGAAGACTCTTCTACCTATGAAAGAGATTGGTCAGAGACAAGAGGAAAGATAGTGTTAATCGTGTGAATGTCATGGTCATGAGAATCATTGGTCAAATTCTGGACGTTGTTTTGAGTAGGTGGATGGTTTGGGAATGGTTGTTTGAAAATGTCGATATGTTGATTGGGTGGGGCGTTCGGGTTATCTAAAATAAGATCCCCCTTGTCGATCATGTCTTGGACGATGTTTTTGAAAGTTTGGCAGTTGTCAATGTCATGGCCTTGGACGCAGTGAAAGTGACAGAAGTCAGCCTCTCTATACCATGTAGGGAGGGCTTTAGAGGGGTCAAATTGAGGTGGTTGGATTGTAGGGAGATGGAGGACCCCCTGCTTGAGAAGTTTTTCCAAAACAGAAGCGTATGGTTCTCCAAGTGGAGTGTAAGAACGCTGGATATACCGTTGTTGGAATTGTTTGGTAATGCTGGAAGATGTCGAAGGTTGGGAATAATTCGTTGTTGTTGAGGATGGTGATCTAATGACCACAGTGTTGGCCACTCCTTTGGACTTGGAGTTGGCAGAAGAAGAGGGTCTGGAAGAAGAATGGTCAGTAGATTTTGCGTTGGTATTACGCAATTTGACCTTATCTTCTTCAAGGGCACAGAGTTCAAGCTTTCGAGCCATGATGAAAGCTTCGTCAAAAGTGCGGAATGTCTGAATCCACAAGGTAGAAGAGATGTGGTTGGCACATGCTTGAGAAAAGAGGTTGATGAGCTCAGGTTGAGGCAAGGAGAAGGAGAGCTGGTTAATCAAGCCTCTCCAACGAGCGACAAAATCGACTACAGATTCGTCATCAAATTGCCTGATGGAGTAAAGGTCTGTGATAGAGACTTGTTTAGTAATGTTAATAGAGAAATGGTCGAGGAATAATTGGGCAAGTTGGATGAATGAAAAGATAGAATGTCTGGCAAGAGAGCTATACCAGTCAAGGGCAGGGCCAGAAAGTGACATAAGAAACGTGCGTAATAATAACGCATCGTCGTGGGCAATAAGGTAACAGGCATGTCTGAATGCCCGTAGATGTTGTTGTGGGTCTTCCTTACTCTAAAAGCGAGTGAATTTAGGAAGCTCCCAATGGTTGGGGTATGGTTGGATAGGGACAGAAGGATGGATGGGCTCGTTGCAAATCTGGTCATAAGACAGGACATTGCTTGAGCCAGAAATGGAGGCTTCGAGACTGGACATTTTATCCATCAGCATTTTAATGAGATCTGCTGACGGATTGGCGGGTTGAGCACCCCCTAGGTTGTAAGGTGCTTGGAAGAGGTTAGAAGAGGTGTGCGACGTAGCCGGTTGTACAACGTACGGATGACTAGTCACAGGGGCAGAAGTGGATGCTAAGGGTGGTTGGGTCATGGAGGTAGAAGGCATAAGATGACTAGGTACCACCAAAGGTAGTTGCGTGGTGGCACTGAAAAAGGGCGAGGTAGGCACTCCTGCATTTATGGGCGTAAAAGTGTAAGGGGTCGAGACAATCAAGTTCTGATATGATGTAGAACTTGGTTGAATTGGGTATGGTTGAGGGGGTAATGAAACCTCGGTGGAGGTTGGTCTAAAAATGGACGGGAAGGCCAAACTTTGCATATTGGCCATGGTCAGGTTAATGGTTGATGTAAAAGGCTGAGTCATAAAGGGTTGGGTGGTGAATGGTGTCAATGTCATCACCACGTCACCCGAGAGATAGTTTGGGTTTCTCGCGAGATAGTTATGGAGGGCTGCGTTGTTGAGGTCCAAGAATCGTGCGAAGTCTTGGTCCCCTTCAGGAATGATGAGAGTCGAGGTCGGAGTTGGGGTCGGTCCTGTAGGAGTTATTTCAGTCTCTGAGTGAAACTCCATGATAGGACTGGTTAGGGATAAGAGAGTGGTCAAGAAGAGGGTCAGGTTGCAGAAACTGTGTTCTTGCAGTCTCAGGAAACCAGAATGAATGTTTTTGATAGAGAAGGGACAGGTTTTAGGTTGCTGATTTTAAAAAAAAAGGACAGTGACAGAGACCGACGTCGGTTGAGATACTGATGTTGGTAAGAAATATAGCCGACGTCGATCAGATAACCGATGCCGGTAAGAGAGAAAGCCGACGTCGGTGGAAGAACCAATGCTGGTGACTGTGTTTTCCAAAGAACCAAAAGATTTTAAGATTCTTGGAAAAAAAAATGAAGAAAGCGTCCTCACTCACTCAAACAAACAGATGAGAAGAGAAGAAATGCGAGAGACAGACAAGCCTAAGCGATAAATCCTAGGAATTAACCTTAGAATCTTGTGGCTTATGCCTTAGATGAATGTTTGGGGAGGTTGGCTATAGAATGGGTCCTAGAAGAAGGTGGTCTAAAGATGGTTTCTGGTGTGTTAAGGCGCTCAAAAGTCTGTATTAGGTCTGGTACGTGGCCTGGTGCTAAGGAGCAAGCTCCCCTCACTTCACGATTCTAGTGGTTAGCTGGTCTTGCTTAGCCAAGATATACCTCGCCTAGAGTTTATACTCCACCAGAGAACGGAGTGGGCTTTCCCCTTGGTGATGAAATCCAAGTAGGATTGCCAGGTAGGGGTAAGGTATCCGTTGGGGGATGAAATCCCAATCGGGCCTTGTCTCAAGTGTGTTTTATGTTCGTTTTAGTGCATGTGGTTTGGTAGTGTAACATCAAGTGTCTACGATTTATTCAATATGCGGATTTAAGTTACTAGATGTGGACTAATGCAAGCACAAGCAGAAATGAAAGTGCGATACGTTTTAAGCCCAAGTCGAAATGTGAGATTTGTTATGAAGACAAGTTTGAGAAAAGGGTTGAGAGTATGATGTTTGGACTAGTCTAGAAGGTGCAAGAAAGAAAAGAAAGGTTCTTTTTAAGTCCTGCTTATAGTGTCATTGAGAAAAGAAGGAGGCGAAAAGGTAAGAACCTAATGCACCTAAATGAAATAAAATGAAAGGAACCCAAGAAGGCCCTAAGGGTCCCACCGGGCGTGCCAGAATGTTTCTATCGCTAATTCGCTTTCTACATTCAAAAGATGAATAAAGAAACTAAAGAAATGGACAAGGCTAGAAGTACCTGGATAAAGATTGCGCACCGTAATCCAGACATTTGTGGGCACCCCTCTTTGGTTATGGAGGAATGACACTGCAAAAGAAAAGAAACTTGGACAAGAAAATGTTAGATAGGTAGTTGGTGGGTTGCCAGGCAAAAGCCTGTTCCCAGAAGTATGAGAACTTCCTTAAGGGAGGTCAACCCACTATTTGATAAAGATAAGTCTGATAAAGAGACAGAATGTTAAAAAATACTGAAATGATAGCAAACTGAAAGAGAAAAGGAAGCAAAGGCTTACCTGGAAGAAGTTGTCGAACTGGTTGCAGTCGCCGGCATCGGTTGTCTTATCGGCGTCGGTTGTCTGGTCTGCCGACGTCGGTGGGGGTAATGACCGGCATCGGTCGGGGCAATGGCCTCCAGACGGGTCAGGTCAGGTTCTAGTCAGGGCTTGGTCCAGGGTTGGTCTGTGGTCTGTTTAAGGATGGTCTTAGGTAGTTAGAGGGTCTGTGCAGAGGTGCAAGGGAGTCAAATGGGCAGAAGGGTAGAGGAGGCCAATCAGGGAGATAGGAATCTGGGTCTGCCTGGTCTGGGTAAGCAATTTGATCTTGGGGGAGAAGTGTTGAATCTAGTTTAGAAATGACTAGAAAGCATAAAGAAAACAAACAGAGTACTTACCTGTGCCCTGCTGAAAAAGGTGTTGATCTTGTGTACCTGTTGCTGATGTTGCTGCATGTGAAGCCCTGTTGCTGATGGAGAATCCCTATTGTTCACTTATAGGAGCTTGCTGTGTACCTGAGGGAGATAGTCAGATTGATTGGCAGAGAGGTCAAGTGAAGGGACGAATACAAGGGTCTGATGCCAAGATTCAGAAGTCGGGATCCAGAGCTAGAGACGCAGAGAACCCAGAGCAGGAGATAACGGTGCAGAAGCCGTTATGAAAGGTGCCGACGCCAAAAATGTCGCCGACGTCAGTCGACAGTTGACCGACGTCGGTGGCTAAAAGGCTGGAGAAAGGCTAAAAATAGCCTTTCATCCATTTCCCAACCGCCAGGTCAAGCGAGTGCGAGGATAAAACAGTCGACGGGGGTTAAATGAGCGAGAGGAGAGGTTGGAATGGGAGACTTAGGGATTAAATGGCCATGTGGAGAATAGGAGGAATCCAAGGAAGGTATCCTAGGGTGGCGAGGTGGCAAGGAACAAAGGGGAGAGAGGATTACCAAGGGTTAGACACTTTTTAGGTGTCTACACATGAAGTTGGAAAATAAAGCAAGATAAGCTTGAAATATTTTGAAATAATTCCATGATGAGATAAAAACATGAGAGGAAGTAGTGATATGACCCAGGGAGTTATGGGACACTCTTTCCCAGTTGTATGAAACCTCTATAGGGGAAAAAAACTCAGCAAGAAAGAGACATCTTAGTTGGAACTACACTTGGTGGTACCTCCTTAAAATATGCACTAAAATACATGTCTAAACACTATTAAACTTCAAACCAAGAGTGTATAACATGTGATAAATAAGTATACATCCTATGAAGCCAACATCACCAACTAGTTCATATAGATTTGGCAAAAATGGAGCAAAACCTATAGGGTACACCAAATAGCTATCAAATTTACACAATCAACTTATTAGCAGTGGTTCATATAGAAAATTTGACCAATATTAAAAATAAATATATTAAAATTAAGTTATCCTAGTGAAATACCATCTCCCAAAAGCATTTGTCCCGAAACCACGTGTGCTTCATGTACCGAGTAAAAACCTAAGTGTCACTCCAGTCTGTCCAGAAAAACCAAAAAATGGTAGAATGGTTTTGGCTTCAAAATGACACTTATAGATTAAAAAAACATATATACTAGTTTTTTAAATATTAGGATACCCCCAATTATCTTCCACATGTGGCACACTTCCTTATGTGCTGTACAAGTGCCATTTTTCCTCTTTTTCAACTGATTTTTACAATTTTAGTTAGGGAGCCTGCAAGGTTCTGATGTAATTGACATGTATACCATATAAACTGACCTCTTGGATGGTTTTAATTAAAATATGACATTTAGGCACCTTGGGAACCATGCCAATTGCTTAATGACCCCTATAAGTGCATAAAATGACCCCAAATGGACAAGTTGACTAAAGCAACTAAAACCAAAGATAAGATGACCTTAAATGACATCATATACCAAGTAATAATTCCTATGACAATATATTAAGACCCATTAAAATTTTTAACATAAAATAAAAAATCCTAAGGGTGCCCAAGTTTGACTAAAATTCAAACTTGGTCAATTAAATGGTGACTCATAGGGGTAGTATGCACTCTATACTAAGGACTAGTAGCCTTATCCTACCAAGGGCCAATAGAGTCAATGGATTCTTGAAGACAACTAGCAATGAATTTTCAAAAAAAAAACACACTACACTAATAAATCAAGACACAAAACAAGGCAAGATATAAGACAAAACTCACACATGTGCATAAGCACATAAGGAACACAAGGAAAGCAAAAAACTATGTACAAGGAGAGAGGATAACCTTAGTAACAATGTTTGAGATATATCCCATTGACTGGGATATGAAGTTACTCTCTATCCAACCTTGAGAGTTGGAAAGCATTGTGTTGTTTGCATTGTGTGATCACATATGGGCCACTCCATAAAACATCAAACTTTGTGTGTCTTCTAGGTTTAGCTCTATCTTCATCTCACTTTAGGATAATTTTTTGCTCCTTGAAACTTCTTGGCATGGATTTATTTTCAAAGTATCTCTTTGTTTGTTCTTGGTGAGCTCTCATAGTTTGCATTGCATGATATCTTGTCTCCTCAAGCTCCATCAACTTCCACAACCTGACTTTTATGCTCTCATTCTCCATCAACTATAGCTGATAAGTGAGTTCCAAGGCTGGTAACTCAAGTGAAATAGGCAATCTAGCTTCTCTCCCATAGACAAGTGTGTATGGTGAATTTATAATATATCTTTTTGGGGTGATCCTATTAGCCCAAAGGGCTGTCTTCAACTTGGAATGCCAAGTCCTTTGGTTTCCCTCCATTGTTCTCTTTATGATCCTAATCAATTCTTATTAGTTGACTCAGCTAGAACATTCCCTTGGGGTTAATAGTTGGAGGTGGTACTATTGTAGCATAGAATTGCACCCTTTGTGGGAGAGTTTCTCAAGCTCTCTCACTTCTAGAAACAAGCATTGGGACAACTTTAGACTATGGGTATCCTATAGTGAGGTTGAACCTCTAGGATTTTTAATGAGGCTAGTTCCTTAGATGCTTCACTTTATCTCTTATTTCCCATGCTAAAATCTACTGTTGACTAAGGAAAAGAGATAGAAGGATAACGTAAAAAGGAAATCTGAGCTAAGGGAGGTGATGCAACAAATAGAGATTGATCCATATAAGCATGAAATAAACACTAATTCAACATAAGATAATTCTTGTTCACACCTCATAAACTAGTTAATTTGCATAAGTATTTCATAAATTAGGCTCACTAAACAATACATGAAGCAAAGAGGAATTTCAAAATTCACACCAAGCATCTATTAATGGTGGAAAGAGTTTAATTTCAGACCTAAAACTAACTTGAAAATACCTAAAAATAGGTAAGAAAGAAGGACAATGGACATGGAAGAACACTTCTACACAAGGCCATCATGCACAAGCTTGCTAAGCACAATTTTCAGGCAAGAGATAGGTAAAAATTGATCTGTATTTCTTCAAAATGTCTTTCTTACAAATTTTGATAGGGTTTCTCCTTGTGAAATGAGGATATTTTTTTTATGGGGGAGCCAATAGAGATATATGAAAAAAGGGAAGAAGAAAAAGAGAAGAGGCAAGAAAATAGAATTCAATAAATGAGATCCAACCACCCTTTGTGAATTCTTAACCACATTTGGGTTAATTATAACTAATCCTTCTTCAACAAATTAACCACCATTAGCTCCAATAGTATTCAATCCCTCTCATTGGTTAAGAAAAAAAATAGAAGATAAGAACTTGTTGAGGATGATGATGTCATGATCCACTAAAAAGAAAAAGTCTAGGAATGTCTTTAATGCTCAAGCTACCTTTTCTAATCACCTGATCTTCATCTTTCACTTTTACACCATCTTTCACTTGTCTTACATATATAAGGAAAAAATCCCCATAACTTTGAATCTTGACAGAGTCATGCTACCTCTAAATTGAGTGATTGTTTGTCAAAGATGATGGCCATGTCAAAGGATGAGAACCTCTCCATTAATTGTATACACCAGCTCCTAGTTTGAAACTTGGGCCAAATCTTTTCTATAGATGGCAAACCAATCTAAGGACATTGGTTTTTCTGTATCTATTTATGTCTATATAATTCTATAGATTTCATAGCTTCTTTTAATATTTTTAAATGCCAATGGCTACTTGTAGGGGTTCAAATTTTGATATTTCTAGGCCCATCAACAATTACTTCAGATAACTCGTTTCAGCCATTTTATTTGAATAATTTTCTTAGACCCTTCCCACAGACAATTTTTTTGAAAGAATTCATGTCTTCAGACTTTATGAAAATGCCCCTTTTTGAAAGGGAGGTACCCTTTAGCTTTCTTGAAAGTGACCCCCTTTTTTATCCTTTAAAATTTTGAAAAAGCCCTTCAAAAGAATTGAAAAGCACCATTTGGATTGTCTGTTTGGACCTTTCAGAAAGAAGACCCCTTCAAAAATTTGAAAAGACCCCTCCAACTTTGTGAAAATGATCTTTTGAAAAAAAAAATTGGCCCTTTGTGAAGGAAAAGTACATTTTGAAAACATTGAAAAGGTCCATTACAAATGAAAAGTACCTTTCATATTCCTTTGAATGGAACGTTGGAATTTGAAAATGCCTTCGGCCTCTTTGAAATAGTCCTCAAGAAAAATTGAAAAGGGTGCCTTTTTCCCTAAGAAAATATATCTTTCAATACTTTGAAAAGAACCATTTTCCCTTTGGAAGTGACCTTCAAAAAAATGCAAGAGCTTTAGTATGTGGGCCAAAAATGGCCAACATTTCTAGTGACTCATAGGGAAGCATGCCTGCTATGTTTGAGAACCCATACCACTTGCCTTACCTAGTCCATTGGGCATGGAGTCATTAGCCTCTACAACTAAGCTAGTCTAAAATTTGATATAAGGTGGACCCTTTTTGGAACTTCCTCTTGAAGCAACAAGGACAACAAGAAAAAAACAAACACTATACCCAAGGCACTTAGGGAAGGGAAACATGCAACTAAAAAGATGTGCACAAGGAACTTATGAGAAAAAAATAAAAAACTATAAATAATGTACAATATATATAATGGCTACAAACTCTTCTAATATCAAGGCTTTAGATGAATCCCATTTATTGGGATGGATAGTACCTCTCCATCTAGTTAGGTCAATTGAAAAGCATTATGTCATTTACATTCATGGATCAAATAAGGACCACTCCACAAGCTGTTAAATTTGATATGGCTACTTGGCTTGGCCTTATTTGAATTCCACTTGAGGACTAGGTCCCCTTCCTTGAAGTCCCTTGTTATGGATCTCCTATCAAAAGCTTTTTTGACCTGAACTTGATGTGATTCTAGTGATTCCATTGCAAGGTCTCTCATTTCTTTAAGCTCCATGAGTTATGCTAGTCTCACATTCATGGGATCATCTTCTGTTAACTCCAGATGATGGGCTAGTTCTAATGTAGGTAGCTCCAAAGAAATGGGCAACTCAACCTCCCTTCCATATACTAACACATATGGAGAATTACCAATGGTAGTTTAAGGAGTCACCATGTCAGCCTACAAGGTTGTCTTTAGTTTGGTGTGCCATGCCCTCTGATTATCTTCCATAGTTCTCTTGATGATTCTTAGCAAATTATTATTTGTGGACTCAGCTATTCCATTTCCTTGAGGATAATAATTATAAGAGGTGTTGAGGTAGATGCCCATCTTGAGAGCTCATTCACTTGTTTTTAGATGAAGGAATGTCAATGCATCATCATAGATGATAGTGGATGGAACACCAAACTTGGTCACAATGTTGCCATAGAAGTCTAGGACTGCAATTTCATTAGATTCTTTCAATGCAATGGTTTTCACCCACTTAGTGAAGTATTTAATTGTAGTAATCACCCATTTATGTCCTAAACTTGATGGAGGGTTGATCATTCCTATGAAATCTAAACCCCACTACATGAATGGTTGCTCTACCTGAATTGGGTTGAGAGGAAAATTTGTTAATCTTTGCTTACCTATAAAGAGGGCACATTTTTTACACTTTCTTACCCATGCATAAGCATCTTTGAAGAGGTTGGGCTAGTAATAATCAGCCCTCATTATCTGTGTTTTTGTGGTTCTAGGTGAAAAATGACCTCCTGCATGTCCATCATGGAATTCCTCCAAAATCTTGGTCACTTGGTCATTATCTATGCACCTTAAGAGCACTTTATTGAGGTCCTTTATGAATAAAACCCCATCAACCAATGCATAAGGTATGGATTGAAATCTAAAATACCTTCTTTTTTCCCTATCTATACCCTGAGGGCACTCACTTGTTATCAAGAAACATGTCATATCTTGGAGCCAACTAGTGTGAGGTGGAGATGCATCTATTTGTGGGTTATCTTGTGTTACCAAGATGACCTCTTTGTCTTCATGAAGGTCATCAACCATATGCTCACAAAAGCCTTTACCTCTTACTAGCTTAGTGACCTCGATCTCCATGTCATACTCCATAACCTTGGTAATCTAACTAGCTCTCTTTTTGTTCAAGTCTTTGTTAATAAGGAAGTCTCTCACTCCAGGATGAGACACCATAAGATAGATTTTACTATTGAAGAGCATTGGCCTAAAATTTTTAAGGATTCTTACTGCTACAAGGACTTGATTTTATAAAAAAAGTATACCTCACCTCATACCCCTCAATCCCCTGACTAAAAAATGCTATTGGTTGCTCAAGTCCTTCACTATTCTTTTGCATCAGCATAGCTGATATATTATCAATATTGGCAAAAGAATACAATATGAAATCCCTTAAGAAATTAGGATTCATGAGTGTGGGTGCTTGGGAAATGGCTTACTTGATTGCCTTAAATGTTGATTTACCTTCATTTGACCAAGTGAACACTTGGTTCTTCTTTAGCATAGCAGTGTGGGCTTGACCAACTTTGCAAAACTAGGTATAAACCTTCTCACAAAATTTATTTTCTCAAGTAAACTTTGGAGTCCCTTCTTATGCTTAGGTAATGATAAGGCCAAGATTTCACTTATTCTATCAAGATCAATATCTAATCCTTATTTTGAGACAATATATCCCAAGAGTTTGCCTTCATAATAAGAAAACAAACACTTCTTGGGATTCAAAGAGATCCCATACTCTCTAGATCTCTCAAAGATCAATCTCAGGTGGTCCATGTGTTCATTGGCATCCTTAAATAAAACTATGATGTCATCCAATTATACCATCACCATTTGATTCAACAGCCCTTGAAAAGCCATGGCCATTGCTCTTTGAAAAGTGGCCCGATCATTTAATAAGCCAAAAGGCATATTTTGGTATGCAAACATGCCCCATTTGGTGGTGAAGGCAATCTTGTATTGATCTTATTCCCTTTTTAGAACATGGTTGTATCCTAAGTACCCATCCAAAAGATAAAAACATTCTAAACCTATAACTATTTGAAGAAGTTGCTCTATGGATGTTAGAGGGTAATGGTACTTTAAGGATACTCTGTTCAGATCTCTAAAGTCAACACATAGCCTGATCTCCCCACTCTTCTTCCTTAAAGGCACCAAATTAGATACCCATGATGAGTGTTTTATGGGAAAGATAATCTTGGATTCAATCAACTTGGTTAGCTCTTTCCTCATAAGCTCTTCTATTTTAGGGTTGATGGGCCTTTGCTTTTGCCTCATAAGGTTAGCATTAGCCTCTAGCTCTATGGTATGATGGGATAACTTTGGATCAAAACATTTTAGGTCACTATATTCCCAAGCGAAGATGTTTGAATATTCCTTACAAATTTTAATTAAAGCATGCCTTTTTGCCTCATTACTTACCTTCCCAAGTTTGAGGAGCTTGTCCTTGAAAATAAGGACTCTTTCATAGTTCTCCTCATCAGTTGACATCACCACCTTATCTTTCCTCATATGGTCTCCCTCATGGAAAATAATTTGAAGGGTGACCAACCCTTTACGAAGCTTGTTAGATTTTAGTTGAATAATTTGATCCTCATACTGGTGTTAAAATTTACCTTGGTTGGTGAAAGAGAACTCTACTTCTTGTTGTAAGAAATAAATAATTTGTTTGTCATTTTTGATGACTTGATAATGGGCTTCATTATCTAGTACTAATGGCCTCACCATCACCTTGACATGTGGCTAAACCTTGTCCTCCTTTAGCTTACTTGGAATACCAAATTGGGCTCCCATAGCTACCAACCTGTTAGCATGTTGAATCTAGTTTCTTGGCATAACTTGAATGTTAAAGGCTTCAAAATCTTCAATTAGGTCTCACACTCTATTTTTTTAAGACCTCATCAAAGGATTCTTCATAATTTTTAAGCCCTGAACTTGCTTCACTATAAGCTCACTATCTCCAGATGCTTGTAATTACTTGATTCCCCTCTTACTGGCCCATTGGAGGCCATGGATTAGGCCTTCATATTCTACTGTGTTGGAGGAGCAACTGAAATGGAACCTATAAGAAGATAAATACTTATCATCTAAAGGGTAAACTAGCATTTCCCTTGCATCTACTCCATTTTTACTCCTTGAACCATTAAATAACAACTTTCACATACCATTGAGGTCCTCTCTAGGTCTAATGAGTGAAGGCATGAGTTGATTTTCTTCATGTAGTAGATAGACACCCATGTTTATTTCTTCAACACCTTCCAAACGGTTGAGAAATTGATTATCCCCCCATAGCTCATCCAAGATAGGTCTAAAATCTCCTCAGGAGAAGTATTCAATTCCTAACCAATTATAAATTCATCCTCATCAAGGATAGTACAATTAAGGTTTATGTTATTTGGCTAATGGGGTTCATGTTGGCCATTTTTGGACCACATATCAAAATTTACCTAAATATGAAAAAGGGAGATTTCAAGAAAGAAAATGGAAAGTCTTTGGAAGGACTTTGGGTTTTCTAGTAATGACAACTTTGGGTTTTTGAGGGCATAGTGCAAATTGGGTTTCTAGCAGTGCTTAACTTCTAAAGGTTTTATAAGTATAATTAATTTGGGTTTACAAACCCAAATTACTCATGGATAATGTATTTCAGGTTCTCCAAGGAGCACTACTTGATTACTTCATAATTTGTGAGTAGTCAAAAACCTGAAATAAGTAAAAGGGCTTGACAAACCTGATTTGGTCTTTAAAAATATTGCTTCTCAGTTTCTTCAAGGAATGAGTTTTTTTTCAAAAAATTTGAAGGGCATTTTCAAAATGCTAAAGGGCCTTCTTAGGGAAAAAGGGGCCAATCAATTTTTTTGAAGGTCCTCTTCAAATTTTTTGAAGGGTCTTTCAAGAACCTAAAGGTACACTTCATAAATCCAAAGGGATTTTTCTTCTCCAAGTGGACAGTTGCAAGTTTCTCAAAGGGTATGTTATCCTTTAGAAGGACCATTTAAAAATTCTTTAAGGTTATCTTTCCCTTTAGGAGGATCATTCATGGAAGTCCGAAGGGACACACAAAAATACTAAAGGGTCCCTTACCCTTTAGGAAAGTCCATTATGAAAAGCCTGAAGGGTAGTTTTTGAGGACAGATGCATACAAAAGTCTAAAGGAATTCCTTCGAACAAATTTTTTGAATAAATTACTTTAGGAGATTTGCTCAAAAGCAATAAGTTGAGAATGAATCCTGAGATGAAGTGTCTAAAGAAAATGATGGGACAATGGATGTCAAAATTAGGATAAATGACTAGCCATTGGAAGTAATTAGGTTTGAAAACCCTAAAGTCTTAAGGCTTGAGAAATAGCAAAGTGAGAATACTTCAACATGGAAGAGCCTAAAGTAAGTAGGCTTAGAGAACCTGAATTACTCTGCATAGAGTAAATTAGGTTTCTCTAAGTATACTTAAAAGGCTTTATAAGTGAAGGATCTGGGAAAGTCTAAAGTTAGAGAGGCCAAATAACCCAAATTACTCTACATAGAGTAGATTGAGATTCTCCAAGTGATCAACTTAAGCTAGGTCCAACAACATAAAACTCATGATGCAATGAATGAAAGGCTATCATGTGGCATAAACTAGAGCAAAAAGGACCAATTATTAAAGGACAAGTGGCACAAGGATGACCAATGAGCATGGGAGAGTCCAAGTCACTAGTAGTTGGAAGTTATGAAGGATCTCATCCACCATGGTTCACTACCCATAATCATTTTTTGATGTTTATATACATCATGCCAAGAAGAGACATTCTAGCTACTCACAACATGGTTTCTCAGATGCACCAAAAGAAAAAATTAAAGATGGGATGGGCTCAAGAGGATTGTCAAGTGATCCTAAATGATGCATTTAGGGAGAATAAGAAAGTGCAATGTCAAAATTCCCACCATCGGTGACTTCTTTCTTCCCCTTCTCTCTTCCCCTTTTTCTATATAAATAGAGGCCTTGGAGCCAAGCAAATTATCCCCAAATTGGTTATAGAATCACTCTATGAAAATCACTATGTAACAGACCTTTGAAGTAATAAAGATTATTTTACCTATCTCTTTATCTAAAAATTGTGTTGAGTTAGCTTGTGCATAATAGCATTGTGAAGAATCATACTTCCAACCTTATTGTCCTTCTTTCTTGCTTATCTTTAGGTATTTTCTAGTCAATTATAGGTTTGAACTTGAGCTTTTCCACCATCAATGGATGCTTAATGTGGATTTAGAAATCCCTCTTTGCTTCACGTATGGTTCAGTGAGCTTAGTTTATGAAATATTTATGTAAGTTAGCTGGTTATGAGGTTGTGCAATCAAACTTATCTTATGCTAAATTAGTGTCATTCCCTAGACCAAGTGGATTGCTTAATTTTGGTGCATCACCTCCCTTATCTTAGATTTATTTTCAAGCAATCCTCCTATCCCTTTTCTTTATGGCAACAGTATATTTTAGTGTGAGATCAAGAGTTGAAGTGAAGCACCTAAGGAAATATCCTCATAAAAAATCCTAGAGGTTAAACCTCACTATAAGATACCCACATCTTAAGGTTTTTCCCATGTTTATAGCTAGAAGTGAGGGAGCCTAAATAATTCTCTCACAAGGGTGCAATTCCAAGCTATAATAGTTTAATGTGGAATTATGACATGGGGTCAGTCTTGATTGATACCTTAGTCCCATAACTTGTTCTAAATACCATGTAAGACCAATCTACTATTAGATAACCCCAAATTTTGGTTATGAATTATCTAAAGAAGCATAGAAAAAAATGAGGAGTTACATCAAGCATCAACACATCCTAAACCACTAAAACATTATGACAAGCATACGTGGTCATATTCAAATCCTTGATGATACCAGATGGCTTTGTGGAAGAACTATCAAGGTATAGAACTCCCTAGATATATAGCTCATATTTGAGGTTCAGCTGATCAGCTTGGCATTACAGAAGTACTAGCTCCACTATCTACCAAGCAATCATGTACCAAGGAATCACCAATGATTAATGAAATATAGAATGGAGGAGGTTTGACCACCTTACTTGATCCTTCTCCCAAAGGACCCTTGGATACATTAATGAGGACCTTAGCTTCTTTGTTTGGTTTTTTACATGTAGTTATTGTAATACCTATCTAGGACAAACTTTCTTGAAGGATATCCACTTGACTGGGCATGGAAAGCATGTTCCATATTGGTATGCTCATGTTATATTTCTTCATTTGTTTAACAATATTTATTGGTGTATTACTAAACTTTGCTTGTACTTTGGGAGCCACTACTACTATTTGTTAAATCTATGAGCTTTGTGGAGGTGTTGAGACCTTTGGAGTGACAACAGTCTTGTTAGGCTTAGATAATGAAGGAGTGGTGGTAGGAGGTTCCTTGAATTCTCCCTATTTATCACCCATATTCCTTCTTTTGAATATTGTATTTGTTGTCACTAGGACATTAGCTTGACTAAAGCTAGCCTGTTGATTGAATGCATAACACTCTTCTTGCTTAGTAATGACCATTGTAGCATCTGGCTAGTTTGGTACTTGATCTGATCCTTATTCTTTTGGAGACTGCTATATCTTTTTCATCATAGGAGTCTCCATGCTTTGACCCATTAAGGCTTGATTATATCCATAAGCAACAGCTTGCTACCATTGGTCATTAAATGTCTGGTTAGAACCATTAGTTGGGATAGTGGATTACCCAAAAGACTGATTCTAAAGCATTGTCCCTTTAGCCTCTTGAGCCATATTTTTTTGAACATGAACTAAGGAGTTGGAAGAGCCTAAAAAATTTGGATTATAGTTATTTTGTCTAGCATATTTAGGCTATCCTTGTTCTTGACCTTGTCCATAAAAAATTCCTTTGTAGGGTGGCCTATTTGCATGATAAAACTATCGTTGAGGCTGATATGGAGCTTGATAAGGTTTATTGAAATGAGCTTATCTTTTTACATTTACTACATCATTTGTTAAGGATTGAAGCATGATTTTAAGTTTTAGGTAGTTTTTTTGCTCTTGGAAATCACTTAATCCACTAGTGAAGGCCTTTTCTTGCTTAGGTGAAGGTATATCAACAATTTTTAGAGTTGGAAGAATAACATCATGTGGGGGAATAACTACAAGAGGTGGTTTGATCTAGGGGAAAAGAGGCATTGGGGGCCTAAGAGTAAGATTTCCAACCTAAACTAGATAATTTTTAGCTTTGATAGCCACCTCATAAGCATCTGGTAATATATCTCCTCCCATGGATTGGATCATTACTACTATGTCATTGTTTAGAGCCTTCAAATATTATAAGAATGTAAAGTTAGGGGATGGTCTAATAGTGGCTGGAATTCTATCCCAAGCTTTTTGGAATCTTGTGTTGAAGTCTTGTATAACTTCATGAGAAAGCTCTCTTGATTGTGGTCAATTGGTCTACTAGTGACAAATGATCACTCTTGTCTACAAATATCTTACATAAGGCTATTCCCAAATGATCTCATAATTGAATAGAGTTAGGAGCTAAACCTCTATACCAATATAAAGCCTTTCCCTTAAAGGATACAACTAATAGTCTGATAGCTACATTTTCTACTGTGACATTATGGATATTGCAAAAATTAGCTATATCTATGATGTGTTCAGTAGGAGTTACGACTTGGTCTCCTATGAAATATGGGATGATTTTGAGGGCTACAATTGGCATAGGATCATATTATGGAAAATTCAAAGGACTTTGGCCACTGAAACCTATAAAATATCTTTGGGGAATCATGGTATCAAGAGGGGCTAACAAGGATCTTCTTGCATAGGTATACTACACAACTAGTTTAGGAAAATAGTTTCTTATGTATGGGTGAGTATGGGTGAACATTAACCTTCTTACTAAGTTTAAAGGTAATTCAACAAATTCAAAAGGAATACCTATATAAGCTAATCTTGTAGTCACCTTTGGCATGAAAGATAGTTATTGTTCTACCACCAGATTGCTAAGTGTTCTTCAGAGTCAATAGAAACTAAAAGATGAAAGCTATAACCACTAAAAATTGATCAAAATAGCATCAAACTTCACTAATATTCCTTGAAATTGGTCCCACTGGGCATGTCAAAAACTATTATAGTGTAGAATTTCACTCTTTGTGGGAGAGATTCTCAGTCTCTCTCACTCCTAACTACAAGCGTTGGGATAACCTCAGGCTATGGGTATCCTATAGTGAGGTTGAACCTCTAGGATTTTTAATGAGGCTAGTTCCTTAGATGTTTTACTTCATCTCTTATTTCCCATGCTAAAATCTACTATTGACTAAGGAAAAGGGATAGGAGGATAACATAAAAAATAAATATGAGATAAGGGATATGATGCACCAAATAGAGAGTGACCCATATAAGCATGAAATAAAAGCTAATTCAACATAAGGTAATTCTTGTTCACACAACCTCACAAACTAGTTAATTTGCATACATGTTTCATAAACTAGGCTCACCAAACAATACATGAAATAAAGAGGAATTTCAAAATTCACAACAAGCTTCCATTAATGGTGGAAAGATCTCAATTTCAAACTTGAAACTAACTTTAAAAAACCTAAAAATGGGCAAGAAAGAAGGACAATGGACATGGAAGAACATTTCTTCATAAGGCCATCATGCACAAGCTTGCTAGGCACAATTTTCAAGCAAGAGATAGGTAAAAATTGATCTTTATTGCTTCAAAAGGTCTTTCTTACAAATTTTGATAGGGTTTCTCCTTGTGAAATGAGGATATTTTTTTTATGGGGGAGCCAATAGAGATATATGAAAAAAGGGAAGAAGAAAAAGAGAAGAGGCAAGCAAATAGAATTCAATAAATGAGATCCAACCACCCTTTGTGAATTCTTAACCACATTTGGGTTAATTATAACTAATCCTTCTTCAACAAATTAACCACCATTAGCTCCAATAGTATTCAATCCCTCTCATTGGTTGAGAAAAAAACTAGAAGATAAGAACTTGTTGAGGATGATGATGTCATGATCCACTAAAAAGGAAAAGTCTAAGAATGTCTTTAATGCTCAAGCTACCTTTTCTAATCACCTGATCTTCATCTTTCACTTTTACACCATCTTTCACTTGTCTTACATATATAAGGAAAAAATCCCCATAACTTTTAATCTTGACAGAGTCATGCTACCTCTAAATTGAGTGATCGTTTGTCAAAGATGATGGCCATGTCAAAGGATGAGAACCTCTCCATTAATTGTATACACCAGCTCCTAGTTTGAAACTTGGGCCAAATCTTTTCTATAGATGGCAAACCAATCTAAGGACATTGGTTTTCCTATATCTATTTATGTCTATATAATTCTATAGATTTCATAGCTTCTTTTAATATTTTTAAATGCCAATGTCTACTTGTAGGGGTTCAAATTTTGATATTTCTAGGCCCATCAACAATTGCTTCAGATAACTCGTTTCAGCCATTTTATTTGAATAATTTTCTTAGACCCTTCCCACAGACAATTTTTCTGAAAGAATTCATGTCTTCAGACTTTATGAAAATGCCCCTTTTTGAAAGGGAGGTACCCTTTAGCTTTCATGAAAGTGACCCCCTTATTTATCCTTTAAAATTTTGAAAAAGCCCTTCAAAAGAATTGAAAAGCACCTTTTGGATTGTCTGTTTGGACCTTTCAGAAAGAAGACCCCTTCAAAAATTTGCAAATACCCCTCCAACTTTGTGAAAATGATCTTTTGAAAAAAAAAATTGGCCCTTTGTGAAGGAAAAGTACATTTTGAAAACGTTGAAAAGGTCCATTACAAATGAAAAGTACCTTTCAAATTCCTTTGAATGGAACGTTGGAATTTGAAAATGCCTTAGACCTCTTTGAAATAGTCCTCAAGAAAAATTGAAAAGGGTGCCTTTTTCCCTAAGAAAATATATCTTTCAATACTTTGAAAAGAACCATTTTCCCTTTGGAAGTGACCTTCAAAAAAATGCAAGAGCTTTAGTATGTGGGCCAAAAATGGCCAACATTTCTAGTGACTCACAGGGAAGCATGCCTACTATGTTTGAGAACCCATACCACTTGCCTTACCTAGTCCATTGGGCATGAAGTCATTAGCCTCTACAACTTAGCTGGTCTAAAATTTGATATAAGGTGGACCCTTTTTGGAACTTCCTCTTGAAGCAACAAGGACAACAAGAAAAAAACAAACACTATACCCAAGGCACTTAGGGAAGGGAAACATGTAACTAAAAAGATGTGCACAAGGCACTTAGGAGAAAAAAATAAAGGGGGAGCCAACGAAGACATATGAAAAAAGGGAAGAAGCAAAAGAGATGAGGTAAGCAAATAGAATTCAATAAATGAGATCCAACCACCCTCCATGAATTCTCACCGACATTTGGGTTAATTAGAAATAATCTGTCTTTCACAAATTAACCACCATTAGCTCCAATAGTATTCAAGCCCTCTCATTAGTTTAAAAACACACTAGAAGACAAGAACTTATTGAGGATGATGATGTCATGATCCACTAAAAAAGAAAAGTCTGGAAACATCTTTCATGCTTGAGCTACCTTTTTTAATCACCTGATCTTCATCTTTCACTTCCATGACATCCTTCACTTGTCTTACACATATAAGGACAAAATCCCCATAACTTTGAATCTAGACTGAGTCATGCTACCCCTAAATTGAGTAGTTGTTTGTCAGAGATGATGGCCATGTTGAAGGATGAGAGCCTCTACATTAATTGTATACACCAACTCCTACTTTGAAACCTAGACCAAATCTTTTCTATAGATGGAAAACCAATCTAAGGACACTGGTTTTCCTATATCCATTTGTGTCGATACAAGTCTATAGATTATGTATCTTCTTTTGATATTTTTAAATGCCAACGGTTACTTTCAGGAGTTTAGATTTTGGCATTTGTGGGCCTGTCAACAATTCTTTCAGACAACTTGTTTCAGCCACTTTTTTTGGATAATTTTCTTAGACCCTTCCTACAGATAATTTTTTAGAAGGAATTCATGTCTTTAAACTTTATGAAAATGCCCCTTTCCAAAAGGGAGGTACCTTTCAGCTTTCTTGAAAGTGACCCCCTTTTTATCCTTCAAAATTTTAAAAAATCCCTTTGAAATAATTGAAAATCACCCTTTGGATTATCCATTTGGAACTTTTAGAAAGAAGACCCCTTCAAAAAATTTAAAAGACCCCTCCAATTTTGTGAAAATGATCTTTCAAAAAAAAATGTTTTGGCCATTTTCGAAGGAAAAGTACCTTTTAAAAATTTTGAAAAGGTCCACTTTGAAGTAATTACCTTTTGTATTCCTTTGAATGGATTGTTGGAATTTGAAAATGCCTTCAGCCTCTTTGAAATAGTCCTTCAGAAAAATTGAAAAGGGTCCCCTTTTCCCTGAGAAAAGATATCTTTCAGAACTTTAAAAAGAACCATTTTTCCTTTGGAAGTGCCCTCTAGAAAAATTCAAGAGCTTTAGTATGTGGGCCAAAAATGGCCAACAAGTACTAAGATAGATGCCATGTTTCAATGCCCTCTCACTTGTCTTTGTTCTAAAAAAATCCAATGTACTATCTAAAATTATTGTTGAAGGAGCCCCAAACCTTGTTATTATACCCTCATATAAGTCAAGAAATAATATTTAATTTCCCTCCTTGAGAGATACATCTTCCACCCATCTTGTAAAGTAATTTGTAGCAGTCAACACCACTTGTTACCAGCACTAGAAAGTGGATTAACTAAGCCTATGAAATCCAAACCCCATTACATAAAGGGTGCATCAATTTGGATTGGATGAAGAGGCAAGGCAACAAGATTTTTTTTACCATCAAATAGAGCAAATTTTGGGCACTTCCTTACCCAATCATGAGTATCTTTGAATATATTAGGCCAAAAGTATTCGGCCATCATAATCTAAGGAGATATGGTTCTTAGAGCAAAGTGACCACCAACTAGTCCATCATGAAACTCAAATAGTATTTTATCAATTTGATCTGATTCTATACATCTCAAAAACACACCTAAAAATTCTGTCCCAAATAATACTCCATCAACATGTACATAAAGAATGGATTGTAATCTAAAGTACCTTCTTCTAGCTCTATCTAGGCCTTGTGAACACTCACCGGTTTGAAGAAAATGGATCATATCTTGTGTCCAAATTCTCATCGATGAAGTTGAAACTATCATATGGTCATCATGGAGTTCCAAAACAACCTCTTTTTTCTCCTTCAAATCTGAAACAAGATGCTCACATAACCCCTTCCCTTTCACTAGCTTGGTTATCTTGATTTCGACATCATACTACATCACTTTTATAATCCAACTAGCCCTCTTTTCATTCCAATCTCTACTAAAAATAAAGTCTTTGACACTAGGGTAAGGTAAAAATATGTGAATCTTTTTGTTATATAACATGTGCCTAAACTTATTTAGACTCCTAACAACTGAAAGTACTTACTTCTTAATATAGGTGTATCTTACCTCATAGCCTTCCAAACTTTGAATAAAGGAGGCAATGGGTTTTTCTAAATTTTCCTCATTTTATTGAGTAAGCATGGTAGAGATTGCCTCTTCATTTCCAAATGCATATAAGTTAAAATCCTTTGAGAAATTATGACTTGAAAGGGTTGGAGCTTGAACAATGGCTTGTTTGATCTCTTCCAAACTTTCCTTCCTCCTTCTTGTCCAAGTGAACACTTAATCCTTTTTTAGCATGGAGTTTTATGGCTTGACCAAGTTATAAAAATCAAGAATGAATCTCCTTATGAAATTTATTTTTCTAAAGAAATTTTGCAAACCTTTCTTGAGTTTGGGCAAAGTCAATGCCAAGATGGCACTCACCCTTTCAAGATCAATGGATGAGCCCTTCTTCAAGATAATGTATCCTAAGAGTTTGCCTTCATGGACAATAAACACACATTTATTTAGGTTTAGATATATTCCAAACTCTTTATACCTCTAAAAAATCTATCTTAGGTGATTCAAGTGATCCTTTACATCCTTGGAGAAAACTATTACATCATGAAGATACACCAACACAATGTCATTAATTAGTCCTTGAAAATCCATATCCATTACACATTGAAATGTAGTGCCAACATTAGAAAATCCAAAATTAATGTTCCTATAAGCATATATACCCCATTTAGTAGTAAATTTTGTCTTATATTGGTCACTTTCCTTCACTAAAATCTGATTTTACCCAAAATACCCATCAAGGAGAGAAAACCTTTCACTACCTGCCAAAACTTGTAATATTTGTTCCATGGAAGGGATGGGATAATGATCCTTTAGGTAAACTCTATTCAAGTCCCTAAAATCAACACACAACCTGATCTCTCCATTCTTCTTCCTAACAGGGACTAAGTTTGCCAACCAAGATGAATGCTTAATAGGAAAGATGATTTTAGACTTGATCAACTTAGTGAGTTATTTATTTATTCATGAGGAGCTCAATATTAGGATTTATTAGCCTATGTCTTTGCTTTATAGGCTTGGAATTTTCATCTATCTCTATGGTATGTTGAGCTAAGTTTGGGCCATATATTTTCAAGTCACTATACTCCCATGTAAAGACATCAGAAAACTCCTTGCATAACTCAACAAAAGTATGCTTCTCTTCACTAGTACATACCTTTCCAAGTGCAAACAACTTTTCCTTGAATATTTGTACTTTATCATAGTTTTCTTGTTTTAAATACATGCTTACCTTCTCTTTCTTCAACTGGTCATCATCATTGAATATGCTCTCAAGAGTGACTAGGCCTTTAAGAAGTTTGTTAGACTTTAATTGGACAATCTACCCTCCATATTATTTTTGTAGTTTGGATTGATTCTTGGCATAACACTTATCTTCTTCTTGTATAAAAAGTGTTATTTATTTATCACTATCAAACACTTTCCAACTAGTGACATTATTTGGTATGGAGGGTCTTACAATTACCTTGAGATGTGGTTGATTCTTATCTTCTTTTATACCTTTTGGAACATCAAACTAAGCTCCAATTGCTGCCAACCTATCAGCATGTTTTTTGTCCTCTCTTGAAATGTATGTGATTTTGAAATCTTTAAAATCCTTCATAAGATCCCACACTCTATCCTTATAGGACTTAAGCAAAGATTTTTTTGTCAAATTCTATCCTCTAACTTGGTGCACAACAAGTTCACTATCACCATACACTTGCAACTATTTAATACCTTTTTTCCTATCCCATTCAAGGCCATTAATGACGGCCTCATATTATACCACATTACAAGTACAAGATAATTGAAAATTTAAAGTAGAAAAGTACCTTTCTTTAAAAGAAGAAACCAACATAGCTCCATTACCTGCCCCAATCTTGCTTCTTGACCCATCAAAGAAAAGATGCCATAAACCACCTATATCTTCACTTGGCTTCATCAAATTTAGAATGAAAGAATCCTCTTCATGCATATAATACACCCCAAGACTAGATTCCTCTATGAACTTGTAAGGATCATGCTCATAATTCTCATCTCCCCATTCATCTAAGTACAAATTAGAAACTCCTTCAAGGGAAGATGTTGGAGATTGGTCAATGTCGATTTCCTCTTCATCAATGATGGTAAATTTGAAATTTTCCACTTTAGGTGTGTAAGGCTCTAAGTGATTATGATGAATAGGTTCTAACTCAATCTTCGCCTTAGTACCATACTTTGTCTTAAACACCACGTAGGACCAAGTGGCTTCCAAGTATCCACCTATCTTAACTGTAAATTATCTTGACAAACAAATAGCAAAGTATGGAGGTAATTATGCCACAACCACATCATGAGGAATATAAAAAGTAGGAAAACCATGTAGGATTAAATTCAATTCTTTAACTACCCCCAAAAGTCTTGGCTGGTGATCCATCTAATTGTAAGACTCCTTTAGTCATTAGCTCATATTTGAGGCTTAATTTATCCACTATACACTTGGGAATAACTAAAGTAATAGTCCCACTATCTATGATGTAATTATGAACCAAGAAATTACCAGTGATTAAGGATACCTATAAAGGAGGAGTTTTTTCATTCTTCTTCACTTGAAAATCTATAGGTTGAGCTCCATTAACTAGGACAACATTTTCATTCCTAAATGAGCCAACTTGCTTACCTAATCCTTGTAATTCCTTTTGAAGCATATCTTTATACCCTGGTATTTTCAAAGAATCCCATAATTATATGTTCATGTGTATCTTCTTCATCTGGTCCACAACATTAATAGAAGAATTGCTCACCTTTGGGGGCTCCTTAGAAATACTAACTCCTTGTGGTGTAGCTTGTGAAGGTGGGTGAATAAGAGCTATCTTTACATTATAAAAATTTTGACCATCTTGCACTCTAGGATCTAAATTTGACACACTCACCATTGTAGATGATGTGGGGACCAAAACATGTCCTTGAGTTGTTCCTTATTTCTCTTCAACATCCCTTTTCTTAGACCTAGTGTTAGAGGCAACACTAGTATTCATATTGCTTAGATTCTTCAAGTGATTAATAGCACAAAATTCTCCCTCCAAATGATTTATGAGGGTAGAATCAATTTTTTTTCATCCATTCTCCATTCCACCTTGAATTGGTCCCTCAAAGCTTAGAACTTGGGAATCTTGATTACCTTGCATTGCCATGGTTTTATTATGTATTTCATTTGCATAAGCAACTTGTTCTTGATTTTGATCAAAATATAATTAGCATGGTTGTTCTTGAACCAAGTTATTTTTGTTGGGGATAAGATCTTTATAAGATGAGGGATAATTAGGATTGTAGCTATGATAAGGTCTAGCTTGGGTGATTTGACCTTGTCCTTGAGCATTACCTTGGAAAGGAGGCCTATTGGTTTTCCCAAACTGATTGTAGGATTTGTATGGACCATAAATTTTATCTTGTTGCCTTTTAATAGTAACCAATGCATTGGTAACACTTTGGAGAAAAATCTTGACTTCATGGATCTCATTTTTTGGGACAATGATAGACTTTTCTTGACTAGGAAAAGGAGCTAAAGTGGGCAATGCAACATGGCTAGGAGGTTGAAAATCAAGGAATAATGGCATTAGTGGCCTAAGATAAATCTTCCATGCTTGAATAAGACAATTACTAGCATTTATGGCTATCTCATAGGCATCAGGGAATGTATTCCCACCCATGGATTGGATCATCATAACTACATCACTATTCGATGCTTTTAGATAGCACAAGAATGCATATTTTAGAGTAGGTTTCATAAGGGTTGGGATCCTATCCCATGTTTTTTTTAAATATAGTGTTAAATTATTACATAAAATATTTTGGTACCCTCTTGATAGTGGTCAATTTCTCAGCTAAAGATAGATGATCACTCTTTTCTCCAAACCTCTTAGTCAATAGATCTCCTAATTCATCCCATGAACCAATAGAATTTTTAGGTAGAGTCCCATACCAATTAAAAGCTTTTCATTTGAAGGAAATTTTCAAAAACCTAATATCAACATTCTCTTGAATGATATTATGAATATTACATAAGTTTTATATGTTTCTAATATGTTCAATGGCAGTAATAGGACCCTCTCCACTAAAAGATGGATAACTCTTAAGGGCTACTCCTATAATATGGTCATACTAGGCAAGATTCAAAGGAGATGATCCAGTGAAGGATAAAAAAGGTTAGTTTTTATCCATCTTGGAATGTGACTTATGAGTATTAGGTATTGAACTAAATAAGAACTTAGGCTTCTTAAACACCAACTCTCTTGAATATGGATGAGTATTCACAAACCTAAACCTTTTGGCAGAATATGGAGGTAATTACATAAACTCAAAGGGTATACCTTTAGTATCAAACCTAGTGGTAACCTTTGGCATGGAAATTAGGAAATGATCAGCAACCAAAGATTTGAATGGAGTCTACAAGTATTGAATGTAGATGTCCTTATAACAGTAACTATGCCAAGATAGTACCAATCTTGGACAATCTTCTAGGACTTAGAGTCCTACCAGGTGTGCCAAAAACTATTGACACTTGGATTTTCACCCCTAAGGAGATGCCTAAGTCTCTTCATCCAAGTGGAACAATGGAAACATCCCTCTTGCTGTGGGTGACAATGTTGAGAGATGAATCTCTTAAAGGGCCAGTTCCCTTGATGCACTATTTGAATTACTTTCTTACCTATCAACTTTGGATGAAAACAGTTAAGGAAAAAACTAAAAAAAAATAAAAAAGGTGATGCACCAATGTTTAATCTCCTCCTATTGACTAAATTTATATTACTTAAATCCAAACAAATATTTTCTTACACAAACTCACAATTCAAGATGCATTGTCACATCAATGTTTCATATGTTAGATTCAAGAAGGTATTTGATACTTAGGAGGGTAATGGATGACTCCAACAAGGAATATATTAATAAAAAACTTCTAATACACCTATAAACCTAGAAAATAATACTAGAAAAGACCTACAACAATATCCTTAATGCACACTTGGTAGACAATCAAAGATAACATGCTAGAAAATAAGATTTTCTACTAGACAAGACCAACAAGATTGCACTAAAACTCAATTGCACAACATGTAAGTAGTAAAAATCACTTTTTTGTTCCTTAAATAATCCTTCAATTAAAAAATTGGCCAGGGTTTTACCATCAACCAATGGAGGTTGCTCAAAAAAGCCAAAAGAGTCCATATTTATAGCTTTTGAGAGAGATACAAGGTAAGGGAAGTCCAAAGGTCACTTATACACATGTCAGTTATATAAAAGAGGTTAAAATTTCATGGTAAATAGATGTTAAATGATACATACAATTTCAAGGGGTCCAAATGTCCATACAACTCATGAAACTGATGAAAAGTGTCTCAAAATTCCTTATCTTGGCTCAAAAAATTGCCTTCATCATTTGGACATGTTTGAATGTCCCACCACTAACTATGGATAGGTATGATGATTTTAATAAGAGTTAATTCCTTCAGCCATGAAATTTCATTCATTGGTTTCATTTCTACTCCTCTGGAAACTCTTAGAATGAAGCAATCATTGTTTATAATCTAGAAAACTCCTTGTTTCAGTCACCCCTCACACTTGGCCTCAAAAATGCATTCAATTTTCCATGTAAATATATGGGAGGGAGTTATTGACACTTTTAAATAACCTCCATGGTCTTATACTTCTCAAATTTACTTTAAAAACACATCCATTTGAGCTTTACACACTTTTCACTTCTATGCTCACTATGCCAGTTTTGACTAGCTAAAAGGAGAGCTCTAGTAAGGACATTTATAAGTTTTTTCATATAATAAAATGACCATAGGGATTTATAATTTGTCTTTATCCTCTCTCCAAACTTTATTACATATTCTCAAACTTCTTAGAACCTATAAAACATAGAAAATTATGATAAAAACACTTTTTTACATGTTGTCCATATAGTTATGTACATCTTCTTTGCATCAACGAGATCCTAAGTGAGTATTCTCCATGATCCAATAGGTTTCATTTATAAAATATTCCATTTTAATGGATCTCCATGCTTGTTTTCTCCATCAGATTCCTCTAAGGGTTTTAGTAAGGTTGTAGATTACTTTCTACTCTTAACTATTGTTCATAAAGATGGAACATTGAAATTCAAAATCAATGCCACAAATTGGTTTTTGGGGAACCTATCTAACTCCTCCTAACTCCTCTTACTCCCATTCATATCCTCCAAAGGGATGTGAGCTTCAAAATATGCCTCATCAAACTTGTTTCTTTAATTTCTTGCATGCTTGAGTTATCTCTAGGCCAAAAATAATCTTATTTCAAGTTTATTTGTATAAAAAAAACTCATAAATGTCTAAATTCACTCCATAAACATGCCTCAATCATTTGGATACCTCATTAAGGACTAAAAATGAAGGTAGATCCCCAATTGGCTCTAAGTCTCCTCAAAGGCCTAAAGGGCTTGGCATACCCCCTACTAGTTTCAACCACTTGGGCTTCTCTAAAATGATTAAGATGTTTTTTTATGAAAATTAACACCTCATTAATACTCAAAAATCCATCATATAACCTCTCAAACACTCCTTTCATCTCTTTTACCAATTAGACTAGTGGAAACTTGCTTAATTGGATTATGTGCATGAACAATTAGATCATCTTGAAGGGTTAGATATTGTGTGAGTGTTCCTAATCATCCTTAAATATTCCAAACACATCCCCTAATTTTAATTTAATATCCCAATGCCTCATATTAAGTATTTCACTCATTTTGGCACCCTTTACCTGTTTTGTCAAAATTCTGATTTTTATGAATGGCTGGTCTCTGAGACAAAATAGAGAGAGATATCACTCATCCCCATGGAAAAATTAAAGTATTTGGAGTTTTATATGGTTATAATGAGGCTCTTTACTAAAGGTAAATTTCAAACTCCCTCATTTAGGTACCTAACCAACTCAATTTGTCTAAAAAAAGAGGCTAAAAAACCCTATTTCCCTACTTTTTTCTCTAAAACCACTTGGCAATCACTCTTCCAAGCCCACACCATGCATTAGAGTTACTTAAACATGTTTATCACCCTCATTTCATGATTATGTATCTTTTAGGACCATCTATATCACTTTTTCCTTTAGATTCTTCGTGTTTACCCTTTGAACCAAGAGGTTTCCTAGCTTGCTTATACAGACTGTAGTCCATTTGCTAAGTAGTAAGGGAATTTGAGAACCTTATCAAGGTCTTGGTAACCTATTGGATCATAGTGTATCATATAATGATCATTTCAACCTACCTTTCATTTTTAGACAGTCTAGGCATCACTTACCTTTGCCAAGTTGTACCCTGATGACTGAGACAACCTTGTTTATTGATCCTTATTGTAGGTTTCCTTGATTTTTGCATTTGATTGTAATGTTAAGAAACCTATGCTTTAATTCATTTAGGTGGCACAAAGTGTATTTATAATATTTCATACATTTAATGCCCTTAAACACCCTTTAAACCTAAAACTATATCACTATCTTGCAGATTGAGACATTTGTTATTATTGACTTGCCTGTAGGTGATTTTCTCATTAAAAATGTGTTTATGATGTGTGAAAGTTTTATTTAATTCACCTCATTCTCACAAAAATTCATGCTCATTCCTTAACCCACATTTAATTCCCTTTAAACATCACCAAGCATTAAAACTATCTCAATGTCCCTTTGACTGAGACTCCTTGGGACATGAGCCTGCTACATGTGTGTATTGGGATTATTGAAACCTATTCATGATTTTGAAAAGAATTTATTATAATCTTGATATTCACCTTTCATTTGCATTCACCTTGAACTTATCATGGATGGGTTAAACACTATCAAAAACCTTGACTAAGATACCTCAATCCTATGTGACCCCTACTTTGAACTGAGCCTATAGTCTATTTACTTGATTTCACATTAAACACAACTCTTACAACCTTATTTAGGTATCTATATACCCTAATAAATCTATCATCATACATTTTCCATGTTCATGGTTGGGAAGGGGTCTATTTCAAGTATTTCAAACCTCCTGCTCTCTGCCCTACTTACTTGACCTATAGATGCATATTTGAGACTTGAGAGGTGTTATATAAGTGGATTATAGGGTCTTGTGAACTCCAATTACTTGATAATTCATGGGTTTCAACTTTTTCATGCTCACTATATTCCTCATAATTATCTTAACTTTGAAAATTGAATCTTTACTCTCTAGCTGAGAACCTTCAATACTAACCTTACTTGTAGGTCAAGATAGGGCTTGAATGGGATGATTATAATGAGAAAAGGTCTTTAAATCCACCTTGTATCTCCCCACACTATCTATCCATCTCATAGTCACTTTGGATAGACTAAAACCACATCAAGTATGCACAAACCATTCCTTCTTCTTGTTTAACTTATCTAATTGGACCGAGACACCTTTAGGTGTCATTTTCCTATATAAGGGTACTTATAGGTAGCCTAAGAGGTGAATAAGACTCCATCTAAACCTTTATATTGTTTACTTTGGTCCCATTTTGTCTTTTTATACTAGTCTATTCATTCAATCCATGTTTTTATGCTTGGAATTGTCCTTCAAGGTGACAAAAGCCAGTCACCACTACAGGCCTGTAGACATCATTAAGGTTTTTAAGCGCTAAAAAACCATCTTTCCCTTGTCCTTTACTCTTAAAATTTGGTAGGGTCTTTTTCCAATGGTATGGTTACAAGGTTCACCCTTTTAGATGTCTTGAATCTTCTTGAAAATTGCCTCAAAAGGTCCACCAAAACCTCCTAGAGCTCTATTTTTCTCCTTTAAGGATTCCATCCCCAAAATCAATATTTGACCTTCCAACATTATTCCATGCTTATTTTGTATTCTAGGAGTTTTATATGGGTCTGTCAAGGCCTTCTTGTCATGAGAATGAAAAAAGGAAGTGTGAAATTGATTTAGCCCTTCTATACACACCTAAACTCATACTCAGCCACCTGTAGAAGGTTGTTTTGAGAAGCAAATAGTGGATTGAGGTGTGGACCACTATAAACCATGAGTATAAAATAGACTCACATGAATTTTATGAACCTCCAAATGCACTTCAATAAAAACAAGGAGTTTTGACACACATCCATCTCCCCTTACACCAGTATGACATCATCAAGGGCTTGTAAGTGCATGTTTTGGGTAGAATATGTGGGAAGAGCATAGAATTGAGGTGAAACATGATGGTATATAGCTTATAATATCCAAATGTTATTATCACTCCTCAAATATGTGACCTCCATTTTTTGAAACTTAGAACCAGCTTCAAACACCTATTACAACATGAAGATCACCTATATGTACATGGAATTCAATAGACAAGGGCATTTCATGACTGAGATGCTTGGGACATGAGCACATGGTCAAATATACACCTAATTTAGCATTAAAATGTAACCTCACTCAACCTCCAAAGTCTTGAAAAATCAAAAACACCTCCATTACCACTTCATGCACAAGAACAAGCTTATGCATAGAATTCTATTGAAACTAAGCTTGAAGTTGGAAAATGGAGCAAGACAAGCTTGAAGCTACTCAAAGAATTCCATGGTGAGATAAAAACATGAAAATAATTATTGAAATGACCTAGGGACTTATGGGACACTCTTTCTCAGTTGTATGAAACCTCTACAAGGGAAAAAACTCAACAAGCAAGAGACATCTCAGCTGGAACTACACCTAGTGGTACCTCCTTGCAATATGAACTAAAACACACATCCAAACACTATGAAACTTAAAAAAAATATTGGATACCATGTGATAAATAATTATACATCTCATGTATCTAACATCATTAATTGGTTCATATAAATTTGGTAGAAATGGAACAAAAACTATAGGGTGCACCAAATAGCTATCAAATCTACACAGTCAACTTGTTAGCAGTGGTTCATAAAAAAAAATTACCAATATTAAAAATAAATATATTAAAATTAATTTATCATAGTTTAATATCATCTCCCAAAATCATTTGTCTTGAAACTGCCTTTGCTTCTCATACCGATCAAAAAATTGAGGCTCACTTCAGTTTGTCCAGAAAAACCAAAAATGTGTAGAATATTTTTGGACTAAAAATGACACTTACAAATCAAAAAAATCATGTATATTAGTTTTACAAATATTATGAGACCCTCCCCCCATTATCTTACACATATGGCACACTTCCCTATGTGTCGTATAAGTGCCACTTTTCCTCTTTTTCAATTGATTTCTACAATTTCAGTTAGGGAACCTGCAAGGTTCTGATGTAACTAACATGTATAAAATCTAAACTAACCTATTGTATGTTTTTAATGAAAATATGATGCTTAATAACCTTGGTAATTGTGTCAATTTCATTAATGACCTCTACAAGTACATAAAATGACCCCAAATAGACAAGTTGACTAAAGCAACTAAAACCAAAGCTAATATGGCCTTAAATGACATCATATAACAAGTAATACTTCCTATGACAATAAATTAAGACCCATTAAAATGTTTAAAATCAAAAAAAAATCCTAGGGGTGCCCAAGTTTGACTAAAAGTGAAATTTGGTCAATAGTTACTTATAAGTTATAGGTCCATTTGCATTGTTTGCACTATATTTCACTACATATCTTCAGTAGAATCTTGGATGGTTTGAAATTTCATTTACCATCACTCTCTCTTTACCATCCACTCTCTTTGTGTTTAAGTTCTACTATTAGGCCTAATAGATAATAAGGAAAACATTAGGCCTATCTATACCTCATAGATCTTCACCAAAAGATAACACTGTGTTGAACAAGGTCTCATTTTGGAGAAGTTAAGGTAACATCTCCACCAAGCAACCTTTCCAACCTGTAATAAGGATGTAGGTATATCTAAAATATAATGGCTTTACCATTGTCACCATGATCTTCTCTATACTCTCAAACCTGATTGAAGGTCTTAATTGAGTTCAAACATCTCCCATTCAACACTACTCTACCACTTTTGGATTGAACTCAGACCACTATTTGAGGTTGGATGTAGGTCTATCAAATAAAGTCTTTAGTCCCATCATAATTGATAGTTTGAGATATATTACCGATATCAATAGTGATGATAAAAGGGGCTAAAAGATCATTTTGGATATTTTGAAGAATTTTTTAATTCATGATAGGTTGAGGAATAACATTTCCTAGGGCATCTCTAAGAGGTGGAGGAATAAAATTTGGATTGGCTTGAGCATTGAGAACCAGGGGTTGATTAGCCATATTGATCAAATGACATTGTAATTACATCATTTGAGAGGTGTTAAAAGTTTTTATTATGTTCATTTGTTGTATGACTTGTTCAAGAAGTTGATTCATATCAATTGGTGGGTTAGTTTTTGCAGGGGAACTCCCCAAATTGGTATTAGGGGGAGGGTTATTGGAATGTGGATTACCAGTGGGATTGTTAGATAGATTTGTGTCAATTCCTCCCACATTATGTTGAACAGGTTGAAAAGGAGAATTATATTGATAGGTACAAAAAGGATCGGATCCACCTACCTCATCTTGAGATGTGATTTGAACCATGTTACAATCCACAGATGAAGGAGTGGAAGAGGTGCTCCAAGAGTGAGGGTTATCTTGGGAGGTAAAGAGAAGGAGAAAATAATACCCCATATAGTGTCTAAATGGATTTAATTTTTTCAAAAATATTTTAATAAAGGACTTCATGATGTTTGGAGAAAGGAACAAAATGTTAAGGAATGATAAATAGAGAACTAAATCATCTAAATAAGAGAGCAACAGCAACAATCAGATACAAGGTCGACTGGGTCGATTTTGTATTATTGAAAATGGATCTAAGAAGAGTGAAAAGTCAACTAGGTTGACTTAGTACTACTTAATAGAAGGAAAATAAGAATACATAGTTGACCATATTGACTTAGTACTATAGGCAGGGCAAATGATAGTCAAATAAGGATATAGAGTCGACTAGGTTGACTTGGTACTTTATCCTGATTGGCAAAAAGGAGTATTAGGTTGACCAAGTTGACTTAGAACTAAAATTATGGAGAAAGATACTTTGATAAGGATACAGAGTCAACCAGGTCAACTTATTATTGTAACCTAATTAGCAGAAAGGAGTACTAGGTTGACCAAGTTGACTTAGTATTGCAAATAGGGAAAAAGATAGTCTATAAGAGACAATGTCAAACAAAATGATAGTGTGATAAAAATAGAGAAATATTTTATTATGTAAGTGAAAAAAATAATGGAAGCAAACACATAAATAATTATATCAATGAGAATTATCCAATTGGGGCACACAACATAAAACCTTGCATCAATGCTAGTCATTGCCATATTTTACAATATGACACACAATGATCAGAGAGAAAATAATCAACCAAAAAGTAAATGTTAACTAAGTGGTCATCTTGAGTGTTTTTAGGTTATTATAAAGTGATATTTTAAGTGTGATAGGGAAGTTGGCTAAAAATAGGGAACTATAAAGCAACCTATGGATAGTTTCAAGATGTTTAGGCTAAAAGGGATCTATGTTGGCAATGGTACTGACTTAGCATTGGCACATGTCCCCTCACTTCATAATCCACTATCATTAAGGGTGTTGGGTGCTTATCCAATATATACCATTAACCACGTGTTTATACTTGGCCAAAAAACCAAGTCAGATTTCCCCTTAGTGATGAAATCCAAGTAGCTAGGCCTTGGGAAGACAAATGTTAAATGCATTTTGAATATTGTGTGATTTGGTAGTATGTGAAAAAAGATAAAAATAGTGAAACTAATTGGAAATTTGAAAAACCACATAATTAGACTATGTGAGCTACTCTAAGCATACAAATAGCTGAAAATGAAAGTGTGAATTAATTACTAACATATAGTTGTTAATTCCCAAATTAAGAATGGTATAGGGTCGATTCAAATGACACTGTATGCAAACATTATAGAATAAATTTTACTTGATCACTACTATTATATAGAAGTAAGAGTATATAATAACCAAGTCGACTTAGTCTTATAGACAAAAAATAGGCTATAGAACTAAGTCGACTAGGTCAACTTAGTCTGTTATAGGATTACAGTTTTGAAGACTACAAATTTACACAAAATAAAATTGTAATGAAGTATTGAATTAATAGAGAGATAAAGATAGGAACCTTGGTGGGTTAGAAGATGATTAGGATTAAAAAAATTCTACTATAGTCCCTTGAAAGTTGCTTGCAAGTTCTACAAACTAAGTCGACTAGGTCGACCTAGTTTTATGAAACCCTATATGATTAAGCCTGATAAGATGAATAAGTTGACCTACATGACTTAGTCTGTTATCTAGATGTTGATTGAAAGACTAAGTTGACCTGCATGACCTAGTTTGTTATTTTGGATGTTGACTAGAAGAATAAGTGAACCTGGTTGACTTAGTTTATTATTTTGGATGCTGACTAGAAGACTAAGTTGACCTAGTCAACTTAGTTTGTTATATGGAACTAAAGAAGAGTATTGTGTCAACCTATCTAATCCATTAACCTGTATCTGATGAAGACCTACATAGAAATAATAGAGTCATTTTGATATGATTGTGTGTTAAACATGTGCAGAGAATTTAGAAATATATTGACCTGGTTGACTTGGTATTGTAAATATAAAAAAACAATAAAATGGTATAAATCAAGAGCATGAAAGAAAAATTGCAAGGGTTAGATTTATGTTGGGTTCACCAAAATGTATGCAATGGTAAATGTGGTAGATCTATAAATCAATCTTAGCTCAGAGAAGATAGATCCCACTTACACTTTTGATTGTGGATAATTAGATAAGTGGGGTCATCACCAATATATATTTGCCAGACCTAGACAAGGGATCTTTTACCACATTAATATCACTAGGGAGGGTTCTAAAGCCTCTAGTCAACCAAAATTATGCAATAACCCTAACTAGGTCCTATGTTTCATATTTACTAAACTAATAACAAGTAAAGTAAAAGTATAATCTAGTGCTCACCAAAGGTTGTGGCACATCATGGGGGTTAGTAAACATAAAACTAAACATGCATAAGAGTATCATATTTAAGTTATGTATAGGTAAAACCCTTAATACATGGAGATATCAACATTATTCAAAGTCCATTACTTATGTTACTTCTATCTACTAAAGAGAGGATCAAAGTTAGAGTTACTTACTTAGAAGACAAACCTATCGAGACTCAATCTCTCCCTTGGCCAAAGGTTTTTCACAAGAGGTTTTTTTGGTTTGTAATGATCACTAAGAAAGTCCAAAGCATCTAAAACTTCTCCACAAGACAATATTTTTTTTAAGTAAAAACCCTAATCTAAGACTCCTCAAGTAAAATGGTGTAAAAATAGATTGTAAAGAAGCGTAAATGAATAATAACTCTTGATTTCTCTCTAAGAATGGAAAAATGGATGTGTTTATATAGGCATATCTAACCCTAAACCCTTCCAAAAATTTTGGTTGACAAGGTCAACCCGGTCGACCTAGTATTGTAATTAACAAAAAACATACTAGATAATAAACTATGTCAGACATGGTTGACTTAATTCTTAGTGAGATTTGTAAATAATAATATAGAGTCAATGTGTCAACATAGTCATGTAAACTACTAAAAAGGGGTTTAGGTTATGGAAATGGATAATGAAGGTGGTAAATGACTAGAGGAATGTGAAAAATAGGAGATAAATCTTAAGGAAATGGTTTTTTGAGACAAGTGTGTAGATAGTAAGTGGAAAAAAGGACAACAATCATGTGAAGCACCAATGATATGCCCACCCCTTTCTCGGTGTACCCCTTAGGGCGTGCACTTAGAAATATTGAGACTCAAGGTGTACTTTCAAGATAGAAAGCATCAATATTTGATAAATTTTGAAAATATTATTTGTATACACTTCATATCTGAATTTTATTCTTATGGATTAATTTAATTTAACTTTAAAATATAGATTGGTAGAGGTTCATAATTAGTGTAAATTAAACACAATGGATTGAGTCATTAAAAAAAATTAGTTTATTGAATCCCTATTAGTAATTTATATTTTCATTTAATTATTATATTTAATTCACTAGAAAATTATAAGTTTTTTGAAAGAGTCAACAAAATTGCTAGTTAATTTACACCTACATGGTGATTATGAAAAAATATTATCCAATAAAATTATGTTTGTCGTATTGGATTAAATAAGATATTATATAACTTTAAAGGGTTTCATTGTTAAAATTATCCCTAGACAGAAGTTTTCAATCTTGAATAACAACTTCAGAAGTTCAAATGATAATCTCTTGATTTTGAATAGCAGTCTAATGAGTTAGCAAGGTGGCTTCAAAACTTGAACCATTTGAATAACCTTTTGATAATATAATTACATATTAATGAACTAACTCAACATTATATTGAATTAAAAGATAGTTAATGTAATTAAATGGCATATTCAACAACTTGAATAAAAGTTTAGGAAGTTGAACAACTATAAGACCTCTTCAACCAATTTGCATGATAATAGGTCAACTCACACTAGTGCACTAAAAATGATGAAACATGTAATGTGAAGAGAGATATTATTGGACTTGTATACACTAAATATAAATTATAAATCACCTTAGTATTGTATACTTTGCAAGTACGTATCATGGATTTACCCTCCAACTCCTATACCTTTCCATTGTTGAAAGGCTCAAATCAACTATCTCTTGTGCCTATTTCTTATCTCTTAGTTTGATCATATATTATTCTGGCGATTAGGTTTTCTATAATTTTCAAATTTTTATAAACATGTTTATTATCATCCTCTACAAGTTTTAGATATGTACCTATTTTCTAACTTCCCTAACACATCCATCCCAAATAAATTCCTACATCAATGCAAGTGTCATGTGCCAAACTAAGTGTTCAGTGACCTAAAGTCATCAAATTTCCAATTTTAACATGTCCTTATGGTTGACCTAAGTGATTTAATGTGAGATATTTCTTGAAAGGATGGTATATATGCATGATCAATCATCATTCATTACTCACCTAGCAAAGACTTAGAAACTTAAAAATAAAGTTACCAAAGGCATTTAATCAAGCATTGAAGTGATCAAAGCTTCTCTATTATTTTTTATGTTAGTATCAATCATAGGGACAACCCACCTATAGGTATAAAGTACTAAAGGAGCCTTCTATGAACCATATTTTCCAAGTTACAAGCTATGCCACTCTATGTTTTTACTTATCACACGTGGCACCTTTATGCACACATGAACCAACAACAAGGGGATAACTACATGAGTCTAAGGCCTTATTCAAATTATTTTCTATGTGATAAGTTAGCTTGACACCATGTTCCCACTAACCCATTTTTCCACAATCACTCCAAGGGCGAGGAAGCTAGAGTTTGATCATTTGACAAAGAATGACAACTTATGCATGAGATCTGAACATACCATATCAAAGGAAACATAAAACCCAAAAGGTTTCAGGTGGTTACATCTAGATCTAGTCAATATTATATATTTCACACCTGCATGCAACTCAAACACTAGCATCGATGCAATTATCTAGATCTAACACAAGCATCTGGAGCCATAGAATTCTAGAATCTGATGATTGATCTAAAATCCTAATCCAATCCACTTCTAATTTGTTTCAGCCTAGATCTAAATGTGCATAGTAAACAAGATAAGTACTTTCATTTTCCATTTATTTCAATGTCAATCAATAGTTGTACTTTTTATTTTTAGCATATCTCAGTATAATAAATTTAGGATATTGTTTATCTAAGTTTGTAATTAATTCACCTATCATAAATATGTTTATCACCCTTATGCTTATTATTTTTTATATTTTTAACCCTATATTATATTTACCAATCTTAATTTATGGTTAAACATTTGGTGAACATGACCATTGGTCCCATAACCCTAGATATTGATCTATGATTTTTTGATTCTTTATTTTTGATTTCTAATTTCTGATCTATCAATATTCACAAGTTAAAAATAATATTTAAATGTTAAAAATATGTGAAATATGAATACATCTATTTCCCATTATGGGTTCTAATTTATTATTATAGTTACGATTTGTTATTATAATTACTTGATCAAATCTATCATTCAATGAAATAGGCAAATGCATTAATATAATGAGAGAGTTTTAAACTTAAAGGAACACTTGATCTCCCTTCATAATGTATTTTTTAATAATATATATCTGGTAGTATCTAGACATCAACGTGCATGCTCTCAACCATCCTTTTCACCTAGATCTTATTTGAGTGATAGCCACCATCTTGCACCCATTATTCACCCACAACTTATATCATATTTTACAATCCATGTTGTCACTACTCAAAAAATTAAAGGTGTCCAAACTAATTTTACACCTATTAATATATAATAATTGCCTCTTAAGCTAAATTTAGTGATCAAATTTAAGGGATATGACCTTGTTGACCAATTGAAAAACATACATGCTAAGATCTCAATCCTTGAACTTCTAAATAAATCCATTATCTATAAGGATATCATATATGAAGCATTATGTGATACCCAATTTCCAAGTGATATTTAACTAGCTTACATTGTGGATATTATGCAAGACATCAAAAATAATGCAAAACTCATTATCCTTGATCCAATAGATTTACCATCTAAGGACATTATTGACCAAGATTTTCCTTTGTTCATATAAGTGACTATGCATATCAAGGGAATCAAAAGAGTGCTCATTGATAATGGATCTTTCCTAAATATTTGCAACATGAATTTCCTAACCACCATGGGTATTAGCATCAACCTTATTAAAAAAATAGTTATGCATATCAAGGGATTTGATAATTCACATAACCCTCCAATTGGCCAAATCACATTAGATGTAACATTGGGGCCAAAAATGTTTCCAAATACATTTTAGGTAATGTCTTGATCACTACATTATAATTAAATTTTTGGTAGACCTTAGATACATACAGTGGAGGTCATCTCATCTACATTACATCTATAAAAAATTCATACATTATGGGACCTTTATTGACAATGCTAGTCAATGATGAACCTTTCAAATTTTATAAAATGATACATTTTGATATAGAGGTCATGCCTACAATGATGCCACCTAAACTGTTAGTGTAGGTTTTCATTCAATTTAATGGTTTTTCCTTATACATATTTAGTTATCTTGTTTAGGTGTCTTTTTAGGTCATGGTGAAAGATAATCCCACATTCATGAGGAAGTGAGGACATGTTTATCTTTCACCTATATAATGTACCTTCATAAAAAAATTATGTTTAATAATGTTAATGCTAATATTACAATCTTTCAATTTTTTTGATTGTCTTTTTTATTCATGTTTGATTTTACTACTAAAAGTAATTTCTTCATGCATTTTACTTTATCCAATAAATCCTCAATTGTGGCTCACTCTGACATGGTATCAGATCTTTTCTGGTAGATGAATGGCATTGTTCCTAATGTGAAATCTTAGTTTTCAACTTTCATTTCATAGATCTACCATTAGTTGATAGAACATATTAAAGATTCACCCTTTCCTAGATTTTACTCTTCTTTTGGGTCCTCTGTTGATCCAAATTCAAAAAATTAACAAGAGAAATATATCTCTTGTTGGTCATGTTTTATCTAGTAGGTTTTCATATAAAACAACTTACACTATTATATTTAAGTGTCAAAACCTTAGGATCAGTTGTAAACACAACCTAGTTTTATGATAGTCAATTTTTGCCATTTTTTTAGGGTTTTAGAACTTTTTCAATGATTTCATGTAAATCTTTAAAATATATGGTTTTCAAGGGAAAACATTTTATAGGTATTTTGAGATCTTTAATGGACCTTTGGTTTATATTTAAGATTTGTACCAAATCAAGTGTTTTTTGTGGTACATATATTTTTCATACCTATGTGCATACTATGAGAAATTCCAGCATTTTCAGCACTATGAGAATTATCTCCATATCCAACACCTAAAAGGACCTCTCTACCTCAAATGTTCCAAATCCTAATGACTACATAGATAGGCTAGATTCATGATGAAAATTTATAACATTAAAGCTATTGATTATGGGAGTAATCCATAATCCTAACATTGGGATTATCAATTGTTAGAATAGTCAAAAATATTGACATCAAAACTTTTGAATATCAAAGCAGTCCATGCCATAACATTAGAATTATCAACTTCAAGAGTAGTTATAAACCCTAACAACTGTAGTAACCCACTACATTCTTAACACGTTTATCTAATTATAATAAGTACTGACTATCTTGTCATCAAAACTTTTGGGTGCATGTGTAGTCCTAAACCCTACTACAAGAAGGTCTTACATATCTGATGCCAAACCCTAACATTAGTATTTTCAACTATAAAAGTATCAAAAAAACTTGAAAACTATGAAGAGAAATCCAAACTATAACGACGGCCATGAGGATGTCAAATTTAAGCTCATGAAGGGTGACACTATTCATTCAAAAAAGAGGGTCATTTTTTGGATTATTTCACTCGCCCATCAATCAAAGTGAGGGCGGAGAGCACCCATTTTAGGTCTTATCCCTTGGTCATATGGGAGTTGAGCCCTTGGTCTCTTTCAACCCAAAATTGTTTAACTTTTGCTTTAAGGGGACATAAGTTTTTGTGGGAAGTTAATGTCAAAAAAATTCACACCAAAATTTTGCACACCCAAATTTTTCAAATTAGATCACTATTTTTTATGATCAAGGAAAATTCAAACTTCCATAAATTTTAGCCAACAACTCTATTTCAGGTGTTATTTTTTTAAAAGTGCAAGTTTTTTTAGCTTTATGCATTGGTGATATTTTTATACCTTGTAAAATTGAACCTCTTTAGATTCCATGGGATTTCATATCATCATATTTCAAAACACATATATCAACACATACTTCCTTTCTACACCATGGATCTAAGTTTAGTTTTGATTCTTACATCATTCACCTACTGTGAGTGAAAATTCAAAGTGAAAATCATCTTTAGGAGTAAAAGATTACACCAAATCATGATGGGTATAAAAATATAACTGACACCTAAAATAGAGAAAATGAAGTGGTACAATAGAAGGATCAAATATTGTGGTATTTTATGCATGTCTATGTCTTCCAACTTGTTCTTTCATATCAAATTTTCAACAACTCCAAATCAAGTGTGTACCTTACTAGAAAAACTCTTTGAAAAGTAGGATGTTATGAGAAGTCATGAGTTGGAAAATGAGCTCATCGGTTTGAGCCCAGGTGATTTTGATATGATACAAGGCTTATTCACAAGTTTAAATCACTCGAGTTATAGTTGAAATTATGTGGCATTGACAAAAAGGATGAAGAATTTATTCTTTCCATCCTTGATAAACTAGGTTATGACTATTTTTTCTTTGTTTCTACCTTACACACCACCAAGTGTATCATTGGAGCTACATGGACCATGTAATCCTTGGATGACTTTGTTACTAACTTGACTCGAGAGTAATACAAGATTATTTAAATGGTCATGACATGTCTTAATTGTGAGTCATGACAAATAGAAAGGATTCTAGTAAAAAGGAAAATAAACATAACAATAAATATAGAGTAAAGAAAGGGTCAAAAATATGATATTAAGTCCAAAGCATCAAAAGAGTCCTCTTAAGACAAAAAATCCAAGAAAGAGAAACTCACATGTGGCTATTGAAATAAATCTAAACATGATGAATTCAAATGCATGAAGAAGCAGATTGACCAACTGACAAAACTACTTGAGAAACATAATATCAATGTTCCTAATTCTTCCAATCAAAGTTCATCAACACAGGAGTCTTCTAAGGTAAAAGACAATAAAAAAGGGAAAAGATAAGGTTAAATCATTTATTATAGTTTCATCCTCACCTTCCACATGGGTTATTTATTTTGGTGTATCACACTATGTGGATTCATCATAGGACATGTTGGAGCCTTATTATATGCCTTCCATCTTGTTGGGTGACAATACTTTTGTTGAATTTAGTTGGAGTCAATCTATTGAAGTGAATGATGGGACATTTCATGATGTTCTATATGTTTCCTCTTTATCCACCAATCTCATATTTTTTTATCAAATCACTCACATCGATTTAGGCAAGATAATTGAGTTCATGCCTAATTTAGTGGTTTAGGGAAGTAAATAGTGACTCCATTATTGTATTCATGATTGTATGTTTTCTCATATTTTTCACTTGATCAACCCTATATTCTATTGATCACTCATTCAAATGGGGTGAGTAAATTATGACATGAACGATTTGACCATCTCAACTATCGATCCTTGGAGCAACTCAATCTTCATGACGTGGTTTTAGGGTTTCCACAAGTCAAGTTTTCTGACAGAGTTTGCCAAGGTTACATACTTGGTAAACATCCTGAGGAGAAGCATGACAAGGTCAAATCATAGAGAGCTAAATAGATATTGGAGATTTTCCATAGTGATATTACTGGTTTGTTTCCAAAACCTTAATTCAATAAGACCAAATACATGCTTACTTTCATAGATGACTATTTGAGGTATACCTGGGTGTACTTCTTAAGTATAAATTTGATAATTTTGAATTTTTTTAGGACTTTAAGGCACTTTTAGATAAACAATTAGGTAAATCCATCAATATTTTGTGCACCATTAATGGTGGTATGTTAGTAACTATTTTGAATAATTTTGTACTTCAAAGGGGATTGAACTACAACATATAACTCCATATAGTCCTCATTAGAATGGTGTTACAAAGAACAAAAATAGGTCCTTGAAGGACATGGATAATTATATGCTCCACTCCAAGTCTCTTACACCTCAGTATTGGGCCAAGGCCATCAATTATGTTTAATATATCTAGAACCATGTTCCTCATAAATCATTGAGGGGAGTCACTCCTTTTAAACCTTACAATGATCATAAACCCACAGTGAATCACTTTTGATTATTTTGATCTCATGTTGTGGCCCACATTTCAAAGAAGAAATGTAAGGCAAAGGAACCTCAGTTTTAGTATTATATCTTTGTTAGATATTATAAGGGTTTTAAGGGATACAAGATTCTCCATCCTACCACCCATCAGTTTTTCATTATAAGTGTTTATTTTCAAAATATTCCTTAAAACTCCACACTTGACACCTCTCCCCCTTCCTTAGATGCAATGGGATTTGATGATGATTTTGATGATTTAAATCTTCCTAAGTAGCTTCTTGATAATCTAGATTCTTCTTATAGTTCTGATGATGAGAGTAGTAATGAGGATTCCCTTCCTCCTCCTAGAATATCCTTAAAGTATGAGGAATATCCTCTTAACTCCTTGAGCACTGGTCCTCTTTGTGCTAGATATACAATACAAAGTACTGGCCAAGGGGTTGGAGATCCATCAGACACCAAGTGAACCTGTTCATAATTCCAAGATGCCCCACATTTTTATTGCATCTACTTCCAATCCACAATCATTTCATGGGGCATCAAGCACTCCTAAGTGGGACACTAATATGAAAGAGGAGTATAGTTCCTTGAAGAAGAACAACATTGGGGATTTAGTCCCTCTTCCTAAGGGAAGAAAACTTGTTCAATGTAGGTGGATCTACTAAAAAAAATTCAATGGATGAGTCTATAGACAAGCTCAAAGCACATTTGGTAGCAAAGAGTTTTTTTAGGTACCTAGCATTGAATATACTAAGACACTTGCCTTAGTTACTAAAATAAACTCAATTCAACTCACTCTTGATATTACTTTAGCACATCATTGGGATGTTCATCAAATAGATGTGAAGAGTGCCCTTCTTCACGATGACCTCAAAGAGGAAATATACATGGAACAATCACAAGGATTTGTGTAAGATTCTTATATAGTTTTAAAAATTAATAAATATATCTATGGCTTCAAATAAGCCCCTTGAGCTTGGTATGCCAAGATGGGCTCCTTTCTTCCTTTGGTTAGGTTCACCAAATGCCATTCTAATCTGAATATCTAGATTTTGTGGACAGATGATTCATTGTTGATTCTGGTTCTCTACATGGATGACCCATTATCACAAGGAATTCTTCATCCACCATCATAGTAATGAAAAATATTTTATCTAATAGGGTATGAATGACTAACTTGGGCTTGTTGTATTACTTCTTTGGGCTTCAAATTTCTCAGTATGAATCTAGGATCACTATTGCACAATCCAAGTATGCTCTTGATTTTATTACATAATTTAACATGGCTAACTGTAATCCAACTCTGACTCATTTTCTATTTTGTGTGAAGCTTGAGGTTGATTTTCCATCTCCTTTAGTTAATGTTACCTCGCATCGATAATCTTTTTGGAAATCTCATATATATTACACACACTAGACCTAATATTTCATATAAAGTGGGCTTGGTCTCTAGATTTATGTAGGAACCATATGAGTTGCACTGGAAAGTAGCTAAGTAGATTCTTCACTATATTTTGGATACTCATATTTTTGAGATTCACTATGGAGCAGGCATCAACATCAACTTAATTAGTTATACAGATTCAGATTGGGCTAGTGATATTCAAAATTGTAAATCTACTTTAGGCTACATTTTTTCCTTCAGTTCAAGTTTGATTATTTGGTTAAGAAAGAAGCAAAATGTCATTATTTTATCTAATATAGAGGTATAATATAGAGGATATGTTAATGATGCCACTAAGGCTATTTAAATTTAGAGTATTCTCATTGAGTTTGGCATCTAATTTTGACAAATAATAGTCATCTTCTATGACAACCAAATCACAATCCAAATCTGTAGGAATCTATTCCTCCATCAATGGACCATGCATATCAATTTTCACATGAATTTCATTTGGGAACTCATCCATGAACAAGCCATTGATATATGTTACATATATATAATGGATCAAATTGTTGATATATTCACCAAACATTTTAATAAGAGTAAGTATATTCATTTACAAGCTCTTCTTAGGATTCAGGAAACTCTAACATTCTCCTTTAGGGGCATTTTATTGTACTTGGGTACTTGATCATGCCTTTATGTTGGGACCCAATTATACTACCCACCTAAGCTACACTTAAGGGGGGTGTTAGTGTAGGTTTTTATTCCGTTTGATGTTTTTAACCTACACATATTTAGTTAACTTGCTTAGGTACACATTTATGAGGAAGTGATGACATCAAAGATTTGATGCTTTCATAGTCCATATGATTATTGAAGCTTTTCTAGAAAAAACTATGTACATCATAAATGTTGAGAATTAAAAACTCATACACTATTTTTTCCAGAGAAGCTTCAATAAGTGAGGACATGTTTATCTTTCACCTTTCTAATGTACCTTCCTAAAAAAAGTATGGTTAATGATGTTAATTCTAATATTGTAAGATTTCAATTATTGAGCAATTACTTATTTTTGGCTCATATTTGATTTCATTACTACATATAGTAATTTATTCATGCATTCAAATCTATCTAGTAGATCTTCAATGCCCACTCTAACATAAACAATGTATTCCAGTTGAGAATATACACACTTTTGAAATGGGTGAGTCAATTACAATGGATATTTCGTCTCCTAATGCAAATAAAACACTAAACATTGAGGTGCACACAAATGCACATCATGACCAAAAACCATTGCCAAAAGAATTAATAATACCAAAACCACAAGAAAATAAAACATTTGAGCTTCCTTTATTGGTAATATCAAGTATAAATATGGCCACATTTCAGATTACTATGACAATGATGATGATCTAGCCCATGATATGACAAATGAGACATTGTAAAAACTAAATTTTAATCCACTTGAGCATATTTTGCATAACCTGTTCATACCTATTGTTCCTAGTACATATAAGTTAAATTCACCTACGGAGGATATAAAACCAAATAAATATAAAGTCAAATAAAAATGGTAGATGAGCATGTAAATTATTTTTGTTCTATACATCTCTCTTAGATACACACCTTTTCAACCCTACAAGGGTCAAATGTTGATACATATATTAAATAATGTGGAAGTATGTCATAAGACTTCACAATAGACTTAACAGATCACAACAAACCAAGATACTATAGATATAATATTTTTTATGCTATTTGAACATAGGATGATATCTTTACCTCATAAAAGACACAGATAAGTCAATAGATTATTCCTTAAAGAATGATTTCCATATTATACCTATCATCAGATCATTACAATCATACAAATCAATGTGAGGCATTACAAAACCAAATTCAGAAATACAAGAGTGAAAGACACATATAATTTGTGCTTGAAAAATGAAAAATACATAATACTTCAAAAGGCTCACAAGAAAACCATGCTTCAAATCAACTGAGACTTGAAGATCTAACTATTATTGCCAATATTGATAGGGTCTATTATCAACATCTAAAGTTTGATATGAATAATTGGGACACAATTTATAGCACTACATTTCTTCAATAGCTGGTACATAATAAAATTGAATTAACATAATCTCTGTTGATGCCAAAATCACATGGTTACATCCACCTACCAATCACATGTGGACCATAGGTAATCCCCATAATCATCTGGATATTAGATTGGGAACCACATTTGACATTAAAATTTGAACAACATTGGTTCGTTGATTGCAATTTAACATTGAATACTATGGATATGTGTATCATATTTATTGTTATGGATATGTAAATTTACCTACACCATGATGGCTATGCCCACCCCCCTTACTGATGGCTATAGAAAAATAATTACATAGAAACATTAACGAGGTGACAATGTGTCATTATAAACAAAGGTTTAAAAATGTCTCAACTAATCCAATGCCTTTTGATGATGAAGACTTATTCAATAAGTTTTTTTATTCTAATATTCCAAAGATACCAAAAAAATAATAATAAATATAAAATATAAAAATATTTTCAAAATTTATGTTTTATATTAGCTCCATGGCATGTATGTTTTTAGTTCTATGTTGGTAGATAATATATCTATTTATTTATATACATGTGTTTCACTCATATTTTGAGTGTGATACACACATACCTAGGCATGTGATCTATGTAGTTTCAAATGTTGGGTCTTCCCTCTTCTCATGCCATATGGACATTAGGGGCATCCACTTTTTGGATCATGATATACCAAGGTTATATCCTTTTATGATCATTTTCCATTATTATGTTTGAGTTTATATACTTACACATGCCTTTATCCACATTTATATATTTCACAATACACTTGATATGCACTTCCAAGTTTCCAAATTGTCTTATCCCAGATCCAATACTTCATATTAAAGCATCTCTTCAAATCCAATTTCCAAAAGGCAAGATGGTTGCATCGATACCCAGGTGTACTCCTAACCTTTCTCTCTTTACTTTCAAGCACTTCTAATTCTTTCAATTCTATATTATATGCAATGATTATATATTGTCGCATGCTCTTGGTTATAGGTTAGTCACCATCAAATCACTCAAGTGGGACTCATGCAAAGGCAAGTTGTGTTATACACACCCAAGTATGTATTTCTTTCCTTTAAACTAGTAATTTCATTACTAGATTAAAGTGGGGGAAAATGTAGACACTAAATATGAATTATATATCACCTCAGTCTTGTATACTTGGAAAGTACTTATCATGGTTTTACCCTTCATCTCTTAGATGTTTCTGCTTTTGAAAGGCTTGCATCTACTATCTCTTGTGCTTATTATTTATCTCTTAATCCAACCAAATGTTATTTTGATGACCAAACCTTATATACTACTCAAAATTTTATAAACATTTTTCTTATCATCTTATTGAATTTTTAGACCTATACCTATTTTCTAGCTTCCCAGACACTTGTGTCCTAGACAGACACCTACATCGATGCAAGTGTCATGTGTCAAACTATGTGTCTAGTTCCCTAAAGTCATAAAATTTACAATTGTAATTTGTCCTTATGGTCGACCTAAGTGCTTTAATGTGATATATTTCTTGAAAGGATTGGTATATATGCATGATCAATCATCATTCATTCCTCATCTAACATAGACCTAGTAACTCACAAGGAAACTTACCAAAAGCATTCAAGTGAGAAAATTTTCCCTATTCTTTCCTATTTTAATATTAGTCATAGTGATAACCCATATACAAGTCTGAAGTACTGAAAGATCATTCCATGAGCCATTTTTACCAAGTTACAAGATAGGTCACTCTATGTACTTATCAAATATTGCATCTATATACACACACAAGCCAACATGTATAAGATAACTACATAATTTTTAGGCCCTCTTCAGAGCATTTACTATGTAGGTAGTGCCCATTGATAGATGGGTTCTTGGGGTAGCTCAACTTTGTGTGCCAACTAACCCATTTTTCCATAGTCACTTCAAGGGTGAGGAAGCTAGGGTTTGATCATTTGATAAAGAGTGATAGCATGTGCATGAGATATGAACACACTATAACAAAGGTGATAAAATTTTTTGAAGGTTCCAGGTGGTTGCATCCAAATATAGTCAATATTCATGTATCCAACTCAAACACCAGTGTCAACACAACTATCTAGATTCGAGCAAGCATTTGGGGCCACAAAATGTAAATTTACAAATCTAGTGATTGATCCAATATCTTAATCTAATCCACTTCCATCATGTTTTATCCCAAATCTATATATACACAATAAACTAGCTAAGTACTCTTATTTTATATTTATTACAATGTCAATCAATAGTTGTACTTTCTATTTTTAGCATATCTTAGTATTATAAATTTAGGATATTGTTTATCTGAGTTTGTAATTAATTAGTCTGCTAGAGATTTGTTTATCACCCTTGTGATTATTCATTTTTATATTCTTAACCCTCTACTATAGTTTCCCATATCAATTTAGGGTTAAACAGGACTACAGGCATGCAAAATATTTTATCCATTTTTATTTTCAATTATTTGGTAATCAAGTTTTGTACACCCTTTTTTAAGTAAAGTGGTAGGCCTTAAGAGACCAAAATCAATTTTTCCATTTTTAAAATTTGGCATCTTAATTCCATAAGCTTCTTGAGGGTGGTACTTCCATTAGCTAATAAAGTGTCATGTTTTTAGGGTGTCAAAATCCATTTTATCCTTTTTTATAAAACCAAATTTTTAGATTAAAAATCATATTTATGAACCATAGCAAGGTAGCAAAAGAGACAGGGAAGGAATCATAATGATTTCATGAATACCTTTAAAGACTTGAAAACATAGGAATAAAGACAAAATTATTTTGACGAAAAGGTGAGCTAAACATTAAAATGACATCACAAGGGACTTCAATCATATGTTGCATTTATTGAAAACACACACACGAACAAACAAAAATAAAAAATAATGTATAATGGGAGAATGAACATGATGGGGTCACATAAAGTTGTTTAAGGACTCAGAGAAATAAACATCTTTATGGAACAAAGGATTGAGACCATGAAGTTTTGTGGGTTGATCTAGGTCAATTAATAAGGAGAGAGAAGAATGGATCCAAGCATATCGAGGACATTGGTGTGATCTTGAAGGAGAAGGATGGAATTTATAACTCCATTTACAATTTGAAGATGAACAATGAACTCATGGGAGAAAATATATCATTTTGCACTCTTTTCAAAAAATAGACTTTTATGGCATGGATGCTTCAAAATAAACTTTTCATCTTTTCTCTATATTAGTTTAGGAATAAAATTGCATGAAGATTCATCAGTAGTGTTCTCATGATTGTATGTTCTACATTCTCATGTGATAATTTCTAGGGACTTTTGATTTCTTCAATGCTTTCTAGATTAGATTGAAAATCCAAAACTGAGGAAACAAAACTAGAGACTATTTCTTCACCAACTTGCATCATATTAGTTGATTAATTTTCTTGTGCTTGAAAACTTCCATCTTCATATAGATTGAGTGTTGAGAATCATTACTCATGTCTTATTTTTCTTTGATTATTCCAAGACCTTTGACTATTGAGTCTTCCAATTCAATGCAGTAAGGATTTCCATTCTCATGGGGAAATTGAAAAGCTTTACTCTCTTCTTTAGACAATGAGATGTATGATTCTTGGATATTTTCTTCATAGTGAAACTAATATAGTTCAGTGCTTTCTCTCACTCATGGTTCTACCAAGTCACCTTCCAACATCTCCATTTCACCCAAGTTCATGAAGTTGAAGCAATCAAGTGGAGGATACAAACAAAATACTTATTTTCTCTTGAAGTTTTATTATGACTAATTAAAAATATCTTCTTAAATTTTTTATTATGAAATTTGGGAGTCTTTCAGCTATATTTTTGTTTCTTCATGACATGTTATATTGCATGTCTATCATTTAGAGAATTATCCTTTTTAAACATTCTACACATGAGCAAATCATTTTCAATTTCAATGGCTTGTTGTTATGATTTTTCCATGTCACACACATTGCTCCTTTTCAATATGAAACAAATTTATAGATGTAGAGGAGAAATAAAGATGAAAATTTGAATGTTTAAGCCTATTTGATTAACATGAGGAATCAACCTTAATAATTTGTTAAAGCGTACATACACATGTTCTCTTCTTATTTCTTATGGATTTGGAAAAACTTGGATAACAAAGTACACACATCCATTATTGGTTTAAATCTATCCAAGAACTTGTTTTTTAAGGTGTTCCAATTCACCATGCATCCATATTTTAAGTGTTATAACCAATTAGTAGTAGGTATAATGGGTTTTTTTTTTAAAGTTTCACAAAGATGTATAGTGAAATCTTGAAGGTAATCATCTCCATCTTGAGAGTTTTTTTTAGAAAACTTCAAAAAATTATTCTTCAAGATAGAAGCCATTCATTATATTGGACCAAAGCCAAAGGACCAAAATGATTTCCCCATTATATGGGTAAAACTAATTTCATAGCATGAATTTAAAAGTGGTATGCACCAAGTAATTTAATTTAGAAGAGTCACAAACCACCATTTAAAGGTAGGTTCCTTGAAATACTAGAAATAAAACACAAAATTCACTTCAATAACTAGTAGAGTCACCAAAAATTGTTGTCAATAGTTTAAGTTGTAATGTGATGGAACCTAAAAGTGGCCTCATTTGACTAAATAATATTTTCTCAAAATTTCCCTTTTTCCATGTTTTCCATTTTAAAGACTCATAATATACTAATGTGCACATACAATGTAGATTTTGTGTGTGTGGGTGTGGGTGTGCATGCATGTGTGTGTGTGTGCGTGTGTGTGTGTGTGTGTGTGTGTGTGTGTGTGTGTGTGTGTGTGTGTGTGTGTGTGTGTGTGTGTGTGTGTGTGTGTGTGTGTGTGTGTGTGTGTGTGTGTGTGTGTGTGTGTTTACAAACTAATATCAAGTTTAATATGTTATTTGTGAGTTTCCTACTGTAGTGTAATGATTCTATGATAGTTTACTATTTTGATGGCTAAGTAATAATATACACAATGTACATAATATACATAATATACACTATTTTGATGGACCCATAACAAATGGTTGGGATCACCCATAACAATTGGTTGTGATAACCCACAACCACAAATGTAAGTGAATGTTTTATAGAACACCATAGAATCATTAATTTTCATCTTCAAACCACTTTTCTAGATCATCCAAAAAAATTGAGGGATCATGCAATGTGAAAAAAAAATGTAACCATGTAAGGACTCCATTAGACTATGTAGTCATTCATATGTTTTCACATTCATTTAGTTTAAATGATTTTAAATCCTTCTTGGATTGTTATGATTTATAATACATTGTATTATTCTATTGTTGCATCCTATTATGAGTTTTTAGTTAATAATAACCTACCTCCCATATATAATGAGAATAGTTGTAGGTGGTGACAAAGTAGAGAAGGAAGAAAGTGAGACTCAATCTAAGATAGAGCTCTTGTAATATTGTTTAACTCTATTATAGCAATCATTTTATTGATACAAAATTATTCAATGCAACTAAGGTGATTCAAGATAAAGTAATTGTAATAAAGGAGGGTATTTGAACACAAGTCCAACTAAGGAGGGCCCAATCGTAAGAATTTACTCTAATTATCCCATCAGTTAGCTTGTCTTTTTTGGTTGTGTGAAGCATTTCCATTTTCTATTTTACATATGAATATATGTTAAAGATTGATTTAATTTCAAGATACATGTTCTTGTGTGTGTGATTGTCAAATTCATATAGTCACTTTCAATTCAATGTGGGAGTCTTCCAAAATCTAAGTTAATAAATCAATTATAGTGTTTTACATTCCATCAAGTGTGGCATTTGTTTCCTTCAAGTTTGATTTCCTTTTTGTTCTTTACATTCTACAAAGTGTGTGTCCCTATGCATAAGAAACCTTAGATTTTTAAAGAGTCTAGTGTTGCATATAGTGTTGATACCTTGCCAAAGTATACATCCCCTAGATGACAAGTTAATCAAGAAGAAATGTAGATAAACCAAATGACTACCCCTCTTGAGGACATCTGTTGGGTTGTATGTGCCATTGCATCAGTTTTAATTGATGGTTTTACTTGTTATTTTGGCATCCTTTCTAGGGAAGGTGTCAAGAATTAGAATCTTCAAAATTTGAGGAATATTTCTTATTTTCCTAAATTAATATTTCTTGTTTTCTTAAATTAAAATTTCTAGATTGCCAAGAGTAATATTTTCTACTTTCATGGAAGATTTGGCAGATTCTGAGAATGAAGATAGCATCCATTCTGAGCTGATGATTGAGGAGGAGTCGCTGGTGAAAGATTCCTTAGTTGGTCCTGTGGTGAATGGGAATAATGATCTTTCAAAGCCAGCTGTTGTGGAGGCTTTGGTTTCTCCCCCTGTTTTGGAGGAATTACCTAGGAGCCAGAAAGTGGCTGGTATTCATAAGGATTTTGATGAGTCATATGTATCCCTTGGGCTTAATGGACCATCGTATTCTGAGGAATGGATGACTGAGGCAGCAAAGGTAGAGGATGGATGGACTGCTGTTAAGAGGAAGAAATCTAAGCCTGTGGTCCCCCCTCTAGATATGAATCTTCGTTCGTGTAAAAGGTTAAATAAAAATTAAAAATTAAATTTGAATTAACCTCTTTGTTTGGAGGTTTTAGGATGCTGATCTAGTCTGGTGACGGTCCGTTCTGTGTAGTGTCGGTGGTTACATATGGTTTGTTCTGCTGTTTACAGGTTCCTGTTTAACCTGGTTTGGTTCGTACCTATTTTGGGTTTTTTTTTTGAATCTTTGTTTGGGATTTAAGGTTTATCTTTCTTTATTGTATAGGGTTTTGGGGTCCCTTCAAAACCTGCTTTTACCATAATCTAAAACATCTCTTGCTTTCATAGAAGTTGAGATTTCTTACTTTGTAGCATAAGTTGTCTCACTTTATAAATAATGTTTTTTGATTTCAAGTTTGAATTTATTACTGTCTAAGTTAAGATTTATATTTTTTCAAATTAGAATAAGTAAAAACAAGCAAAATCCCATTTCAGACTAACCCTTTGTAGGATAGGGTAGGCATAATCATAAAGGAAAATTAACTGATTTATATGCATAAAAAGTAATATTATTTAGGTGGATTATTACCTATATGGTTGTAATTTGATACAAGGGAATATTCACCAATTGAAACAACTACAAGTCATGAAATAACATTGGTAGCTAGTTCACAATTGTCATTTGAAAAGTGAGAAGAGATAGTAGTAGAGGATTTCTTGGTTGAGCTAATAAAACATTCCAAAAACAAGGAACAATAGGACCCTCTTACCCATAATAAGGATATCTTTACACCATTATAAAGAGTGCCTATATGGCCACCGTAAACTTAATAATTTGGTATTCAACTCCCTCAACCATCACCTAAACTCTTCTCTAAAAGAGAAATTAAAGACTTTATAGCCCCAGAAATAAAAAATATAACTTGTTGAACCAATCAAACAAGACATCATTTTTAAACTTTTGGAAGATTTTCTAAGAAGTCCCACCCCAACACCTCCAGTACAAATATTTTTTCTATCCCTTAGATAAGCCTAAATCAACCATTTATCATGCACCCTAGGCTAAAATTGACAAAGGATTTGAAGAGTGGGTGGCATAAATGTCTAGTCTACAAGTAGTTCAAAAAACCATAGGGAACCTCCAAGGAGAAAACTCTGTCAATGAAACCACAACCTTCAAGTTTACCATCAACAACCCTACAGGCAATGTGCCCAAAAAAATATTCATCTCTTTGCTTTTCCCAACTTCATGGGATTGGCAAGTGAGGATTCTAACATGTTCTTCTTTGAGTTTGATGTGCTATTTCATAGTAATGACTACAGCTAAGACACTCAAAAACTATTTTTTTTCTAGCTACTCTCAAGAACACAACCCTTATATGGTTTAACGGATAGCAAAATATAGAATCTCCACTTGGAAGGAGATGAAGGACAAATTCCTCTCTAAATACCAAGATTACTATAAATGAAGGGACTATAGAAAAATGACATCTTTCAAATGTTAAAAAAAAAGATAATGTTTAACCCTTTTTGAAATTTAAAGGTTGTGAGGATTAGGCTATTCAAGAGTGAGATAACATATTCCTTAAAGAAGGTCAATTAAATAATTCAATTTATGATATTCAATTTCAGCATGAATTATGAAAAAACTAAATATAGAAATTACAATGTCAAATAATATTTTGATTGCATAATCATGAAGAATAAACAATACTTGGCTTATGCAATGATGTGCAAATAGATCTGAGATGGACATGTGTAGAAATAGGCAGTTTGATCTTCAATATATAGTCATTATATTTTAGAAATATTCTTCTTGGCTACCTAGACACTTGCCTTTCCCTGTGGACACTTGCATCAACGCTACTATATGCATCTCAATGCAATTATCCTATACAAAATGTTTTTTTATATCAATATGTGACCATTTGGGTTTTTTTTTTTTTTTTTTTGTCTTTCATTTGATGTATTTATATATTATACACAAGTTTTGTATCGCTATTTATAGTTTAAAACCCTATGTCTCCACCTTAGGTTGGGTTACCTTGCCAAAAAATGGGTTAGTAGGCTCACAATGTTGAGTTGACCTTGAATACCCATCATCAGTGAGTGCTACCTACATAGCCAATATTCCAAGAGCGCCTTAAACTTATGTAGTTCTCCCCTATGTGTGTGAATGTGTGTTCACAAGGGTGTAATATACTATATGAAGATGCATATATTGATCTATCTTGTAACTTGACAAGTATGGCTCTTGGGATATATTTTGAGTTATTTATACCTATACTATGACTAATCTTATGATTGATATACAAATATGAATGACTAGGGTAGAGTACCTTAGTTTATAATTAATTGATTTAAATTTAATAGGTGTTTACTTGGTATTTGATAGATGTCTAAATGACTTGGATTTGACTTGTATTTGTACTAGCTCTTTTGAAATTATCCTCATGGAAGGGTTAATGAAATTATTATTCCAACTTTTACACATTGAAATATTTGAAAATTATAGTGCTATAGGGTAAGGACACTTGTGTTGGACCAAGGACAATTGCGTTGACACTATTGTCCTACTCTGAACACAACTATCTAGGATGAAGGAAATTTGTTGAGATTCTATAACTGACAATGAAGGATATATATCATATTTTAGGCATTTTATGGTTACAAGTGATCTAAATAATCAGAATAATCAAATTTAGATTAAGAAATAAGTAATTAGGCCTAGTGAGGTGGTGAGTGTGAGCCTTTTATCTGCAAGGAAGGTCAAACTGAAGGATAGATCCTTGAGATATTTTTGTCAAGTGTATAAGACTAGTTTAACATATAAATAAATATTTAAGCATCTACATTTCCCCGCATTTAATCTAGTAATGCATATGGAATAAATTATTAGGTTAAAGGAAAGAAAGCATAACGTGGTGTGTAAAACACACCTTGCCATTTCTTGATCCCACTTGAAGTTATTGTATGTGAATGACCTTCAACCAAGAGCATGTTACAAGTGTATTTAGTGCATATAACTTAAATTAAATAATTTGAAATTACTTTAAAGAAAGAGAGTAAGGATGGAGTAAACTTGTGTGTCGATGCAACCATGTTCCCTCTTGGTAATTCATCTTGGTAGATATGCTTCCTATCTAAAACATGAAAGAGAGATACACAATTGAACCTTATAGATGTGAAGAGGGGAATTAGAGGGTTGTCATGTCCCTCATTTGGTATAAATATAAATTATGCCAAGTCCATTGAGAGCATAGAATCTTAATTGCAAACTCAAGTATAACCAATCTTGCCAATCTATCCAATTTAGCCAATCTCACTAGAGTGAAATGGTGTAACCATATCAACCCACAATAATAGAATCATATTTCCAATTCCATTAAGGCATAAAAATCTTGATTTCACTAATGAAAAAGAACCAACTGATGTAGTAGATAAAATCTCAAATGGTGCACCTTGGTAAGGTTGGTGCATAAATATATGTATAATTTGAAAGTGTATTTGTAATTTAGTGCATATACACCTTGAATATGTCTTAATCTAAAATTTTCATGTTGCAAGCTGTAAAATTGTAACCTCTGCTCTATAACATGTATATATAATATATGTCACAAATCTAAAAATCTTTGTATCAAATATGTGCCCAATGCATAGAAGTATGTCCAAAATGTATATTTGAATCATGTAAATTGTGTAAACTGAATCAAATATTTCCCATTCTATCAATTTTATACATTTGGAGTCACATATTCTATGACATTCCCCCTCTAATATGCCTGTCTTTTGAGGTGATTGGATTATAAAAGTGATAATCTCCTTATCTCAAAAGGATAAGACAACTATGTTGTATGTGTATGAATCGTGTTGTAAAGAATCATATAATAGTGTCATGTCAAAGTAGATGTATCAATGAATCTCATAGTATGCATACATAAAAATCCCTAAGATGAATAATGTGAATCATGTCAATGTTTATAAGATAACATGCAAACAATCAAGCACACATACAAGAGTACTCAAATGTCACATAAAAAGGGGTCCACGGAGACAACAAATAAGGGGCATGTTCAAATTATTCACACTCAAGTGGAAGAGATGTGAAAATGTCCACACACCAATTAAATAATTAACATTAAAGGCACTATGGTCAACAAGCAAATAACATGTTCAAATGTTCCAAAATCAAGGAAAAGAAGCAAACAATAAGCACACTCAAGTAAGTTAATGTAAATAAATAAAGTAATGAGATATAAGTAACTAGCATAAGCATGTCATACTAGTCCTTGCATATATTGTTAGCAAAATGTCATGTAGATTACCATATAAAATACACTATGTAAGATATCAACATGAGTATAATCATGTGTAAGATATAAAATCTCAAATGATAATTGAAAATGATCATAAAATAATATCACATGTGTGAATCATTAGCATACAGAAGAAATATTCCCCCAACTTATTATATCACATTAGAAGATGAAAGGTCCAACATATGCCTCCTTGAGATATAATGGGTCTAATGTATGCATGTATCACACTCAACTATCCATGAAACATATGTGTATATGGTAATGATATGTTATATGTTGACATAAAGTAAACAACATGTGTAAAATCTATAAAATATGTGAAAAGCTAAATATATTTGGATTTTTGAGTTATCTGAATGTTTTATGTATTTTCTTGAATATTTGATTTTTTTAGAATTTTTGAATGTTGAATTGATAACCAAAAAAGTTATGGACAAAAAAAAAGTGCTACCAAAATCCAAGGAGCTCGTCAAGGGGATGCCTCTATGAAGGCAATGTATCATGTGTGTCATATTCATATTTTACATAATCAGTATCATCAATATCATATCAATATTTTGTATTATTAGGATCATATAATCAATGTAATCATTATTATATGAGACATGTAACTTCTTAGGTTTTTCCTGAATGTGTGATATATCATTTTAAGCCTTTGCATATGAAAAACCAATTACACCATAGATTGGAGTTTGCTTCTTGAAAGTTTATTTTTATTGAGTATGTTCATCATTGTCAAAATTTTGTAACTCATTATGGACTAGAGAAGAATGATGTATCTTTGTTTGAACAATATAAAAAATGTAATGTTTGCCTTGACTTCTTTATTCGAGGATGATAACATAGATTTTATTGATAAATGTTTCTAGGAAAAATCGTATGCAAAATTGTTAATCAATGTTTTAGATCACACTCCATGAACCATCATCAGGTTGAGAGAACAAAATTATAAGTTTGCATACTTAGGTTTTTATTTAAATAAATTTAGCATTGAGGTGTTGTGATTTCAAGTAGATGGGAGGAAAAAATGATGTAAATTCATAAAAGTCTGGTAATAAGATGTTAATAATTAAATTATTATTAATGGTTATTATTAATAAACTAAAAGAGATTGCCCTCAAGCATGCAAGTAATAATATTTTAACAAGTTATAAAAATTTAAAATTATTAAAATTAAAAAAAAATTAAAATACATCTTTTTTTAACATAAATTATAGTACCATTGAAAAGGATGCCAAAAAAAAGATTTAAAATTTGATAATGAGATAGAGCAACTAAAAAAATCTTTGGAGAGAAAAATATATATATTAAATGAAAAAACATAAGGAAAAAGTAACGATAATTAAAAATATGATATTAGGAGAGACAAAAAATAGAGGAAAAGGAAAAAACCAAGAAGGGACAAGATTTGAAAAAACTTAAGACTGATAATGCCCTCAGTTACTGGAGAACTATTGAGAAAATAAAAGGAGGTAATAAATCTCAAAAACATTCAACATTTTTAATTAAATGTATGATTGGACCCTGGTATCAGCTTAACATAGACCACCATCCCTATTCAAGTCATTAAAACGCTTACAAATTTCTATGGCCTCTCTTGCACATCATTTAAATAAGTTCTCTATGGCTAGAACTTTGGTATTCTCAGTGTAAATATGATGACGGGTTTTAATATAATGTTCTGCTAAAGATGACTCAACCACTCTTTCTTTATTTATATCTTCCACATATTCATTGACCCTCATGTTGATGGAGCAACTTATTTCCCCAATATATGACAATCTACATGATCATAGATTTAGTAGTATTTCCCTTAACTTTTTATTCATCTATGCATGAAATAGGTATGATGTTTGGATCCTTGGTAATTATATTTGTATCATTTGATTTTATAGGCATGTCTTGCTTTGAAATTTCCTTTTTTTAAAACCCTCTTTTTAGGACACTTGTTTTTTATCTTGAATTTAATTTTACAACTTTTGTTATTTCTGTCAGGGGATCTACAGCTCTACCAATTAGAGCACAATTGATTACTTTCTTATATGCAATTAAACACGGAATTATACCAGAATGATAAAGTAGCTAGAAACTTGAGGCAGCAAAGAATTTGAGAGACAATACACACTCTTTGTATTAGATATTACTAGAAGAAAATACAATAAGGAAGATGCCACTTATTCCTCCAACTCAAAGGCTTGCCACACCTCAAGAACTTCCCTCTCTCTCTTGCTCAACACAACAACTCTAAAGCCTGAGTTGTTATCCCTCCTTGAATGCTTCAGCTGATCTCCTTGACCTTACACCTGTAGATCTCCTTGACCTTGGTAGCTTCAATGCTTTTACTTGCCTTAGAATAATTACAATACATGCCTTATGGGTCTATAAATAAGATCCCATGCTTAAAAAAATAGAACTCTAACTACTAAAATTAGACACACAGCCCACGACTTAAATTAGCCCCTTAGCATGCAAACACTCGGTTCAACTAACTAACTATTCGTCAACAGCAGTTTCAAAAATACACAGGCGACCGACGTCGGTCCCTGCTAGTCTGGTGCTGCCGACGTCGATCGACTACCTGCCGTTGCCGGTATCCTTCTCCACTGTATGTGACCGACGTCGGTCATGCTGCCGACGCTAGTTCCTCTGGTTCTTCAGCATCCTTCCTCTTGTGTCTGCAAACAGTTGAAGCTTTTAGCACCACACCACAACAATCTCCCACTTGGAGATAATCAGTTGTAACTTGTACGTGTACCTATACACCATCTATTTTGTTCTTTAGGCTCTGTATCCCTCTTCAATGTCACTCTTGAAGACCAACCACCATGCAAACCTGTGATGCAATACCTGTCTCTTATGCCACAAGAATTTTGCTGCTCCTAAATTCTCCATGACATACTTCTGAACCAACTCTACCCTTAGCTCAGAAAACTCCCTGTTTATGAAACCCTGCAACAAGTAACACAATACAGTAATAGGATAATGTAGCTAATATTATCCAACCTGGTAAAGATAAAATACAATGGTCAAACCTCCATTGTTTTGCAGCATAATCAAGACCATATACCATAGCCTTCTGTCTCATGTGTCCATCCACTCTCTTCTCTAAAACGGGAATCCATCCCTCTATCCAGTGCTTCCTTCCAGCTGACAACACTACCAACAAATACCTGTTTGGTTCTCCAAGGACTCACACTCCTCATCCATGCCAAGCTCCCACTGTTTCTGGATTCTACCTGCATTGCTTCTTCCATCTTCCTAGTTCATGACTATCAGTAAGCAATATAAAGAAGGTGAACAATGAATATGAGGTTCACATACCTTTCCTGACCTCTACATGGGTGTTTGAGACTTAGTAATTCACCCAACATCCGTTCCAGTGATCGATATAGGCCATCTCCAAGTCTGCTCCTGACCGATGTTGGTTCCCTGCACTGATCCTGACTACTGACGTCGTTTCCCTGGCCGACGCCGGTGTCCCTCCTGCCGACGTTGGTCCTTATGACCGATGTCAGACTTCTCCTATCCAACCTACTGACCCTGCTGGTCTGCACATGACCGATGTCAGTATCTAGATGACTGATGTCGGTGCCAAGCTACCGACATCGGTGTCTGCGTGTTCCTGTAAGTGATGAAATTTTCATCCGTGAGCTCTTCTTGGATCAAACCTCTGTCCATGCTGCCCTGCTTAGATTTATTCAGCCCCTGTGACTAATCTCTGTCCTTCATCTCCTCCATAAACACCAAGGCTTCTTTGTTCCTGTCAAAAGCATCAAATTTCCTCTTTCTACAATGAACTGTATTTGTGCTTTCCAAATTTGAACACATACCTTTTGAATCAAGAACTTTCATTCTCTTCCTGTTCTTGTGACCAAGCCTATTAGGCCACATCTTCGAATCTACACCAGAAGTAGAATCAGTAATACAAGTAGACAGATAAAGAGTATCTACTTTTTTACCTCTTGCTAGAACAAGTGCTCCCTTGGTAACCTTCCAAGAATCCGTTGTGAGGGTTATTGTGCATCCCTCATCTCCCAACCATCCTACAAAAATCAAACTCTGCTTCAGAATTGGAACATGCATGACCTCTTTCAACACCCACGTGTTGTCAATCTGCAATCTCAGCTGCACTTTCCCTTTGCCAACTATCTGACAAGGCGTACCATCCCCTAAATAAAGAACTCTAAAGTCTCCCTGTTCATACTCGTAGAACAAATCTCTGTTTGGGGATGCATGAAAAGATGAACCAGAATCTAAAATCCATGATCCTACCTGACTATCTGAAGAAAGTATGAGAGCATCCTGCATCACAATATTTGCATCCTTTGTTTCTTCCATACCTGCATGTTGATTCTCTTTATCTCTCAACCAACACTCCTTTGTATGTCCTTTCTTTCCACAAAACCAGCAGGTAATACCTTTGGACTCGGATCTCCTTCCCAACCTTGATTTCCCTTGCTCAACCTTCTCCCTTTGCCTTTCCCTGCTTTCTGCACTTAGAGCATTCCCTGATGATTCACCTATGCTTCTCCTGCGTATTTCCTCATTCAAGATCACACTCACAACATCATCAACTTTTAAGATTTTAGAAGCAGATGCAGAATTACTTACTGCCATAACCATACCATCCCAACTTTCAGGCAAAAAACATAAAATCAAGAGAGCCTTTACCTCATCATCAAAAACAATATTGACTGAAGCTAATTGGTTTACCAAACCATGGAAATCACTGAGATGAGTATGTATCGATCCACCTTCCTGCATTTGCAAAGTAAATAGCTGCTTCATAAGATATACCTTATTAGAAGCAGAGGGCTTTTCGTATAAATTTGCCAAGGACTTTATCAACTCTTCCGTTGTCTTGCACTGTGATAAGCTGGAAATCACAGACGATGCAAGGCTCAACCTTATGGAATCGAGAGCCTTCCGATCAAGAACGTTCCATTCTTCATCTTTCATAGCTGTGGGCTTGCATGCAACCCCACCCAATGGTAAGTATAGATCCTTCTGATACAGATAGTCCTCAATCTGCATCCTCCAATGTTGATAATTCTTGCCGTTAAACTTCTCCATTCGTAGCCTGCTTTCTTCTGCCATTGCTGAACTCCCACTCAATCAGAAAATCCTGTGAATGACCTGTAATCAAAAACAATACCCTGCTTCCTGCAAACCGTAGCTCAGATACCACTTGTCAGGGGATCTATAGCTCTACCAATTAAAGCACAATTGATTACTTTCTTATATGCAATTAAACACAGAATTATACCAGAATGATAAAGTAGCTAGAAACTTGAGACAGCAAAGAATTTGAGAGACAATACACACTCTTTGTATTAGATATTACTAGAAGAAAATACAATAAGGAAGATGCCACTTCTTTCTCCAACTCAAAGGCTTGCCACACCTCAAGAGCTTCTTCCCTCTCTCTCTTGCTCAACACAACAACTCTAAAGCCTGAGTTGCTATCCCTCCTTGAATGCTTCAGCTGATCTCCTTGACCTTACACCTGTAGATCTCCTTGACCTTGCTAGCTTCAATGCTTTTACTTGCCTTAGAATAATTACAATACATGCCTTATGGGTCTATAAATAAGATCCCATGCTTACAAAAATAGAACTCTAACTACTAAAATTAGACACACAGCCCGCGATTTAAATTATCCCCTTAGCATGCAAACACTCGGTTCAACTAACTAACTGTTTGTCAACAGCAGTTTCAAAAATACACAGGCGACCGACGCCGGTCCCTGCTAGTCTGGTGCTGTCAACGTCGGCCGACTACCTGCCGTCGCCGGTCTCCTTCTCCACTGTATGTGATCGACGTCGGTCATGCTACCAACGCCGGTTCCTCTGGTTCTTCAGCATCCTTCCTCTTGTGTCTGCAAACAATTGAAGCTTTTAGCTTCACACCACAACAATTTCTGTTTTTGTAATAGTACCTTTTGAATTTTTTCTTTCTCTAATTTTCACATTTGCAAGTGTTTTTGTTATGAATTTTCTTTTGGTACCCATACTTTTTATTTTTGTAGATGTATTTTAGGAGAGAGACTCATAATGTGAGTGAGTTCTTTTATCGATGTATCTATTATAGGATCACCACTATCAAATCTACTTTTTAATTTGTTCTTTAAGGCAAAACAAAAATTTGTATTATTCTCATGCATTCTATGATATGCACAATAGTATTTTGATCTCCTTATAGGATGTAGAGGAGGTAGTTTAATCACTTTTTTTTTTAAGCAATTCTCCTAGGATATCAATTAGACTCTTATTAGAATTTTTTTCACTTTTTGAATCACTTGTTTTAGATGTATTTTGTTGTAGCTTTTCATTTGGAGATGAAACATTTTTGGGTGTAACATTACTAGATGAAGATGCAAACACATGATTAACACTATCATATTTTGTATTTTTCATGTATGTAATCTTATTTTGTAACTCTTTTATTAGCTTTTCTATAGTGGTGATTTGATTCTTTAGGGTTTTACAAGCATAAAACCTAGGTACTTCAGATTTAATATGCATAGATACACCATATATATAGGATGTGGGAGGTGGAGGGGTTTGAGGAAAGATATATTGATTACCTTCATTTGAAATCATATTATGGGACACCTTACACCTTGAATTAATGATAGCATGGCCCTGATTAGAGAGATGGTAGCTATCACCCTCCTCAGGGTTAGGAGGAGAAAGAGGTTCCCTTTTATCCATTTTAAATGTTTCAAAGACTAAGATGAGAATAGGAAAGGAGAAACATAAAAAATTTGGCAAATAATCCAACATGATAGGAAATATTAGAACTGGGTAATTACTACAATTTAGAACCCTAGAAAGTTGAAAACCTTATGGAAAACTTAGTAAGTTTTAGCACAATAATAATGTAGCAATTTCATGAGATTGGCTAGGTTTTTTTTAAATCTAAAATAATTATTTTAGAAAAATATATAATAATAAAAACCTATAAAATCAAGAAAAAATAGGTATTCCTTACGTACTTTAGATCAAGTGTACTAGAAATAGTAAATTGAAATTTTTGAAAACTCTGTACAAAATTTTGAAAAACCAAAATAGATTTCCTATTATATCAACAAAAACATGAAAACCTCTAAGGAATTTGATAATTTAGTTGCTATGAATCATAAATAGGCCAAAAAATTTGGAATGCTTTACAAGCAAAACCTTATAATATTACCAATAAATAATTTATGAGGAATAGGCTATTCAAGAGTGAGTTAACATATTCCTTAAATTAGTGTAATTAAATAGTTTAGTTTATGATATTCAATTTCACAATTGAATCAATAAATAATAAATATATAAAATGCAATGTCAAACAGTATTTTGATTGCACAATTATGAAGAAACAATACTTATCTTATGCAATGATGCACAGATAGATTTAATATGTATAGGTGTGGAAATAGGCAGTCTAATATTCAGGAAATAGTCATTAGATTCTATAAATATTTTTCATGGATACCTAGACACTTGCATCACCCTATAGACACTTGTATCACCATATAGACACTTGCATCAATGCTACTATCTAAATATTTATTCAACTATCCTGTATAGAATGTTCATTACATCAAAATGTGATCGGCTAGGTATTTTTCAGTTTTTTGTCATATTTTATGTGATGTATCTAGATCTCATGCATAGGATATGTATCTAATGAGCCCAAAATATGGCTCATTATTAATATGGTGTTTCCTTCATTTCATCTCTTTAAAGATATAATCTTATGAAAATCTTAGACTTTTAGCTAACTTTGGCATGGAAAATAGATACTTTATCTCATTTATATCAAACCAAAGTTTGAGTCACTATTTTGTCATTAATGTCTAACAAACAATATGTTTTAGTGTTTGAGTTTTGAAGAATATATAGGAAAGATAACGAGAAATATTTTGTAGAAACTCTAGGTTTGATCCCACTTTTGTGAAGCTATGGACTCACTCAATCCATATCTACGGACTCACTCTATCCACATCTATAGACTTGGGTAGAGGCTATGTGTATAGACTGAAGGATGATTCAAAGTGAAAAGTAGCAAAGAAATCACCATCATCATCAACAACTCAAAGATAGTATAACTCTATCTACAAAATTTGAAAATCTATTTCTATGGACTCTGGAGGTCCAAAATATAAGAATTAGGTGAGATTGCAGCTAGTCCAAAATAGGAAGATTTCTCCAGCTGGAATCACATCAAAGAAATACTCACTTCCTATTTTGAAGGATTTGAACTTGATATATTTTGTATATATTTTGACCTTAAAACTATTATAGGGATAATACAATTGTCTCATCAAGACAAATAGATTTGTTAGGATCTTGATCAATCCAAATCTCCTATCTTAGGGATAAATGGATTGACTAAGTAGTTCTATTTTTTGCATACTATTTTTAGTTTGATTATATTAGCATAAATATGCAAATATTTTATCTTATAAAGAGGAATGAATATAGTTTTTACACTCATAATTTAGATATATTAAATGTTCTAGCTTTCCATTGATTAATGTAATATCATTCCAGCTTGCAGTACTGAGTAGACTTCGTTCTTGAGTCTAAGAAGAGCAAGGGCCCACTCTCCTTGAAACTATGAAATTTTGTATAGTATTTATGTTTATGTTAGTTGATTTCATGATATTTTATAATCTAAATATTTCACATGCATACATGAGGGAGTGATTTCTAACAAGTAGATTTAAGATTTAGATTTCAATAGTTATTTCCTTTTAGAGCAAGTGTGCTTTAGCATAGTAATTCTTGTTAAATAGTCAAGCCGAGTGTTTACATGTTCAAGAAGGTGTGAAGTAGATTAAGTGTGTTTTGATTTGAATCAAAATGATTGAATTAGTTTAGAATGATAATTAATTTCTTCTTTCAATAAGTGTGAAACAACTAATGTAGAAGCATCATTTCATTGGTAAGAGTTAGATTAAGGTTACCAAACCCCCCCCCCAAAGACCAATCTATACATATACCACCAAAAACATTGTTGCAAATAGCTTTAGACATCGGCCCTAGTTTGATAGACATCAATCTAAGAAATTAATTAAATGAAGAGTCAAATAACACTCATCATTTTTGGCACCATTATCAGAGACTTTTTAGCTGTTGTAAGGTAAATCTTATTGATCTACACTAAAAAAAACATAAAATAAAAAAATCATAAAAAGAGCAATCAATATATGTTTCGGCCTAGAGATTCTAAAGGATGATTTATTCCTAAATTCTCTCCAAAAAAAAGAAAGTCCTTCAACATCTTTAATTGAGAGTCCTACTCTAGAACTTAGAAAAGGAAGTCCTTCACCATCTTTAGCTGAGAGCCTTGAACAAGCTATTGAATTTCATCTTCAAGATTCTCCTAAAATCTTATTAGGGACTAGAACATTACCACAACCAAGTCTTATTGGATGAATTCATCTAGAACATCCACTCACAAGAAGCAATTATCTTAAGGCTGCAAAAGATTTAGAAGAAGCATTTGAATGAGCTATAGTTGAAGAAAGTTTTGAAGAATTTGACCAACCCTCAACTAGTTACACAAATATTCATTTGGAAACCAATCTTAGTATTGAAGAGTCATTAGAAGAAGAAGAAATGGATGAACAACAAAACCAATAGGTTACACCACTAGGAAGGACTTTTTTCTTTCCCATTGTTTCAGATCCTAATGATCAAACCATGAAAAACATTTCTCCTGCTAATTTGCCAAATTTTTGGGGAAGATACACAGAAGACCCTAACCAGTTTCTATTTTAATTCAAGGTAATTTGTCAAACTTATGACTATACAATAGACAATCAGAAACTAAAATTGTTTCCATCTACACTCAAAGATGCAACCATGAGATGGTTCATGGGCTTGCCAGGTAACTCTATTCATACATGGGAAGACATGGAAATTGAATTCCTAAATAAATATCAAGATTATTGTAGGTTAAGAAAAAAGAAGGAGGATTTCTTTAGAATCAAACAAAGTGAAGATGAGTCTTTGGAAGACTATTTGGATAGATTTGTTTTTATTCATAAATAGAGTAATTACCCACTTACTGAGGAAGTCCTAAAACTTATTTTCCTCAAAGGATTAGATGAAAATATTAGAGATGCATTAAATCTAATGTGAGGAGGAGACATAAGCAAACTAGCCTTTCATCATATTTTAGAACTCTGTACTAATTACCCCTCGACAAAACTAGGAATGAGGAAAGGAAGATTAGGGAAATCCAATGAGCTAAGAAAATTAATGGAAGAATTTGATAATTTGAAAATAGACATTTTTGTCACACTAAACACTACATTAGATGGCCTTACGGATAAAGATAATGCAACAAAACCATTAGCAATATATTGTCCTAAGTGTAAGTTGAAACATGCCCTTAGAGACTGTCCTTTGGATAAAACAAACATTTTATCTTATGGAATCTATGAAGGAAAAGACCATGACACAGATCATTTCACCTATCTACCTACTTTGAAAACTTAGATGATTTCAAATATTCAACCCATTGAAGAGCTAAACTATATTCAGAGGCATAATTTATTTCCACAAAACCAGGTCTAGGGATAGTTTGGTTCATGAAATCTCGCTAATCCTTAGATAACATCATGGAATGTTCCAGTGCCTCCACCTATGTGGGGACAAACACAGATGCCATCAGCTCATATGCCATGGCTACGATAAGAATGGGTATCACTTCAACCATGGATGTTGCCATAACAGCCATGGGTGCCCCAATAATAGTCACACCCATAATGAAATCCACAATAGAATCCATAATGGAACCCATAATGGAATCTCAATCCATAATATAACCAACCAAATCCAAAATGGAATCCCAATCCACAATATAACCAACCAAGAAGGTCACCATAGCAACAAAATATAATGCCACCACCTATTGTCCAACATCCAAAACAAGTTAATTATCCCCCAATGCCTGCACAACCAGTATCCAATCCAAAGAACAAGTAGCCAGCACCTATTTATGTCAATGAAAAAGGAGACACAATGAATTTAGGATCAATTGACTACTTTGATATTTAGTTAAGATCAGGAAAAACTATAAAAGAACTGCCAATTCTCATTTTTGAAGTACTAAATGAAAAGGAAGAAACAAAATTGTCTCAACCAAATAATGAAGAAACCAAAATTAATAAAACTCTAATAAACACAAGGGAAATATTACTAGACCAAAAGTTCTTTTCCTTGAGAGATTAAAAAAAATTAAGACTAAAGAAGAATTGGATTTGATCTATGAGTTGTAAAAGATAAGTATTGAGGTACCCCTACTACAAGCTATTAGGAATATTCTTGAAGTGAATAAAATCGTTAACAATTTGTGTGTCAAAACACCTAGAAGGAAGAAACAATATCCAAAAACCATACATGTTCATGGAAATCTTGTTGATTTGTTAACAGGAAAAGTATTAATACCCAAGTATGTAGAACTAAGTAGTCCAATTATAACAGTCACAATAGGAGGAAAGGAAATTCTCAATCTTCTAGTGGATTTAGGAGTATAAATTAATGTCATGATAACTGATACTCTCTAAACATTATCTCTCATGAGGATACAACCTACCTCTACCATCCTTCAAATGGTAGATCAATCTATGACTAAACCAGAAAGAATTATAGAGAATGTTGCACTGCTTATTGAGTCTTGGGAATATTCGATTGATTTTATGGCGCTACAACCCAAAATAAAGAATTTAAGATATCCTCTAATCCTAGGAAGACCATGGCTAGCTATTGTGGTAGCACTAACTAATTTTATGATAGGAGACATGACCATTTTCAATGGTTTAAAATCTAAATGCATTTCCTTGTACCTTCTTGTAAAACCATCAATGAACCACAGAAAAACTTTGGGTAGACAAGTCAGGCAACATAACAAATGACCTTTCATATTTGGCCATGATTACATCTAAAAATCATTTAGAAGAATTGAGTGAAGAAATAATTTAGACCATTTAACAGTAATGTCTACCAATCTAAAATCTATGAACTATGCCAGACCAGAATCTATGAACTATACCAGTCCATAATCCATGGACTTTGTAAACTTTCTTAGGACATCTTCTCTCAATCCTTCTATCACTTCTTCATCATATGACCATAGGCCAATTTAGGAAAGTGTATGAAATTAGGTAAAAAAATAATAGACACATTTTTTGAGTGCATTCCATTCCCCATTAGCAAGAGCTATTCCTCGTGGAGATGGATTTGTCAAAAATATATCCACATTCCATAAACTACTTCCTTATCCATTCCCTTTTAATTCATTTATGAGTAAATATAAGTAGGTGGAATCTAATCATCTAGACATTAAACCTCACATGGTGTTACCTGAAAAAAAAAATTGAATATTAATAGTTGGTTAACAAATGATGAGGAGGTTTAAATTTTTGAAGTCTTAGAATGACACACCAAGGATTTTGCTTAGGATTACACTAACATGAAAGGAATTCACCCAAGTATATGCACACATTACATGTAAATAGAGTTAGTAAAACTAGTAAGACAACCACAAAGAAGAATAAATCCAGCATTGAAAGACATAGTTAAAATAGAAATTCAAAAATTATTGGATGTGGGGTTTATTTACCCCATCTCAAACAGCCAATGAGTTTCACGATTGGTAATTATATCAAAAAAAATGGGAAATGGTGAGTATGTGTGGATTATAGAGAACTAAACAAGGCAACTTTAAAAGATCATTTTCCTTTGCCCTTTATTGATCAAGTTCTTAACAATTTAATAGGGAAGAAATATCTCTTTTCTAGATGGGTTTAGTGGATACAACCAAATAACAGTAGCAGTTGAAGATCAAGATAAAACCACATTCACCTATCCTTAGGTAACCTTCACCTACTGAGTACCTTGATTTGGACTTTGTAATGCTCCAATAACTTTTCAAAGAGTAGTTTTGACAATATTCTCTAACCTCACTAATGACTGTATAGAAGTTTACATGGATGATTTCACTATCCATGGTGAAACCTATGATGAAGCTCCTACCAATTTAGAAAGAGTTTTGACAATATGTGAGAAACATCAATTATCATTAAATCATGAAAAATGCTTGTTGATGATGGATCAAGGAATAGTGTTAGGACATCACATTTCTATAAAAGGTATTCAGGTAGATCTCAATAAAATTGAGATAATCTCCAACCTACCCATACCACACATACAAATAGAGGTTAAAAGGTTCTTAGGACATATTGGCTATTACAGATGCTTCAAAGACAACTTCAAAGAAATAGTTGCTCATATGTTTGCATTGCTCACAAAGGACAATGAGTTTGTATGGATTGATGATTGCCAATAAGCTTTTAAAACCATCAAAGACAAACTTAGTACTACCCCATTATTAAGAGGACTAGATTGGACACAACCTTTACACATATATACAAATTTTTCCAACATGGAAATGGGTGCAGTCTTGGGACAAAAAGATGAGAATGATCATATGCATGTTATTTATTACATTAGCAAGAATATGACACATGCTAAGAAAAACTACAACACAATTGAAAAAGAGTTCATTACTGTAGTCTATGCAATAAACAAATTTAGATGTTATTTAACAGGCCACAAGGTGTTTATCTATATAGACCATTCAGCTATTAGATACCTTACCAACAAACCAATAGTAGGAGGAAGGATTATTAGATGGTTGTTACTTTTATAGGAATTTGATATAACTATTATAGATAAACCAAGAAAATTTAATGTGGTTATTGATATATTGTCTAGAATTAACACTTCAGGTAAAGTAGAACTAGTGGAAGATGATTTTATAGATGAAAAATTATTTGTTGTTTCAATAGAACCTCCATGGTTCACTGATATAGCTAACTACCTTGCTACAGGGAAGTTTCCTTAGCATTTTTCACAAAAATAAAAAAAGATGTTTAATTAGAGAAAGTTCTTTTAAATGGATTAAGGGAATGTTATTTAAACTAGGACTTGATCATGTGTTTTATAGGTGTGTAACAAACAATGAAGCTTATGATATCATCAAAACTTATCATGATGAACCAGGAGGAGGACATTACTCAACCTAGAGGACCATACACAAAATCTTATGAGCAGGCTATTACTAGCCTCATCTTCACAGATAAGTGAAGAGGTATGTCAGACAATATGATGCATGTCAAAGAATAGGACAACCCACTCTTTCAGATGAGATGCCTCTCCATTCTCAATTGGTTTTGGAACCATTTGAGAAATGGGGAATCAAATTTGTAGGACCTATGGATCCCCTATCCAGAGGAAAGGAATACCTATTAGTCTACACAGACTATGTTACCAAATGGGTAGAAGTAGAAGTTTTAAACATGCTCATGAAGAAGCTATAGCAGATTTCCTATATTTTAAGATTATGTAAATATTTGGTACTCCAAGTCAAACATGATAAATCACATCATATAAACATATCAAGCATAGCACAAGAAGTCTTCTCCATATCACCCATAAGCTAATGGACAAGTTGAAGTCACTAATAGAGAATTGGAAATCATTTTGACAAAGATTTTTAGTACCAATTAGAAATATTGGGAAGATAAAGTACTAGAAGCAATTTGGGCCTATAATACCACCTAGAAAAAAACTACTAGTTTTTTCCCTTACGAGCTAGTTTATGGTAAGAAACCTTTATTCTCTGTTGAGTTTGAATTACAAACATTGAAAAGAAAACTAGAAGTAGGAATTGAATTGGAAGAAGCACAAAAATATAGACTTATGCAGCTTAATCAACTTGATGAGATGAGACTTGAAGCCTTATAGAAGACTAAAATGGTATAGAATCAAAGGAATATTTGGCATGACTCACATATCAAACACTGGAAATTTTAGAGAGGAGGTCTTTGAAAATGTCTCTATCAAGTTGATTCCCATTGATGACAGTAGAAAGACTCTTCTGGTCAATGGGCATAGACTGAAACTCTACCAGAAACCTCTTAGTAAAGAAGAATTTGTATAGAAAATGCAAAGTCAGGTAACTTTCTTGGAGGTACCTGTTTCTTCTAAGGAAATTATTATTTAATGATTGCTCACTTTAGTAAAAAATAAATAATTCAATATTGAAAATCCTTTTGGGGACACTATTGATGATGCATGTCTAGAAAACTAGCCTGTTGGTTGGTCATGCATTAAAGAAAGGGCCTTGGCTAGAAAACTAGCAATGGTTGGTCAAGGGGAAAAAACTAAAAAATAATAATAATATATATAGGAATTTGATCATTCAATCCTCATTGGGTCCTCCATGCAATAAATTTTAGATTGTTCCTTTGAAATATGTTGACTAACCCATGCAAATTCATTTGTACAGGATAAATGGCAAAAGAAGGACAAGATCTGAGGTGAGAATAAATGAGTTATAAGTTGTATTTATTCATGTTTTAGTACACTAAATTTTTTTGATTTAAATAAGGTTAATTCTATGGAGATGAAAAATTACAAGTGGATAACCATATATTCCTTAAACAAAGGAATAATCATGGCATGCAAAAGAAAGATATGAGGAAACGCGTGTCATAATGGATAAATATATCCAATGCAATCAATCACATCATTAATCATCATGATAGGACATTATGGAAACATCCCATAAAGGCTTCAAATTATTGAATATTGAGGGTTTTATAATCATTATTGAATGAAATAAGTAAAAACCTATGGTGGCAGGAGTTACAACCATCCCTCCCACGTGAGCAATAAATTGCCACCATAGCATGTCATCATCCAAGTCATCATGGTAGTTGGCTAGCATATTCTATAGAAATTGGATGGGACTAAAATACATGTAGAATAATGAAGGTAATAACAACAGGTTTCTAGTTTTTATGAAGTCTATCAATAGCTCTTTCCTTTGAATCTCAAGAATAACAAGTGCAAACCCTAGTTTGAATTAGGCAATTCTACTGCAACTATTAGAAATTTGATTTGAGCTCACAAATTCAAGCAATAATGGGACAAAAGACAAGATTAGAACCAAGGAAGGCAACTAAATTCCTCAGTGATATGGCTTCTATGGATGTGTTTGAAGCAAATGGTTAGTTACCATTCATCTATAAATTTCAGGGCTTCCACAAGACACTGGTAAGGAAATTTGTGAATAACCTTACTCTTGATTTTTATATTATTGAAGGAATTATCATCCAGTGTCTAGCAAAGTTATAATTAAAATTATAGAAATTCCAGATGAGGGGATGAGAGTAACCAGATGAATTCCATTTAATGACCTTATTGCTCAATTTAATGGTAATGAATAGACTAGAGTTGCATGTTTAATCAACTCAAAAGGAAAATCTAAGGGAAACCATAGGGATACACTTCCTAAACCATGGTAGTCCATAGCATTATGGGTAATCAAATATATAACTTATGAGGGGCAATGTAGTCTTTTGAGAGGGGAAGCCATGAAAATTTTGATCCATCTCAAACATAGGAGGCAAAACCCTCAATGCAAAATCAATCTTCCATATTTTCTATATGGTCCCCTCTAAGTCATAACTACAACCCCTAATTCCCCTCTCAGACACCATGGCCTCATCCATCTCATCATTCAGCATCATTTTATTCAACAAGAGAAATAAGTTTGGGAAGCATTTGAGAACAGGGTAACAAGACAACTTTTAGCTCCATCTCCACAAGATGAAGTTGGAACATCAGGTGTCACTAAATCATAGAGGCATTCACTTGCAGTGCTACACCAACTAAGAAAACAAGTTCAAAGGGAAAACAAAAGTAGCCCACAGCTTCAGAGGAAGCTCTTCCTTCTTTCAGAAGGATTACAAGATCGCACAATATTCAAACCCCCCTATTACAAAGCCTCCACAAGAACCTCAAGCACTTAAAGAACAACCAATCCTCTTATCAAGGAGAAGAAAATTAAAAAAATGAGTTGCTTCACTAGGACTTGAGAAGGCTAAAGGTTTGACTGATACAACAGAAGAAAGATCAAGTGTGGCCCACATAACTAAGAGAAGAAATTTGATTCTTTTGGATGAAAATGAACAAACAATTGATATTTTAGATAGCCTTAAATAATTATCTCAACCTTCAGAATAATAGAACATCAAAGAAAAATAAATTTTTAAAGCATTTTCTGTAGAAGAACATGTTGAAATCCCTGCCATACAACCATTGGAGGAATTAGAAAGCTCTCCATCCAAAACAAGGGAACCAAACCCTGAGCAAGGTAACACAATAGAAGAAAAAAATGCTCAAATTAGAATTCCAATGGATAAAGATAAAGTTCCATGTACATTTGAAGAAGGAGAATCTCAAGTCCAAAGGACCCTATTATGTAGTTAACCAAGGAACTATCTAAAGCTCAAGTGTTGATCGAGCAATAAACAATAGATATTGTAGATCTTGTCAACAAACTACACAGTAAGGATCGATGTAATTTATGTTAGTATGAAAGTTAGAAACAACATCTTTGAATTGTGCTTTAAAAATTAATGAACTAAAAAAACAATACAACAGAAAGAGGAGGAAGAAGTCAATTCATGGATATATATAGAGAGTCTTGAGAAAGAAACTAGAATATTAAAATAGAAATTGTTGAATTATTCTCAAACACTTACTATTGTTATCCTTGAAAATGATAGTCAGCCTACCTCTTCTCTTAAAGAATTTTTTGATAAAGGATGTCAAACCAGCCATTAGAAATGTTGCATCAGGCTCTAGAGGAATACCAAACATTCAAATAGAAGAATAAAGTTTTAGTCACTGAAAATAAGATATTGGAAAGTGAAAAATAGATATTAGAAACTCAAACTCAAACTTTGGAAGAAGAATTGTAGAATCCTTTAAAATTAGGAGAGGCTATTTTAGCCTACAGAAGTCCTACTCCTGCATATAGTGTGTTTCTATTTGAACAATTCTATAGATGGAAAATTCTTAGAATATCTTGCCATCTTCCCTACAATATTTTGGATCCATCCACATTTTTAGAAATATTTTACAATTTTGAGCTTAATCAAGATCTCCTTTGTGAATTTTAATTGCATGATTTGATAATAGGATATCATGAACACAATAAGTTTTTGATAAATCCACATGTAGGAGAAGTCCAATTGAGAGCACTCCATTCCACCTTCAAGAATTAGTTGGCTTGGAAAATTAAATTTAAAGAATATATAGAGCATGCTAAAACTACAAGATTATGCATTAGGCTAGCCTTCTACATTCTTACATTGATTAAACAAAATTTCAAGAGAGCTTATTTAAACACTATTATCAAAAACCACTATTTAAAATCTTTGTATGACTGTACTATTTCATTTGACCTATTCATAAAACAAAGCTTTGATTTAGTTATCATTGATAGTGTGAAAGTATGGGACCAGTTACCAGTTTCTCTCAAAATACATGAAGTTATGCCACCTAAAAATCTAAGATGGAACAGAAGAAGGGTTGAAGCAATTCTTGAAAAAATTGTGAAAGTATTAAATTTTTGGAGAAGAGCAGCTATGGGTTGGAATGAGGTACAGACCTCCATTGATCATCATACCAATTCCAAGATGGTAGAATTAAGCAACTCAATCTGATGAAAAAGTTAACATCTGGAAATGAATAGTTCAAAGGTATAAAAGATTTACAAGAAGTATAGATCATCATATCCCAGATGAATTTGATGAATATGATCTAAGTAAGGGCATGGAAAATAGAACCAGAACCAATGAAGCCAAATGAATTTTTGTAATGGGACTAGCAAAAGTTAAAGCCTGGGGGAGATGATGAGCCTGAAATATGGCTCATTATTAATATGGTGTTTCCTTCATTTCAGCTCTTTAAGGATATAATCTTATGCAAATCTTAAACTTTTAGCTAACTTTGGCATGGAAAATAGATACTTTATCTCATTTATATCAAACCAAAGTTTGAGTCACTATTTTGTTATTAATGTCTAACAAGCAACATGTTTTAGTGTTTAAGTTTTGAAGAATATACAGGAAAGATGGCAGAAGCAGTATTTTGTAGAAACTCCAGTGTTGATCCTAATTTTGTGAAGCTACGAACTCACTCAATCCATATCGATGGACTCACTCAGTCCACATCTATAGACTTGGGTAGAGGCTATGTGTGTAGACTAAAGGATGATTCAAAGTGGAAAGCAACAAAGAATTCACCATCATCATCAATAGCTCGAAGGTAGTATAACTCTATCTACGAACTATGTAGATCTATTTCTACAGACTCTACAGGTCCAAAATCTAAGAATTAGGTGAGTTTAAAGCCAGTCCAAAAGAGGAAGATTGCTCTAGATGGAATCACATCAAAGAAATGCTCGCTTCCTATTTTGAAGGATTTAATCTTGATATATTTTGTATATATTTGGACCTTAAAACTATTATAGGGATAATACAACTGTCTCATCAAGACAAATAGATTTTTTAGGATCTTGATCAATCCAAATCTCCTATCTTAGGGATAAATGGATTGACTAAGTAGTTCTATTTTTCTACATACTATTTTTAGCTTGATTATATTAGCATAAATATGTAAATCTTTTGTCGTAGAAAGAGGAATGAATATAGTTGTTACACTCAAAATTTTAGGTGTATTAAATGTTTCAACTTTCCATTGATTAATAAAATATCATTCTAGCTTGTAGTACTAAGTAGACTTCGTTCCTGACTCTAAGAAGAGCAAGGGCCCACTCTCCTTGGAACAAAGAACTTTTGTACGATATTTATGTTTATTTTAGTTGATTTTATTGTATTGGATAATCTGAATATTTCACATGCATACATGAGGGAGTGATTTATAAGAAGTATATTTAAGATTTACATTTTAATAGTTATTTCCTTTTAGAGCAAGTGTGCTCTAGCATAGTTTTTCATGTTAAACAGTCAAGCTGAGTGTTTACATTTTCAAGAAGGTGTGAAGTAGTGTGTTTTTATTTGAAGCAAAATGATTGAATTAGTTTAGATTGATAATTAATTTCTTCTTTCAACAAGTGTGAAACAACTAGTGTAGAAGCATCCTTTCATTGGTAAGAGTTAGATTAAGGTTACCAACCCCCCCAAAATACCAATCTATAGATCTACCACCAAAAACCTTTCTGAAGATAGCTTTAAACATCAGCCCTAGTTTGATAGACATCAATCTGAGAGATTGATTAAAGGAAGAGTTAAATGACATCATCAGTATCATTATTTTTAGTTCAAAACTCTAACTCTCCACCTTAAGTTAGGTTGCTTGCCAAAAATGGTTTAGTAGGCTCATGATGTCAAGCTCACCTTAAATACCCCTCTGCCACTAAGAACTACCTTCATAACCAATACTCCAAAGAGAGTCTCAGATTTATATAGTTCTACCCTATATGTGGGAAAGTGTGTGCACAAGGGTGTAATATACTATATGAAGATGCATCTAGTGATCTAGCTTGTAACTTGACAACTATGGCTCATGGGATATCTTTTAAGTGTTTTATACTTGTAGTAATATTGCTCTTATGATTGATGTGTAAATAATAATGAATAGGGCTTAATATCTTAATTGTGTAATTGATTGATTTAACTTTAATAGGTGTTTGCTTGGTAATTACTAGATGTCCAAATGAATTGGATTTGAGTTGCATTTATACTATCTCTTTTGAAATTATCATCACGAAAGCATTAATGTCATTTTTAGGTTGACCCATACACATCAAAAGATTCACATATTTGAGTGTTTGCATTGGAGTAGGGATAGTAGCGTTGACATTATTGTCCTGCCCTAAACATAATTGTCCAGGATGAAAGAAAGTTGTTGAGGATATGTAACTGACAATGAAGGTTATATATCATATTTTGGGCATTATATGGTTACAAGTGATATAGATAATCAGAGTAATCAAGGTTGGACTAAGAAGTAAGTTATTGGACCCATTGAGGTTGTGAGTGTGATCCTTTTGGTTGCAAAGAATGTAAAACTAATGGATATACCCTTGAGATATACTTATCAAGTGTATAAAACTAGTTTAACATATATATCCTGATTTAATCATTTATATATGAAACATTAGAAGATTACTTTGAGAGATTTATGTTTAGCTTGCAAAAATCTAAACAAATTGCATTGGACTAAGAATCCACCAAATTTATATTCTTGAAGGGAATCAAGGAAGAATGTCTCGAAGTATTGGATGTGATGAGTAGTGGAGACGTATCACAAATTTCATTTGATAAAATCACTCTCCTGTGTAGAAACCACTCGAGATCCATTTATTGTAGGATATGAAACAAGATATCATCAACCACTTGGATGCATAATTGGACATACTACATACACAAAGGAAACAAGAAGAGATAGAGCAGGCATTGACAATATATTATTTGGATTACCATAGAAAAAAGACAAACTACAAATGCCATTTTGCTCAGATTAAAGTGTCAAGTATAACAAAGGACAACCGTGAAGCAGTGGAACTTTATGCAATTAGAGGAGATGGAGAGTATATTTCATATGTGTATCAATAGAAACCATGGTCATAAAGACCATAGAATCCAATTATGCCATCCAATTCTTCATATTTCAATTCTAATTATCATGGATCTACTCTCTAGAATCAATTACCCCAGCCATAACTCCAAAAATAAAGCTAACAAAATTTTCAACCTTAAACTAGTTGGCAACAATTTCAAAATCAATCATGGAAACCACAAAATTAGAATTATCTACGAAATCCACCTTATAATTAATTATTTAGTAGGTTAAAAATTTTAGTAATTTCATTAGTTGATGGCAAACAAATCTCTTGCTCAAATCCAAAAAGTCTCACATGTCCCACTAGCCCTAAAGACTTAGCCCAATACCTTAAGGCCAAGTTATCTACCACTGAGCAAAAGAGGAATTAATTTTTTGTTGTTTTAATGTTTTTAATACTTTAATTTTGGCTTATTTGTAACCATTTATAAGCTTGAATATTTTGAACAACTGTATAAAATGACACTCAGGTATTATTTTCCCATTGTAATTATTATTTTTCATTGTTACACTTTTATATTCTTTGGTTTGGTTCTTCTAACCATGCCTAGGGTTGAATGTTTTAGACTAGTTTATAAATAGGTGATTTCGTATTTGATACAAACTTATTATTTTAATGTGGTCGCTTGCTACCTAACGGGAAAAGTCATTAATATTTGCCAATTTTTTGTATTGGCTGAAATTTAAAATCATCTAAAAATATATGGTTCCTCACAACATTTTCTACCTGTCAATCATTTTTTTGTGATAGTTCCTTTCAAAATTTATGAGGAATAGTAGTTCTATTAAATTTTACATATTATTATATATGTGATATGTATGCATGGCCTACAACATGGTTTAAAGTTGGTAGTTTAAAAAACATTAAGATTGTTACCTCTTCACATGAAATGACAAGCTTGTTCCACATGGTTAATTAGTCAAATATGGGTGCTTTATAATGTTCATTTTAATCATCGGGAAAGTGGTGATCCAAAATGTATTGCATATAATAATTAGATCAAGGTTGGTTATGTTTTGTGCATAATTCCATGTTTAAAATTGATAATTCACATCTTCGTATAAAATGACAAGCATGTTTGATGTAGTTAACTAGTTAAGTATGGGTGTCCTAATGAACAATTTGAACAAAACACAAGCAATGATCCCAAATTGGATTTAAATCTTTCAACTAAATTTATCTATACAAACAATTTAGTGGTTGTATAACAATGTTATGTAATTGATATGTAGTTGTTGAAATGTAATGAAACACTTCTAATAAACCACAAAAACAGAGTCAAGAAATATTTGAAAAGATTGTAAAAGATCCAAAAATCCTAGTATACCTTCATGCAAATAAATCTAACTTTTATTCTAGATCAAAGCTACATTCTAATACCATTTTATTGGTAAGGCCCTAGCCAATATTTGTCTCAGCATATTCTATTATGCTTCATTGAGTAGTTAAATTTGTAATATAGTATTCATGGTAATGTTAAGTGACTTAAGTCTCCCACATAAGTCACTTCATTGTAATTTTTTGCTTGTACTTCACATGAATTGTTTCTTTTTTACAAGGTTATACAACTTACACGTTATCTACACTGTCATGTTCAAATTGTGTTCTAGGAACTAAAATTCAACTCATTCAATTTCAAAACAAATAACTTATTGGACTAGGCTATTGGTGTGATCCTATCAATGCTTCCACTAATCTCCATTCTAAAATATATTTGATTTTAATGTAGTGTGACCTTTTTAATATTGTAAGATGGGAACTTCTCTCCATAAACATACCACAAAATGGGGTGAGAGATTGTTTGGATTGGAAATTTTGGTGTTTACATTCACATCATTGTTAGTTGGGTTTTTTTAAGCTTGATTGGTTATCCATGTCCTAACAGTTTCACATATGTTTTTATTGAATTGAAAAATTCATGGTTACAAATGCCACTAGAAGGAACACATTAGATGGGAGGAGGCTTTCAAATAACATGTAAAAGTAGCTTGTTGATAATTTTCACAATGTTATATTATTGGAGAGGATATATGTATAATAACCATTGATAATATTTTTTCAAAACATGTTGAGGTCTCAAATCATTCCCAACACCAAGCAACATTTATCAAATATCTTTGCACTACTTTTTATTTGAGTATCTTACTACATGCTACATTGGGAAGCAAACCAAAAAATACATGACTTTCAAAACAATTAGAACTTTCATATACACTCAAAATTGGCATGAGGCCCCAAGTCTTTTCTTGCGTTTTGTTGTCCCCTACTTCATATATGTAATTGCCCCTGGTAAGAGTTTCTAGGAGTAGTTAATGAATAAGGTGTTGGGAGATCAACCAACAATAGATTACAATTGTGAAAGCAATAAACGCGGAATTAAATCAGATTGACAAGTAATTAGAATGAGATAATAGCAAGAACAAGAGATACAAGAAACCACCCTGAAAACTTGTATTAACAAACTCTTTACAAAAGGAATACAATTGAAGAAACTTGTTTCTTCCACACCTCTCCTAGATGTATAGATCTCTCACTAGATCTCTATTCCTCAAGAGCTCTCTCTCTCAAGAACAATCAACTCCAACAAGCCTGGATTGATTCAATTCTGTACTGTTCTTCACATACCAATGAATTACAATAATAATTCACCCAACTACAATAATCTACAATAAGCTAGGAAGATCTAATTCTACATATAGAATTAGGAGACTTGAGCATGCACATCCAACAAGCAGTTAAGCCACTTGAACAAGGGCTCTAAAAATAGTATTGCCAATAATAGAGACACGAGCTTGAGACTACAACTCAAACTCATCATGCAAATACTCGCTTCTGTCCACGAAAATAGCTTTCTGGACACGCAGATAACCGACGTCGATTCCTGCTGCTTGTCTGTGACCGCCGTCGGCCGACCCTCTGCCGACGTCGGCATCTCTGCAACTGCTTCCGACCGACGTCGGTCGCTCCTGACCGACGCCGGTGTCTGTGTAGACCCGAAATTGCTAATGAATGCTCCTTGGTGAAGCTTTTAGCTCCACACCCTAACATAAGGTTTGTTCCTCCTTGCTCATGTCTAAAAACATTATGGTATTTTGGGCTACCATACTTCCCTTAGGCTTGCTTTGCATGTTTCTTGAATCAAATACCCCTTGTATTTGAAATACATTCCTTTAACCTATGTAGGTAGTACAACACTAGTTTTGTTGTGAGAATTTATTACTCCTAGGTGTAATAAACTACCCATTTAATACATGGCTTCGTTGTTTCAAAATACCAGATAAATTCTTACTATGAGAAGAAACCTCTTTCTCCTAACACTTTTACACAAATAATTTTAATGTATTATTGCTTTCAAATCTTCAAAAACATGCCTTTGAAGCATTTTGAAGGCACATTTTCAAATTATCAAATGCGCTTCTTCCTTCCCACTATACTTTAGTTTTATTGTATAACATCAAAAGTAATGTTACGTGAATAAAAAATAGCACTACAAGGAAACACATAACATTCATCTATATCAACTCCACACAAATAAACATGTTGATCATTGCATGCACAGGGGAATTATGTAAATGGAAACAACGCATTCAACTCTTTGTTGACAATTGAACTTGCGACCTATGGAAGAATGATCTAAAATCTAAATAATAATTAAGGACTCTATAAATCCATATTTTCATTATTTATTTATTTGTGTAGATGACCCACCATTTCTAAGAGAATGGTGGGGCTCTTAAAAAGAAAGGTTGTTATCACTATCTATCACTTTTATTCGAAAAGTTTTATTGGATTGTTCATTATTTTAGCAGAAATAGATCTAATTGTATCTTCAAGATGCACACCAACAACATTTTGTGAAAATTTTGAAGGTATCACAATCGACTCTATTAGAACTCATTCATGTCTACAAAGATGCCAAAAGTTAATTGATATAGTTAATTGAACAATGTTATGGATTTGAAGCTTTTATGCTCACTTCCCTTCAAAATCGATGACCATACTTCTTTTTTTTTTTTTAGATTTTTTTCATTTTTCATTTTACTTTAAAATAGATAAACTAAATGGAAAGTATTAAATCATATTTAATACATTTTGCAAAAACATTTGATCATATTTTATTATTAAAAAAGGCAAGTATGGTCATATTACAAACATCGAATAAAAAATCCACAAAAAAAAATTGTTTGAGAACAATTAATTTATAAAGAAATTCATAGCAAAATATAAAAGTACCGTTGAAAAATTGACATCATATTATCCCATTGTCTTATTGTTATCAAATCCTTTGTTGATGAATAAAAAAATTAAAAAAATTCTCTTCCAAATATACTCTGATATCACACTCATTATTATTGTCATCACATTCTTTGAGTAAGACAATTATAAACTTGTTTTTGAAAAGTAATTGCCACGCTTGCCAGTGCCACACCATGCATCTTGAACTATAAGCTTTCACTATTTTAGCATCCAAAGGAATAATCATTTCCCTATTATTTAAGGCCAACAATTCATTAGAGGTAAAGTTTCAATTACAACCCTCAAAGCTCCCTGCAATCTCCACTTAAGAGATAATGTGGCAGTTTCCATGTCATATGGCATGAAAACAAATAATAAGTGTAACCTATTATATATTAAAGTTTAAAATAATATTGATTAATATAATAATATATATTATATATAAATTTAATATATATTTATAATAATCAATTAAAAATAATATATTGATAACAATCATTGTTATATATATATATATATATATATATATATATATATATATATAAATAATATAATTATTTATATAATATATTATATTTATAATTAGTATATATAAATATAGATTTTATAATTTTAATGTTTTGTTTCCATGTCAGTGTCATTATTGTATTAATTTGAATTGTATATAGAATGTTGAGCCCTATTATAATCAAATCAATGGTCATGACATTTTTATCCATCCTTACAATAGAAAATTGCTAATCAAAGATGTTACTATGTTGTACGCTGTAAACCATTTTGTAATGTGTGTAAGTCATGTGAATCCACTTACTCCTTTGAATTTAAATTTGGGGTACAATATAGGTCCTTTGATGTCTAATATCCCTTGAAATACTTATCATTGCCTTTCGCCATCAACCCGTAACTCACTTTGAAATATTTTATCACTCATAAATTTCTATTTTATAAAAATAAAAACTTACATCCTTTGTGATGTAACTTGATAACAATTATTTATATTAATCAATTATAAATAATATAGTAATAACAAAAAAAAAATTGATGCAGGGGAACGTTTTTGGACTAGAGCTATGAACCAGTCTGGGACACAAGAAGGAAGCCTAGATCTCCCTTACAAATATCACCAATGGCCATAACTGACATCACTAACATCATTTGATGGGATGCTATTGCCAACAACCCAACATTGTCAAGGGCTCCAACCATTTGAATAACTTCAACAACCACCACCAATCTAACATGCCATTTGAGATTTGAACCTGGGTAAGACTAGACATAACCAAGTCTCTTTAACCAATCCACCACATCTCATTGACTATTGATAACAATTATTAATAATATATGATATTAATATATAATATAATATAAATATAACATTATTTCATATAATTATATATATTATATTATTATTGTAATAGTAATAGTAATTTATATATTTTAGAAATATCTACAATTATAAATATATAATATAATTATTTTTATAATATATATATTTTAGAATTTTAATGTTTTGTCTTTATATCATTAATATTGTAGTATTGATTTGAGTCGTATATTGGATGTTGAGCGTTATTATAATTAAATCAACAGTGATGACATCCTCACCCATCTTTATAATAGAAAACTGTCAATCAAAAATGTTGACATGTTATAAGTTGTAGACCACTTTATAATATATGTAAATTATGTGAATCTATTCACTATCTTAAATTTAAGTTTGAAATATGATATAAACCTTTTAATATATGATATTCTTTGAAATACTTATCATTACTTTTTGTTATCAATACGTAACTCACCTTGAAATATTTCATCGTTTACATAAATTTTTATTTTATGAAAATAAAAACTTACATCATCCATAACATAACTTCCACCTTTAAAACAATAAGTAATAATAAATTTTAAAGGAAGCACATTTTTCTCTATGTGGGAACATAATTTTTATTTTAGGCCCATGCAAAGATATTTTGACCCCACAAAACTTTTAGATTCGGCCAAATGGACGGCCATGCATGAATGATATTGAATGGCAAAACTACGTGTGTGAATGAAAATGGCCTGCAAGAAAAGCTTGGCCAACAAACCTTATCCACCGTCGTAATCCGGTAGTACCACCGGGAACCTATGGTTTACAACATTATCCGATTATTTATTTAATAGCCCAACCTACACGGGCTCAATGTTATCTCGTGGGGTTATAGGTTATCATTAATATAATAATTATTTTGAAGGGAACAATTAATTTTTGTCAGTTAATTAATAAATAATAAGTATATTTGTTTAATGTTGAAGTTTTAAATATTTTTATTTAATTTTTATAATTTTTAAATTTTAAAAAAAAAATTATTTATAATTATATTCGTTAAAAAATATTGACCTGATAATTTTTTGATGATCTTGTAATATATTTTTTGAATTTTTAAAAAAAAAATATATCCAAATGACATGTATGTATGGAGTTAAACCATCGAGTACATACCAATTAATCCTTTCGATACAATTACATTATTTTATTATAGTATATTGCCTCATAAAATTTAAAAATATATATAGATTAATTGTCTTCTCAGAACACTATGGATAATATTATAATAAAAAGTAATTGTACAATATTTTCCTCATCCCATCCTCAATCCATCATCACCTTTACATGTGTCATTCATGAATTTGTTTTTATAAGAGTTAGATAGCAACTCCTTTATAAAAATGAACCCCTTATTCTCTATTCTTTGTATTTAGTGGTCTTTATTTTTATTGATTCGCATTTTTATTATGGCTATAATTATTATACAACTTTAATTTTGGCACTATTTTGATATAGTTTATATTCTCAATACTTTTTGTAACTCAGTATAATGTGCATTTTGTGATTCTCTCCACCTTTTTTTTTACAATTAACGTTGTACAATTATATTTTATTAATAAAAATATACTTTTCAATCAAAAAAACACCTTTCTTAAAGTCTTTTGAGGTAAAAAATCTTTGCACAGTTATTCCCAAAAGGAAATGTCAAAAGATATGGACTATAAAAACATAAAATCTATTATTATCGCCTATGTAATTATCATAATTCATGAAATTACAATTGTCGAGAATACTTTTAAAGCTCATGTAAGTGTTAACCAAATGTGAGTCCCATAAAGGAGAAACATATCGCCATGAGACCCCTGACCAAATATTTAAATGATAAGGATATTTTTAAGTGTGTCCTAACTTTTGTTTTTCATTACTACTCTCTTGGAAATTTTAAGTTATCATAAGAAGTATTAATTTACAAGATTTATATGGATGAGCAATTCATTACAATGTCTCATAAAGAGGTTGAAAGTGATTAACGTATAATAACAATTCAATTTATTAAAGTGGTTGTCATTTACTATTGGAACATCTCATAATATCTATTAAATAAAAATAGTGAAGGTAGCCGATAATTCGATTTATTAAAGCAATCATCATTTCATAACAGATATATTGAAATAAAGTGGTCATCATTTCGCAACATATATATTGAATTATCTATATTCTTTATTTTCCATAATAATAAATGAAATACTGTTCGGAATGGTAAAGGCAATCCAACCCAAGAATCCGAAGTGTTAACAACAAAACACTACATAAGGAACTTGCAAATATGATATGCAAAAATAATACAAATTATATATTACTCAAAAATGAAGCATAATAAAGCATGTTAGTACAAAGGAAAGCACTTGCATATATAGGCAAAGTGAAACATAAAACTAACTAAATTGGTCAATGTGGAATAAATCTTCACATTGGACAAACTCATTACAAGACGAAATAGGTAGCTAATACATTAGAAAACGTGAGAAAATGCATGAAATATATACTCTAAGCCCCCCTGCCCCCCTCCCTCAAGTGAAGCTAGGGGCTAACAAAAGCCAACAAAAATAATAATATATTTATAATATGAGTCCCAACAACTAGGCATGATAAGGTACTCTGTACAATATGTATATATGAAATGAAGATGGAAGATGTCCTTCTGAACACCCCCCAAGGACAACTTATGAAACCTCAAACATGTTGTTGGGAAATGACCAACCCGGAAGCACACAATTGATTACCAAAATTCAAGCAACTTAATATGCGGAAATAACCAGAATCAACAAGTAACTAGAATCCAGAAATAACACAAGATATGAGAGACAATTCACAACTTGTATTAATACTCATACAGAAAAGAATACAATAAAGAAGATGCCACTTCTTCTCCACCACCTCTTCAGAGGCTTCCCACACCTCAAGTGAACAGTACTTCTTTCCTCAAAGCTCTCTCTCTTAGGTCCCAACACCCAACTCACACACTGAGTTGGTGTTCACCTTATACCTGTGCTCCACGCACTCCACAAGTGCTCCACGCACTCCACAAGTACACACCTGTACTCCAAGTAGATCTCTCCTGATACTGCTCCCTGTTGTGTTGCTGTCCTATCTGATCTCCAACCTATAGATCAAGCTGGTTCTGCACACCTGTGAACCTTGACCTTGCACACACATACACCTGCATATCAATGATCTTACTTACCATGTAGATCTCCTATAGAAGCCATGCTCACCTGATGACCAAGATCATACACTCCTGAAGAACCCTGTTGATTCTCCAATCCAGCACCCACCTTGGTATTGTGGTCCTAGGAGGAACGCACCATTGCTCTACCTCACACACCGAAGGAGCTTATAATTATGCTCTCTTACTCCCTAGCACTAGTTTCCAATACAACCATGAGTCTATTATATAGATCTCATCCAAACAATAATTAGACATCTAATTACAATAATTAGATCTGCAGCTCTCAGTCTATAATTAGTACTAAGCATGCAAACACTTGGTTCGTCAACCAACTGCCCGTAATAAACTTGCAGTCGAACCACACAGGCGACTGATGCCGGTCCCTGTCCGCCTGGGGTTCGCCGACGCCGGCCGATCTCTGACCGACGTCGGTTGCTCTCCTGCCTTGTCCTGCCGACATCAGTTGGCCTGACCGACGCCGGTGTCTGTGACACTCGGCAACCCTTCTGCACCCTCCTCCATGTCTGCATCAGTGAAGCTTTTAGCTCCACAACTTAACACATGTCATGTAACTCAAAAAAACAAGGTGATGGAAAAGGCTTTGTGAAGATGTTTGCAACCTGTTGGTAAGTCAGAATGTACTTCAAGCTAAGAACACCATCTTGAATGTGTTGATGAGTGAAGTGCATATGTACCTCAATGTGCTTGGTCCGTTGATGCTCAACTGGGTTAAGAGATATATGAATTGCACTCTAGTTATCACACCAAAGTACAGGGGTGAATCTTGCATGAAGCCAAACTCTGTCAATAATTGATGAAGCTAAAAAACCTGTTGACTTGCTGTAACTATTGTTTTGTACTCAATTTTTGTAGATCAAAGTGCAGTAGGCTACTGCTTCTTACACAACCAAATAATATGTGAAGAACCAAGATAAAAGATGTGGCCAAAAATAAAACATTTGTCATCAAGAGAACCTGCCCAATCTAAATCATTGTATCCAACCAACTAAGTAGAACCCCTAGTGTAGTGTAATCCAAAATAAGTAGTGCCTCGTAGATATCACAAAATCCTCTTAATAGCCTACCAATGAATGCCATGAGGATCATATGCAAACCTAGATACAAGCCCAACTACAAATGAAATGTCAGAGCAAGTATGGGTCAAATACATAAGACTCCCAACCATCTGCCTATACAATATAGGATCACAAAGTGGATTAGTACAAGAGGTAGTGAGAGTCACTCCAGACTAAAAAGGAGAAGCACTTGGCTTGCAATCAACCATGCCAAAATGTTGAATTAGATCAAGTGTGTACTTTTGATGACTTCAATAGATTCTTATAATTGACTGTGAAATTTGTAAACTAAGGAAGAAATGCAAAATGCCAAGATCTATCATGTTGAATCATGTTGAAAGTGTCTATTGAATAGTCTGAATCTAAGAGGAGTTGCCTAGGAGAAGTAGATCATTAGCATATAAGACTAGAATAATAATGTCCTTCCTAATATGCTAAATATACACTATGCGATCAAAGTGGAAATGAACAAAGCTAGTGGAGAGAATAAATGAATCCATATTCTCATACCAAGCCTCAGGGGCCTGTTTGAGACCATAAAAAGACCTCCTAAGTCGACAAACAAGAGAAAAATCATGAATAAACTCAATAGGATGCTCTATATAGATTTTTTCATGCAAGTATACATGCAAGAAAACAATCTTAACATACATCTGATATATTGGCCAACCATGTGATGTATCAAGACAAAGTATAAGGTGAACAGAATCCATATTGGCAACGGGCATAAAAGTCTTAGAATAGTGTTGACCAAGTTTGACTTTCTAGTCAAACTAGGGTACCTATAAGCAAAAACATAAGTTTTTGGGTCTATAAGAGGTTAAAATAGATGTTATAAGGTGTTTAAAAGGTCAATTAATGTCATTTCATGTTATAATACCTTTGTTTATTAGTCCTCTAAGTTTATTTATCATTTTTAGGTCATTTAGAGGTCATTTTAAGTGCATTTAATGCTTTGTACAAGTTTTTTGGAATTTATGCAAGTTAAAAATGCTGATGTCATCCACCATGTATCCTTAGAAGTCTTTAGGAAGCTGACATAGCTGAAAAAATGGTAAGTTGTTCAGAAAAGGGTAGTTTTCTTGACCAAAGAGTGAGAAAGAGACACTTGTACAGCTCCTTGAGAAGTGTGCCACTTGGAAAACATGGTGGTATGACTCTTCACCTCCTCATAGGACATATCCATATTTGGTTTTCATTTTTTACACAAAAAACTACATTTGAAACTCATTTATCTTCTTTCTCCATTAGTAAGCCCAAGAAGGCCAAGTTCAAACACTCACCATGAGAGCTACAGGTGGAGTTGAGGAAAATGCTTCTATAGGAGGATATTGCTCTGAGTGCAATTAAATTTCATAAAAATAACTTGAGATTTGGTACATCATCATTTATGAACCATCAGTTTGACCCCATGCAGCTTTTTATACATGCTCAACCATGAGGGGGTCTCTTGTTAAGCTAGTTTCAGAAGCTTTTTTTTTGAATTGATAGGTGAAGTGTTTTTATGTGTCCCTTAGGGAATTTACATAGGTTATCCATTGTTATCTTGGTTTTATAGGTCTCAGTAATGCACAAGCCTCTTATAATTCACTTGTATTTACCATTATCTACTCTTTACTTCTATAGGTGCTTGGTAGGTGTCTTCAACATTGAGAAGAGTGTTTTTAGGTTGATTTGAAAATATTACTCATAATTTCTATTCCTTGAAGGGTTTAAAAATACAATTTAGAGGTTAAGAGTCCTTAATAATTTTTCTTGCTCACTTCTATACTCCCTGCCTATACATAGTCAGTGCTTACTTCTAGGTGGCCTGAACAAGGAATATGAAGGGGATTTAGTGAACTTGAGACACTTAAGGAGTTATCCTTTTGCATTAATATTATGGAGTGGTATGACAGCCCCTTGAAGAGGGAAAATTGACAAGGTATAAGTTGGAATTCCACATTGAAAGACAAAAGACTGAGTTTGAGATTTTTTCCTTAAATGTTGCAAATAGAGGTCCTAGGGGTTGTTGTAGACCTCTCAAAACATTTCTCCTTAAGGTTTTAAGACCCCTTACTTACCAAGATTATTATTTCTCGTGAGAAGGACTATGCAAATTTTGAGGTCAAAAGGGTAAGTGGAAGATGGAGTTTAAACACCTTGAAAGTGCTTGCAAACACATTGAAAAAGGATATTGATATCTACAGGAAGGTAATGAAAAAGTGAATTATACTTCATGAGAATGGTTTTAGCTTATTCCATCAAGTTTAAACCATTTCAAACGATTTTAAAGAACTCTCTTGAATTAAGGTAACTGAGGAAAGGTCAATTTTGATGTTTTGACCACTAATGTAAACCCCTATCCATACAATAGGCCTGAGAACATTCATCTACAGCTGGCTTGAGTAAGATTCTATCTAAATTAGGCTAATAACAACTATTTTGGATATCTAAAGTGAATTAAATGTTTGTAGAAGTACTATACCTAAATGGAGTTGATGCTAGTTAATCATATGACCTAGGTGGAGCTCAAATCAACCTACAATATATTATCTACTCAAGGAATTTCTATAGGTTATCCATTGTGATCTTAGTTGTATAGGTCTCAAGAATGCACAAGCCTCTTCTATTTTGCTTGTATTTTCCATTATATGCTCTTTACTTTTACACGTGATTGGTAGGTGTCTTCAACATTGAGAAGAGTGTTTTTAGGTTGATTTGAAAATATTACTCATAATTTTTAATCCTTGAAGGGCTGACAAATACAATTTAGAGGTTAAGAGTCCTTAATAATTTTTCTTGCTCACTTCTATACTCCCTGCCTATACATAGTCAGTGCTTACTTCCAGGTGGCCTGAACAAGGAATATGAAGGGGATTTAGTGAACTTGAGACACTTAAGGAGTTATCCTTTTGCATTAATATTATGAAGTGGCATGACAGCCCCTTGAAGAGGGAAAATTGACAAGGTATAAGTTGGAATTCCACATTGAAAGACAAAAGACTGAGTTTGAGATTTTTTTCCTAAATGTTGCAAATAAAGGTCCTAGGGGTTGTTGTAAAACTCTCAAAACATTTAACCTTGAGGTTTTAAGACCCCTTACTTACCAAGATTATTATTTCTCGTGAGGAGAAGGACTATGCAAATTTTGAGGTCAAAAGGGTAAGTGGAAGATGGAGTTTAAACACCTTGAAATTGCTTGCAAACACATTGAAAAAGGATATTGATATCTACAGGAAGGTAATGAAAAAGTGAATTATACTTCATGAGAATGGTTTTAGCTTATTCCATCAAGTTTAAACCATTTCAAACGATTTTAAAGAACTCTCTTGAATTAAGGTAACTGAGGAAAGGTCAATTTTGATGTTTTGACCACTAATGTAAACCCCTATCCATACAATAGGCCTGAGAACATTCATCTACAGCTGGCTTGAGTAAGATTCTATCTAAATTAGGCTAATAACAACTATTTTGGATATCTAACGTGAATTAAATGTTTGTAGAAGTACTATACCTAAATGGAGTTGATGCTAGTTAATCATATGACCTAGGTGGAGCTCAAATCAACCTACAATATATTATCTACTCAGGGAATTCCTATAGGTTATCCATTGTGATCTTAGTTGTATAGGTCTTAGGAATGCACAAGCCTCTTCTATTTTGCTTGTATTTTCCATTATATGCTTTTTACTTTTACACGTGATTGGTAGGTGTCTTCAACATTGATAAGAGTGTTTTTAGGTTGATTTGAAAATATTACTCATAATTTTTAATCCTTGAAGGGCTGACAAATACAATTGAGAAGTTAAGAGTCCTTAACAAGTTTTCTTGCTCACTTATATACTCCCTGCCTATACATAGTCAGTGCTTACTTCCAGGTGGCCTGAACAAGGAATATGAAGGGGATTTAGTGAACTTGAGACACTTAAGGAGTTATCCTTTTGCATTAATATTATGGAGTGGCATGACAGCCCCTTGAAGAGGGAAAATTGACAAGGTATAAGTTGGAATTCCACATTGAAAGACAAAAGACTAAGTTTGAGATTTTTTTCCTAAATGTTGCAAATAGAGGTCCTAGGGGTTGTTGTAAACCTCTCAAAACATTTCTCCTTGAGGTTTTAATACCCCTTACTTACCAAGATTATTATTTCTCATGAGGAGAAAGACTATGCCAATTTTGAGGTCAAAAGGGGAGTTTAAACACCTTGAAAGTGCTTGCAAACACATTGAAAAAGGATATTGATATCTACAGGAAGGTAATGAAAAAGTGAATTATACTTCATGAGAATGGTTTTAGCTTATTCCATCAAGTTTAAACCATTTCAAACGATTTTAAAGAACTCTCTTGAATTAAGGTAACTAAGGAAAGGTCAATTTTGATGTTTTGACCACTAATGTAAACCCCTATCCATACAACAGGCCTAAGAACATTCATCTACAGCTGGCTTGAGTAAGATTCTATCTAAATTGGGCTAATACCAACTATTTTGGATATCTAAAGTGAATTAAATGTTTGTAGAAGTACTATACCTAAATGGAGTTGATTCTAGTTAATCATATGACCTAGGTGGAGCTCAAATCAACCTACAATATATTATCTACTGAGGGAATTTCTATAGGTTATCCATTGTGATCTTAGTTGTATAGGTCTTAGGAATGCACAAGCCTCTTCTATTTTGCTTGTATTTTCCATTATATGCTCTTTACTTTTACACGTGATTGGTAGGTGTCTTCAACTTTGATAAGAGTGTTTTTAGGTTGATTTGAAAATATTACTCATAATTTTTAATCCTTGAAGGGCTGACAAATACAATTGAGAAGTTAAGAGTCCTTAACAAGTTATCTTGCTCACTTCTATACTCCCTGCCTATACACAATGAGTGCTTACTTCCAGGTGGCCTGAGCAAGGAATATGAAGGGGATTTAGTGAACTTGAGACACTTAAGGAGTTCTCTTTTTAAATTAATATGATGGTGTGGCATGACAGCCCCTTGAAGAGGTAAAATTGTCAACGTATAAGTTGGAATTCCACATTGAGGGACAAAACACTGAGTTTGAGATTTTTTCCCTGAATGTTGAAAATAAAGGTCCTATGGGTTGTTGTAGACCTATCAAAATGTGTATCCTTGAGGTTTTAAGATCCCTAACTTACCAAGCTTATTGTCTCTAGTGATGAGAAGGACTATGCCAATTTTGAGGTCAAAATGGTAAGTGGAAGATGGAGTTGGAACACCTTGAAAGTGATTGCAAACACACTAAAAAAGGATAGTGATATCTATAGGAAAGTAATGAAAAAGTGAATTGTACTTCATGAGGATGGTTTTAGCTTATTCCATCAAGTTTAAACCATTTCAAATGATTCCAAAGAACTCTCCTGGGTTAAGGTGACTGAGGAAAGGTCAATTTTGATGTTTTGACCACTAATGTAAACCCTTATCAATACAATAGGCCTGGGAACATTCATATACAACTGGATTGAGTAAGATTCTTTCTGAATTGGGCTAATAGCAACTATTTTAGTTATATAAAGTGAATTAAATATTTGTAGAAGTACTATACCTAAAAGGAGTTGATTCTAATCAATCATATGACCTATGTGGATATCAAATAAACCTACAACAGGCCCTAAAGATCCAAAACACAGTCTTAGGGTGCATAGGGTAGAGAGGCAATGGGAGCAATGTTTTAGGGACTGGAACAAAGGATGATGTAAAGTATGCCTTGCAAATTGGTTGAGTTGGAGGATAAAATGGAAGAGTTAGGTGCTAAAATTTAGTTAAAATTACCCTTATGACCTATGGAGAATTATAAAATAATCATATTTTATGATATAATAGCTAAAACATTTGTTATTTTGTCTCAGACCAAAGGCAGTTTTGGTGTGCATGAAGGTGCCAGTTTTGGTAAAAATGATGAAATATTGAACTAGAAGGATATCAAGGGAAATTTTATGATTGGATAAGCTAGAGGGGACCTAGATAAAAATAAAAAAACATTAATATAAGTTATGGAATCATACAGGTTGTTTCAACCTACTAGGTTTGCATGCATACCTAATGGGAATACTTAGGCCTAAAAGCCCAACTAAGGGTCATTTGCATTTTTGGCATTTTCCATACATCCCAATTTGTTGAAACATGTTTTGAGAGGTATAATATATGTGTTTGAACCTTTTTATGTCAAATAAAGCCATTGGAGTGTCAATTTGGGTCTCAAATGGCAAACAGGCCTATTGGCAAGGTCTAGGCCTAGTACCAAACAAGGGTGAGTTTTAATTTTTGGATCTTAAGGAGATAATATAACGATGGAAACATTATTTTTGGGTTAATATACAGATTTTTTGGCCATTTTTTTTCAAATAAATTCATCAAGAAGCCAATTCTTGTCTTTAAGGCTCTCAAATCCTCATAAAAAGCCCAAAATGGCATGAATGGTCAACTTCAAGTGCTTGGAAATTTCATGTACCTTTGCATGGGACCTAGAGATGTTTGGTAATAATTTAGAGGGTCCTTGAAGATTCCATATTGAAATTTATAAATAATTCCAATGTTTGACCTTTATGAACAAACGTTAGGACCATAAACCACTCCAAACCCTCTCAAACCCTCCTTATAGACCCGATGGTAAAAACCAAGCTGAAACTGCCTCCAAATGGATAAATTTGACTATAAGTGTAAAATAGAAGTTGTTTCCAACCTCATGAGTATTAAATCCATGGAATTGGATTGTACGGAATTGTATGGATAGGAGCATAAATAGGATTTTTCTCACTATTTTATGTATTGTGCAAGATACAGTATAAATTAAGAGATGAAACAAAGTTTAGTAAGAATATTTACTCTTAATATAACCCTAAATATTAATTTTATTCTATGAATCAAGCTATAAGTACTTTAAATAAGTCCTTAATTTTAGCCAGTCAAAATTAGCCTAATGCATAAGCTAAGGAGAAGAGAGAAATTCTTCAAGTAAAGTGATTTTAAACTACCTCTAATGATCCCAAGGCCATTTAGGGCCTTAAAAATTGTCATTTACTACCTCACATGTAATTAAATGGATAAATGATACCAATTTGTAAGCCAAATGAGCAGGGTTCATGGAAAGGCAGTTTTCAAGATAGCAGATGATGATAACTCTCTACCAGTTCTTTCTAGAAGACCAGGCATGAATCTAATGTATGTAAATGCATATCTAATATCCTCCCCTTAAATTCCAATCATTTTACCTACCATATATCAGTTACAAGTCACTCAAATAGCTCCAATCATGAAGGAAATTGTTCTATGCAAAAAGAGGAGTTTTGTGCCATTTTACCTAACTTTGATGACTTGGATTGACACTTGTTGCTACTAACCTTAAATTATTTAACCCATATCCCCTTTCCATTCATATATAACTTAAATTATCAGCTTGACACATATCTAAGCGACCCTTGTACTTATTTCTCTCTCTCTCTTTCTCAAACTCTATAAGAGTTGGCCATTTTGGCATTGTATGTATGCTCCACCTGAGTATGGAAAATCCCTACTCAATTATACACCTTCTGATCAATAAAATTACTAAGTTTTTACCTCTCTCATGACTATTCATAGTGTTCTCTATTTTAATGTTGAATTTACTTAGTGAAGACTATGGATTCCTTAGCTTTGTACTTCATTCTTTCGCCTATTTGCAGACTCTTCTTGTAGGGCATCTAAAGTGTTTCAAGAGATGTTCATGGTTGAAGTGAGTATTATTTTCATTAGATTCATTCAAGAAATTTTATCTATCCCTCCTAACCTTGTATATCATCTAGGACCCCACAATGTAATAATGATGCAAGAAGGTATAGATTTGGGAAAGAGTATGTTTTAGTTGGTTCTTTGGTCTCAAGTGTGGAATGCAAGTAGTTGGAAGTCATAAAATTGATTTGCTGTATCACCTTCAAAGTTTAGGTTTGATTTATGTTATTATAAACCATTTTTAATTCCCCAAGTTGATAATAGTATAATTGTGAGCTTAAATGGTGCATCAAGGGGAGCTAGCCCCTGATCTAGAGGTTCATCTCACAAGTTTGCTCACCCCACAATAAGTGAGATGTCCCCATTTTACCACTTGGATTAGAGGCCTATAAAACCTCTTTTCATAGGGTGCATCCAAGTGACAAGAATTTTTGGCATGCTCGGTGGGATAATTTGTCCAAGGAGTTAAAGAATTCTTGGTGTGTTCTTCAACTAATTAGCCTTTGGAGGCATTTTAATCAACACCAATGGTGACTCTAAGTTGAATCAACTGGTTAAGCAACCTTAGTGCATCAAGAAATCACATTTGGTATGTATAATCCCATTTTTTTGTAGTATGGACCTTATGTTCCTTCATATGGCTTTGATCAAACTCATGTTGTTCATTGAATCACCTCAAACAACTCTCCTAATTGTCCTTCTCCTAATCAATCCAAGAGTGCTAGGGAGATAATGTTGGAGTTTGAGAAGTAAATGTTGGAGATAGATAGGTTGAATAAGCAAAATAGATATCAACAAGAGATAATATACAAGGAAGAGTGTTTGTTTAGTCAAGCTCAAACCATGCAATCCATGAAGGAGAAACTAGTAAGATGGAGGAGTCAACCCACTCAAGGCAATCAGCCTTGTATGCCTTTTTCCATCCCAAGAAAGCCTTCTCCCATACAAAAGAAACCTTCCTCTTTTACACCATATCCTTTCTACCAAATAGCAATTGATCACCAAAATAAAGTGAGCCAACCTCCTAGCCCATCAAATACACCCTTTCCTATACCAAAAATAACTACTCTTGTTGTTAATCCTTTGTACCTAGCAATCCAACACCAAAGGATATTATAACAGCCTTCTATGGAGACTAATTATTTAAATTCCTTAGATTATGAACCCTCCTTTGAAGAAATCCATCCTATTTCCTTTAAAAACCAACATAATCATCCTCAAGTAACTCCTCTTATGCATGTGCAAACTCTTCCTAATCTCCCTCAACCTTCTCAAGTCCTCCAATCTAATGTTGAGATTCCAAGTTGGGGAAATGTCTATCCTTAACCAACTCAAGACATTGAGAAAGATGAAATTGTTGCCTATCCTCAAGAAGAGAGTTCTAATCCTAAGGTCATGAGTTGGAGTGAAATAGTGGGATCATGGGGTAAGAAATAAGAGAAGAATATTGTTCAAGAGTGTGAAGTTGAAAATGAAGCTAGTCCTTCTCAAATCCCTCCCACCCTTCCTCAAAAAGCTTCTTGTATATCATGGCAGTCCTCATGTACTCCCCATCTCCATGATGATTCTTATGAGCTTCAATAAAAACCCTTTCAAGAGAATCTAGCTAAACAAATTGAGAAATTAGAGGCAAAGATGAAGTTACTTAGTTAAGAGGATATGGAAGGTTTAGACCTAAAATAAGATCCTATGCCTAAACACATCCCATCTACCTTTCATCAAGAGAGTCCTCAAGCTAATTTTGATGTTGATGAAGTGTTGGTCAAGTGGAAGGAAAAGAATCAAGTGATTTTGGCCCAAGGTTTGCCTCTTCTTTCTCATGAACTTTCAAAAGAACCTCTTACATGTCACTCCCAATCTAATTTTGAGAGTTCTTGTGTTGAACTTCTTGGCTTGGGTGATGAAGAATGTTTTCCTTGTGTTGAGAAGCCTATCTTAAGAAAGGTAAGTGAAGAGGAATGTGCTCAATTCATGACTGATCAAAGAGACTTCATGAGTGTGGAAGAGGAGGAAATCACCGTAAGTACCCCTCTTGGTGAACAAAAAGACAATTCACAAGCTTTTGAAGAAGGTCATTTTCATTTTTCCAAAGAAGATGAAATGATAATTAGTTCCTTCCTCACCTGACAAAACACCATAGGTGAACATAAAGAAGTTCATAATCAGTCTTTGGCTAACTTGTTTGAATTCATTGGAGCAGGATATACTTGTCTCCAAGGAGATCATGAGCTAATCAAAGATGAAGAAGGTGGGATGGGGACTCAAGTAAGTATGCAAGGGAGAAACAAGCTTTCATGTTTAATCTTTCAAGGGGTTTGTGAATCTAGGAATGATATTTTTGAAGTCATCAATAGGGGATATCACCCTCTACAAGGAGATCATCATCTCTTGAAGGATGGTGAAGGATCATATTGGCCTAAAGTTTCTAGTGAACATGAAATCAATCCTTTTAAAATCATGTTTATAAAGAGAATGGGAGTTGATCATGAGAAAGTGAAGGTGCAGTAATATGAAACAAGTGATCATGTACAAGAGGAGTTTGTTTCCTTGGCTAGATTTTTTGGATTATCTTGGTTCCTAATGAGCATCATGCCAATGAAGTTGGCAGACTTCGTGAGAAGCATGGAGGTAGCAATGATAAGAGACAAAACATTGGTTTACTCATATAATCCTTCATGCAGTGAAGTAAGAAGAATCTCAATCTTCCCTTTTGATCCAGGGGGAGGTATGTTTATATTTAGTTGTATATATTAGTTTTCTTTTATCTCTCCTAAGTGCCTTGAGCACATGTGTGTCTTGTGCGTGTTTGTTTTCTTTGTTGTTTGTGTCCTTTTCCTTCATGTGTTGAGGTAGTCACTAGTTATCTCGGTCAATGGTTAAATATCTTGTTTGTTTCAGTCCTTAGATGAATCCTAAACCTAATGGACTAATAATGCTACTTGTATAGTTAGTATAACATGCATACTACCCCCATGAGTCACCAAATTGTTGACCAAGTTTGACTTTTTATTCAAACTAAGGCACCTATAGGCAAACACATGAGTTTTTGGGTCTATAGGAGGATAAAATAGATGTTATAAGGTGTTTCAAAGGTCAATTAATATCATTTCATGTTATAATACCTTTGGTTATTATTCCCCTAAGTTTATTTATCATTTTTGGGTCATTTAGAGGTCATTTTAAGTGATTTTAATGTTTTGTACGGGTTTCTTGGAATTTTTTCAAGTTTTAAATGTTTATTTCATCCACCATGTGTCCTTAGAAGTCTTTAGGAATCCGAAATAACTATAAAAATGGCAGGTTGTTCAGAAAAGGGTAATTTTCTTGACCAAAGAGTGAGAAAAAATACTTGTATGGATCCTTGAGAAGTGTGTCACTTAGAAAACGTGGTGGTGTGATTATTCACCTCCATAAATGACATATCCAAATTTGGTTTTCATTTTTTTCTCAAAAAACTACATGTATAACTCATTTATCTTCTTTCTCCATTGGCAAGCCCAAGAAGGGCAAGTTCAAACACTCACCATGAGAGCTACAGGTGGAGCTGAAGAAAATGCTTCTACAGGTGGATATTGATTTGATTAAAATTAATTTTAATAAAAATAAATTTATATTTTGTGCATCCTCATTTATGAAACATTAGTTTGACCCCAAATAGCTCTTTATATATGTTCAACCATGAGGGGGTCTCTTGTTAAGCTAGTTTCAGAAGCTTTGATTTTGAATTGATAGGTGAAGTGTTTCAATGTGTCCCTCAAGGAATTTAATAGGTTATAAATTATTCTCTTGGTTGTATATGGCTCAGGAATGCACAAGCCTCTTCTAATTCACTTGTATTTGCCATTATCTACTCTTTACTTCTACAGGTGCGTGATAGGTGTCTTTAACATTGAGAAGAGTGTTTTTAGGTTGATTTGAAAATATTACTCATAATTTTTATTCCTTTAATGGTTTATAAATAAAATTGAGAGGTTAAGAGTCATTAACAAGTTTTCTTGCTCACTTCTATACTCCCTACCTATACACAGTCAGTGTTTACTTCCAGGTGGCCTGAGCAAATAATATGAAGGGGATTTAGTGAAATTGAGACACTTAAGGAGTTATCCTTTTTCATTAATATGATGGAGTGGCATTACAAACCCTTGAATAGGTAAAATTGTCAAGGTATAAGTTGGAATTCCACATTGAAAGACAAAAGACTAAGTTTGAGATTTTTTCCCTAAATGTTGCAAATAGAGGTCCTAGGGGTTGTGGTAGACCTATCAAAACATGTCTCCTTCAGGTTTTAATACCCTAAGCTTACCAATATTATTGTCTCTATTGAAGAGAAGGACTATGTCAATTTTGAGGTCAAAAGGGTAAGTGGAAAATGGAGTTTGAACACCTTGAAAGTGCTTGCAAACACACTGAAAAAGGATAGTGATACCTACAGGAAGGTAATGAAAAAGTGAATTGTACTTCATGAGGATGGTTTTAGCTTATTCCATCAAGTTTAAACCATTTCAAATGATTCTAAAGAAATATCCTGGGTTAAGGTGACTAAGGAAAGGTCAATTTTGATGTTTTGACCACTAAGGCAACCCCCTATCTGTACAACAGGGCTAAGAACATTCATCTACAACTGGCTTGAGTAAGATTTTGTCTAAAGTGGGCCAATAAAAACTATTTTGGATATATAAGTTGAATTAAATGTTTGTATAAGTACTATGCCTAAATTGATTTGATTATAGTTAATCATATGACCTAGGTGGAGCTCAAATCAACCTACAGCAGGCCCTAAAGATCCAAAACATAGTCTTAGGGTACACAGGGTAGAGAGGCAATGGGAGCAATGTTTTAGGGATTGGAACAAAGGATGATGTAAAAGGAATCCATGAATAATCTAGGTATTCATATGAATGATACTAGACTATTTAATAATCTCCACAAGATTTACACACTTCTAAACATAACTCAAATGCTCCAATACAACCTATAAGACTGGGAACAAGAGACCTACAGTCAGAGCTAGGAATGGGTGACTATCATGAGAAAATAAGGTTTCATGAGGCAAATTAAGGCATGTAATGTGTTGAAATATTGTGATGGATTTATAGGAGAGACACAAAATACCTATACATTATTTTTGAGGCTTGAATTCTACCTTAAACACCTACAGGCCTAGAAACACAGTCACCTATAGCTGAAGCTAATAGTGGAGTGAGATGATGACTTTGGAGGAGTGTTAAGAGAAATTTTGGGTTAAGGGAGATATAAATTAAAAACCTAATTAATTGGGTATATAAATTATTTTATATATCATTAATCAAATACTATTTTCATGTCCATTGACACCCTATAATAACCTACAGGCGGGGGTGAAGCATGACTGTCACAGTCAGAGCAGAGTCATCTTCCTTAAGGACCTAGGCATGGTAAGTATGATTTGGAGGATTTTATAGTAAATTTAATATATTAACATAAAAATCAAGGTGTTATTGTGTTTTAAAGTAATTAACAAGCTCAAGAACACCTATAACCAAGTCTAAAATAAGGTTCCCCTTTTCTAGGCAGTTATAGGCCTATTTCATGATTCCAAAGCATAATAGGTCTTTAAATGGGAAATTTAAATATATAATTATTTTAAAACATCATTAAAGGTATTTATGATCCATAAAATTCCATAAAAAATATCAAATCATTCTTTTTATCTCTAAGTGCATCCTATACCCTGCCCACCTCAAACTATGCTTTTCCCAAAAGTCTGCCTTGTAAATTGGTTGAGTTGAAGGACCAAATGGAAGAGTTAGGTTATAAAATTTGGTAAATAATACCATTAGAAAATATATAAAATTATAAATAATCATATTTTATGATATAATAGGGAAAAAAGTTGTTTTTTATCTCAGATCAGGGGCAGTTTTGGTGTGCATGAAGGTGCCAGTTTCGGTAAAAATGATGAAAGCTTGAACCAGAAGACTAGAAATGGAAATTTTATTATTGGATAAGATTTATGTTACCTAAATAAACCTAAAAAAACTTACTATAATGTTTTTAATCATACAGGTTGTTCCAACCTACTAGGTTTGCATGCATACCTAGTGGGAATCTTTAGACCTAAAAGCCCAACAAAGGGTCATTTGCATTTTTGGACTTTTTAATACCTATAAATTGGTTTTAAAGTGTTTTAAGAGGTATTACAGATTATTTTAAGCCATTATATGTCAAATAAATCCATTGGAGTGTCAATTTAGGTCTCAAATGGCAAACAAGCCTATTGGCAAGGTCTAGGCCTAGTGCCAAACAAGGGTGAATTTTCATTTTTGGATATTGAGGAGATATTATAAGGATGGTAACATGTTTTTTATGTTAATATACATGTTTTTTGGCCATTTTTTTTTCAAATAAATTCATCAGGAAGCCAATTCTTGGCTTTAAGGCTCTCAAACCCTCACAAAAAGCCCAAAATGGCATGAATGGTCAACTTCAAGTGCTTGGAAATTTCATGTACCTTTGCATGGGACCTAGATATGTTTTATAATGGTGGAGAGGGTTTTTAAATATCCCTTAGTTTCATTTATAAATATTTTCAATGTTTGACCTTTATGAACAAATGTTAGGACCATAAAACACTCCAAACCCTCTCAAACCCTCCTTATAGACCTGATGGTAAAAACCAAGCTGAAAGTGCCTCCAGATGGAAGAATTTGACCATGAGTGTAAAATTGAAGTTTTTTCCAACCTCATTATAATTACAACCATGGAATTGGATTGTATGGAATTGTATGGATAGGAGCAAAAATAAGATTTTTCTCACTATTTTATGTGTTTTATAAGCTAAAGTATGAATTAAGAGATGAAACAAATTTTGGGTAGAATATTTTATATAATATAAATCTAAATAATAATTTTATTCCATGAATAAATTTATAAGTTCTTAAAATAGGTCATTACTTTCTATCAGTCAAAACTAGCCTAATGCACAAGCTAAGGAGAAGAGAGAAATTCTTCAAGTGAAGTGATTTTAAACTACCCCTGATGCTTCCAAGGCCATTAAGGGAATTTAAAATTTTCACTCGCTCCCTCACATGGAATTTCAAGGAAAATTGATACCAATTTGCAAGCCAAGTGGGCAGGGTTCATGGAAAGGCAGTTTTCAAGATAGCAGATGATGATGGTTCTTTTCCAGTTCTTTCTAGAAGACCAAGCATGCATCAAATAAGTGGAGAGGAAATTTTGAGATCTTCCCCTTAAAATCCAATCATTTTACCTTCCATATATCAGTTACAAGTCACTCAAATAGCTCCAATCATGAAGGCAATTTTTCTATGCAAATTTTGTGCCATTTTCCCTAACTTTGATGACTTGGATTGACACTTTTTGCTACTAAACTTAAATGGTTCAACCCATATCCTCTTTCCATGTATAGATAACTAAAAATATTATCTTGACACATGTCCAATTTACCCTTGTACTTATTTTTGTCTCTCTCTTTCTTAAACTCTATAAGAGTTGGCCATTTTGGCATTGTATGTATGCTCCACCTCAGTATGGAAAATCCCTACTCAATTATACACCTTCTAATCAATAAAATTACTAATTTTTTACCTCTCTCATGACTTTTCATAGTGTTCTCTATTTTAATGTTGAATTTACTTAGTGAAGACTATGGTTTCCTTAGCATTGTACTTCATTTTTCACCTATTTACAAACTCTTCTTGCAAGGCATGTGAAGTGTTTCAAGATATGTTCATGGTTGAAGTGAGTAGTCTTTTCATTAGAGTCATTCAATACCTTTTGTCTAGTCCTCCTAACCTTGTATATCATCTAGGACCTCACAATGTAATATTGATGCAAAAAGGTATAGATTTAGGAAAAAGTATGTTTTAGTTGGTTCTTTGGTCTCAAGTGTGAAATGCAAGTGGTTGGAAGTCATCAAATTGATTTGGTGTATCACCTTCATTATTTAGGTTTGATTTATGTTATTTTTAACCCTTTTTAGCCCCCCAAGTTGATAGTAATAGAAGCATGAGCTTAAATGGTGCATCAAGGGGAGCTAGACCCTAATCTAGAAGTTTATCTCACAAGTTTGCTCACCCCACAGCAAGTGAGATGTCTCCATTTTTCCACTTGGATTAGAGACCTATAAAACCTCTTCTCATAGGTTGCATCCAAGTGATAACAAGTAGTCAATACTTTTGACCTATGAGAATTCATATACAATAAGATGTGTCTTGTACTTGTCAATGGATCTATCAACTGCATACTTGGTGTGGTAAATCCATTTACACCTAACCAAATTTTTTCCCTTAGGAAGAGTGACCAAATCCCAAGTTTTATTCTTCATAAATTAAGAATACTCATTTGTCATTACATCATCCCACTCATGTATCTCATGAGCCTGTGAAAAAGACTGTAAATCCCTAGAGAATGCCTAACATAAAATTCTAATACCCATAGAATGTGCACGATGATGTCAAGTAGGTGGAAGATCCTCTATGAATGGTGGTGCCTCAGCAATTTTAATAAAATCCCACCTAGGCATAGTGACAACATTAGTGTGAATAAGATCCTCATCCTCTATAAGCTCCTTAGGAATCTCCTAAACTAGTTCCTCAAAGAATGAATCCTCAAGATGAGGTGAATCATCAAAAGAAGAAGAAGGCATGGAAGAAGATGAAGCGTCATGAGATGTGAAGTGCTCATCAAACTATACATGAGTTCAAAAATGAATATCATGAGTGTCAGGATCCAAAAGATGATAAGCTCTCATATCCTCATAATATCCTAGAAAAATCAAAGGTTTTCTCTTCTTATCCAATGCTTTCCTTTTCTTCTTTGGTAGAAATTCCCAAGCAATACTCCCAAAGAATTAGAAAAATGAGACATCAGGCTTGGATCCAGACCAAGCTCCTCTAGAGTCATATGCTCAAGTGCTCGATGTGATGTGTAGTTTTGAATGTAGTTTGCATAATTAACTACCTCTACCCAATAGATAGGAGGTAAATCCCATGAATGCATCATGTGGTTTGCCATCTTTATCAAAGTTTTATTCTTCCTTTATGCTAATCCATTCTATTTTGGAGTATGTGAAATAGAATGTTGGTGAACAATACCATGGGCTACTAAAAAATTAGTGAACTTTTGACTGAAGTACTCCCCTCATTATTTTTACAAAGCTTCTTGATTCAACTCATTGATTGTTTCTTGACCAAAGCCTTAAAGACTTTGAAGTGAGCAAAGACATCACTTTTGTACTTGAGTAAATAAACTAGGTACATCTCGATAAATTATCAATGAAGGTAAGTGCATACTTAGCTCCATAGAAAGAAGGACTAGGAAAGACCATCAAATCATTGTGCATAAGCTCAAGTGGTGAAGAAACTCTCGTAGATATACCCTTAGGAAATGGATCTTAGTTTTGTTTTCCCAATGCACAAATAGGGAAAACTCCATCAAGACATGAAACTATAAGAAGACCCTCTTCCATACTATGAGTTCTCAACTCCTTCAAATATATGTAGTTTAGGTGTCCAAATCTCTCATGCCAAAGCTGACTCTTAGAATCTATAAGAAAAACTAAACATGTCCCTAAAGAAGGACTATAATTAAAACCCTCAAAATAGTAAAATAAAGAAATTTGATCAAAAACACCTTGTGTAATAAGTGTTTTCTGCTCTAAGAAAGCTCGAACTTCAGCACCATGTAGTGTGAAAGTCATTATCTTGCCCTAACCATAATGAAAATTTTGATAAACTAAAAGTAGATTGGTGGTGATTTTTAGAATATATAATGTATCATTGATGCAACCACCATCTAGTTGTATGTCACCCTTCCCCTTAACAAAAAAAAGAATACTCTCCAACCTCAATGTTAGAAGTGGAACTTAGACCAAGTGACATAAAGGACTTCTTGGTAGAAGTCATATGTTGTGAAGCACCAGAATCTAGAACCCAACTATCTGAAATAGGTAATTATGATCTCCCGACAACATTAAGTGCTTTCACATGTTCATGAGATGGAAAAGGAGTCGAGATAGAAATATTTTGTTTCCTAATGATATCCTCTAAGGCTTGAATTCTTTTGAAACACCTAGACTCTTCATGACCAATCCCCCCACAATAAGAGCAAGATAGGTTAGATTTATTCTTGGATTTGGATTATGGTTTGGGTTTAGATGAATTAGTGTTGGTCTTAGGTGCATTTTAAGGTGGAAGAGGAGTGTTTTTCTTCTTACCCTTAGTATTAGGATGTGAGGCCACTAATACTTTTTAAGAGGTGGAAGACTCAAGGTGAGACAATTTGGATTCCTCCCTAGCAAGTATCTCACAAAACAACTCTAGATTTGGACTTTTGAATGTGGTAACTGATGCATCCATACTAGAAAAAAAGGTAGAAGCAAAGATTTGGAATGGGGCACTCAACTTAGACAAGATTAAGTATACACACTCTTCATCTTTTTCATTTCATCCACTTTCCTTCAACTATGTCAACAAATGCTTGAATTTAGTGAGGTAGTCTACAATGGAGGTAAAGTCATCTAGATTTATTGAAGTAAGCTCCACTTCAAGTTTCATCTCTCTCAAGTGATCTACTTTCTCAAAAAAACCCTTTAATTTGGTCCAAATTTTGAATGGATAATCACACCCATTAAAATGAAACAAAATAATATCACTCACATATCCTCCAATCAAGCCCATACATTCTTCAAACTTACATTGATGCTAAAAGATTTCAAATTCATGTGTAAACTATGGTTATGTTTCATTCATTAGGGACCATAATCCTTTGTGCTTTATGACTATTTCCATTTGATGTCTCTATGTGTGGTAATTATGTGTAGTCAAAGGCTAACAATGGTCAACATCAAAAGTAGAATCCAAGCTAACTAATCACCAAGAGTAGAAAGAATGCAAAAGTGCACAAAATCAGCGTCGAGACAACCACATAAAAGATTTTATTATAGGATTGACCCCTTCAATTTGTCACTTTATAAAAATAGTGCATTTTTACAATTTAATTACACCAATGGATAGAGAATCAAAAAATATGTACTTTTGAAAAAAACATAACTCAAATCTGAGTTACAATTCAAAAGTTACAAGCGTTACGATTCTTGTAAAATGGGTCAAAATAATTAAAAAACACTACAAACATATTTTAGTGACTAGAATAAAAAATAACATAGTCATTCAACACTCATTGGAATTAGAATTGAACCACGGTCTCATAAATTCCAATCGACATGAAAAACTATCCTCATGGTTAACGCTATGCTTGCATAAGTAAAAAGCTATTTTGAGAGGAGAAGAAAGGAAAAACATTGTTTTTTTTGCTCTAGATCCTTCTAAGAATATGTAAACTAACAAAACCAGATTAGTCAAAGGATAAAAACTCCAATGCCAAATTTTATTCAAATCTGATCAAATCTTTGAAAAAAAGGAAGGCACCAATGTAGAAAAGGACACCCCAACTAGTAGATTAGACACTTGCAGATAAAATGTAGATCTAATGTTTCAACACAATAATATAAAATTAAAGCAAGAGCACTTAGCTCTCAAAAAAATACCTAAGAGCATATTTCAATGCTCAACTAAGAAGTTTTAACGCATCAAAGAAGGCAAAAGCTGATAAAATGCATGTTGGGCATCCAAATTTTACCTTCAAATTTCAATGCTAAACTCTCAAACACCAAGTATAGACCACAATGCCTTATTCTCTTACTAGAAGATCTACAAACACTACATGTTGCTGTAAATAATAACACCAAATGAGAATGGGTAGATCTGGTCTCAAGAAAGAAAAGCACCAAACTTCAACACTTCACTCCAACACTTTTCCAGATTTATTTATCTTTGTAACAAATATAAGAAAAAAAGACAAAAAAATGATGCCAGAGAATAATCTTTAGGATGTTAAAGTTGAACCAAAGGTTAATGCCTATCACAAAGTGCTAATCTCTTCCTCTAGCACCAAGATCAGACTTCTTCCTTGGCAAGAAGAAGCATTCCTTGAAAGATGATGCCTTTCTCTCTCAAATATTCTTATCAAATGGAACACTCCACCATAGTAGATCTATGTAGCCTCTCCTCTAAAGTAAATTATAGATCTCCACAAGTAAGAAAATAAAAACTTTAAAATCTCAAGGTCTCCTCGCACATCTCTCTTCTACACTTCCTCTCTGTGACAAGGGAAGAAGAAGCGACAAGAGGGAAGTAAAATAAAATTATCTAAATTACAAGCTAATGAATGGTTGTAACTTCTTTAGGGCTCTGTTATCATGTTAGGAATGGTAAAGGCATTCCAACCTAAGAATTCAAAGTGTTAGCAATAAAACATCACACAAGGAAGTGATAAATATGATCTACAAAAACAAGGCAAATCATATATTATTCAGAAATGAAGCATGCTAGTGCAAAGGAAATTACTTGCATATATAGGCAAGGCAAAACATAGAACTAGCTAAACTGATCAATGTGGGATAAATTTTCACATAGGACAAACTCACTACAAGATGAAATAGCTAACTAATACACTAGCAAACATGAAAAAATGTATGAAATACATACTCTAACAAATACCACATCTGATATTATGTTTATATTTTAAAATAAATAAAAAATGATTCAAATATTATCAGTGACAACACACATTAATTATATGGGGACATAAAAACTATAGATAGATTGATCCTCTTTAATAGATGCATAATTATTTATCTTACATGACAAACACATGTTAGTATTGAACTGTTAAGATGAATGACATATAAGATACTTGTGATAATTGTAAGAGAAGAGTACATAATCCATAACAATGTTGACATGAATGATTTCTAATTCATCACTAGCATGCAAAATTATGTGTTTCTTTTATTTATGTTGTCACCCACTTTGACCATCATCATATTAAGTGTGAAACATTTTGGTTATGTTTTTGTTGGCTTTAGGTTGTGTTGCACCTACTCTATCACTCACATAATCCACATTTCTAGTATTTGAGTATGTCAAAAGATGTTATACATCTTCCCAAAAAATTTAAAATAAATTTAAAATTATAGTGGACATAAAATTGAAGTTCACTATGGAAAATTAAGAGACTAAAATTGGGAGCTTTTCATTGTGTAGTCATATAAAATATCACTTAAGTGCAATGAGTGTCACTTGAGACCACCATATCCCTAAATTAGCCCTAAACCTATTTTAGGGCCTCTTTTGACCCTTATCTAGATTTCATGCAGATCTAACCCATCCCTAGATGTACTAAGATCAATCTTATACCATCTCCTAGGCATCTAGGCCCCTAATGCACTAGATTCTACCACTTGGACACTAGCATGGCCCTTTAGACACTAGTGCACTACACTAGTGACCTTGTGTGTTATTGTCCCTTACCTCTTTTTTCCTCCAATAGACATATTTCTATTTCTCAAGACACCTTAGGGTCAACCTAGACCTATTCTACATCTCGACAAGCACTAGATCAGTATATAGACACCACTTTTATCCCTTTACCCATTAAATGAAAATCAGAGGCGAATACACACAAACAATCTCAAAAACAAGTTATGCAAATCAAGGTTATTAATCCCTACTCTGCCTCACTTCTACATACAACCATATACAATAATCATAAGCTCAAGTTACTCATATTTCCAATCTAAAGTCACACTCAAATTGGAACTCATACTAGTATTTTCTTGTACTTGTACTAGCACTTTAATTGCGATAATTACATAGGGTTTGATCCCTTCTCAAGGTATTGTTATGTAAGCAAATCTCAACACAGTGAGGTGTTGAGGTCACATCCAATCTATCTAGCTAACATCACACTTTTTCTACTTGTGCTCCTCAAATACCCTAACAACATGGAGGTTTGGGGTTATTGCTTCCAAATTAATCAAATACAGTGATCTAGCACTGAAGCACATATACACATGCATCTCAAACTCAGGTGAAGGTCCACCCAAAAGCTCACAATATTTGCCTTCAAGAGGCACTATCGATATCTAGAGGACACTAGCATAGTGCACTATTGTCTAAAGGACCACATTACTATCTAGGAGGAGTTTTGACTTTATATTCTAGTTGACAACACTCTAAGTAGCTTTTGTACCAATTTCTAGCCTTTTATTCATTTGTTTCAATTAGTTTCTAGCTAAGTACATCTTTGTGTATTTCATTGTTATTTTTAGAATAATTATATTAGGTCAAATATTTTACAATTCAATGGTTGTATTTATTGCATATTTATTCCCTGGTTTTCATATTCTAGCACTTTAACACTTAGGGTTGTAAACTCCATAATCCACTTAAAATTTAAATCACATTGTTCACTGAGAAGTCCTATAATGCCTAATTTTTCATACTTGCTTTCCAATAAAATATTTTACCACCTCATAGAATGTGCCTTTGAAAAACTTGATACAACTATAAAAGTATTATAAGAGAAGGTCAACAATCTATATACTTCACTTTACACTATGTATATGTTGTTTGTATATTACTACATAATCCTTTCTCATCATTTTTCTCTATCTTATTACACTTTGCTTTAAAAATTCACATTTTTATGTTCTAATTACTACATGAATTCAATTAATGTTTCATTCTATTATGCATCTTCCCATTTATTGAAACAAATTCAACTAATAAATTTGACACCACCTTAGGCACTTTCGCATAATTGTTTCTCAACAAATATGGCAATTGCTATGCAACACTTGTTTAAAGAGGAAGTTTTGGTATAATATTTTTTCGAAGGTAATTTATTTCACCAAATTCATTTTACATCTATCATTTTAAAAATGATAAAAAAATTCTCTTAAGAAAGATAACAAATCATGTTTTTCTTAAAGAGAATGTTTTCCTATATAGTTTTTAATACTTTAATCTTGAATCACTTTTGTAAGATCTTTTAGCATTTTATGGGAATAATGAAGTCAACACTATATAATATATCAATATGCCTTAACATTACATGTACCAAATAATATTAAAATTGTACTTGGTTAAGTTGGCTTGCAACTTGTGTTCATGAAATGTGTTTAAGGCATGTGAGGCATGCTCCACATGTTCTCCTAAGTCTTGATAAAAGTGAGGATATCATCCAAGTAGATGATGACAAAGGAGTTAGTGAAGGGCCAATTATGTCATTCATTAGTAATATGAATGGTGTTGGTGCATTTATCAAAATGAAAGGCATAACCAACCATTCATACAATCATTCATTTATATTGAGTGTTGTCTTCCATATATATTTCAGATGGATTAGTACTTAATTTAGTAACCTGGCTTCATGTCGATCATGGAAATAAATGTCCATAGTAGAGATAGTCTCATAAGTCTTTAATGTGAGGAAGTATAAATTGGATTTATTATTTAATCAATGAATGCTTGAAAGGATTATAGTAAAAAAATTATGGGTGAACAACCCTATTAACATGCTTACTAACTAATTAAAAAATTAGATAATTAATTGATTATCTAACTGTTAGCCAAAATTGGCTACCATAGGCCATTATATTTTAAAACTTATCATTGGGCCTTGTTTAACTTTGTTGATAGCCTCTAGTAGGCCATGGTTTTGAAGTGATGCTTTGTCATTAGGTGATGTCTTACTCATTGTTCCTTAGGTTGTGTCAAGGTATTAGAGGTCTAGTCCAAATTCAAGAGTCATCACCCTTAGTTCCATAGTCAATCCCCATGGTCTCAGTCCTCCCATGAAATACTTAGCATTGTTTAAGATAACTTTGATAATGGTAAGGTTATTTTGCATAGTCCAAACTGTTTCTATTCAAAATTCGCTTTCTACATTCAAAAGTTGAATAAAGAAACTAAAGAAGATGGACGAGGCAAGGAAGTACCTGGACTAAAGATTGCGCACCGTAAATCCAAACGTTTGTGGGCACTCCTCTTTGGCTATGGAGGAATGACACCTGCAAGAAAAAAGGAAACTTGGACAAGAAAATGTTAGATAGATAGACGGTGGGTTGCCAAGCAAGAGCTTGTTCCCAGAAGTATGAGAACTTCCTTGAGGGAGGTCAACCCACTATTTGATAAAGAGATAAATGACTGATAAAAAGACAGAATGCTAAAATAGACTGAAATGATAGCAAACTGAAAGAGAAAAGGAAGCAAAGGCTTACCTGGAAGAAGCTGTCGGCCTGGTTGCAGTCGCCGGCGTCGGTGGTCTTACCGGCATCGGTTTTCGGGTCTGCCGATGTCGGTTAGTCTGTCGACGTCGATCGGGGTAATGACCGGCGTCGGTCGGGGCAATAGGCTTGGATGGCATTTTAGGCAGGTTCTGGTCGAGTTGGGACAGAGTCCGGGCCGGGCTTGGTCTGTGGACGGGTCTGTGGACGAAGGTCTGAGTCTGCTCTGGGCCTGGTTTGAGGATGGTTTTAGTCAGAAGGACAGAGAGGGACAGGGAGATAGAGGAAGCCAATCTGGGAGATAGGAATCCGAGTCTGGGTGATAGTCAGGGCTGAGGGGGTGCTAAATCTAGTTTAAAAGCAGATGACTAGAAAGCATAAAGAAAACAAATAGAGAACATACCTGTGCCCTGTTGAAGAAGGTGTTGTTGTTACCGCTTGTTGAAGACCTGTTGCTGATGAAGAATCCCCGTTGTTCACTTGCAGAAGCTTGCTGTGTACCTGAGGGGGAGAGTCAGATTGATTGGTAGAGAGATTGCTGATACAAGGGTTTGATTCCAAAGATTCAAGAGTCGGGATGCGAGAGCTAGAGACGCAGAGAAGTCAAGAGAAGCCAAGCGGAACCAGGGAGAGAGATAACGGTGAAGAAAACCGTTATGAAGGGTGCCGACGCCGGCAATATCGCCGACGTCGGTCGAGGGCTGACCGACGTCGGTGGCTAAAAGGCCGAAAAAAGGCTAAAAATAGCCTTCTATCCATTTCCCAGCGGCCAGGTCAAATGAATGCGAGGATGAAACGGTCGACGGGTGGCTAAATGGGCGAGAGGAGAGGTTGGAATGGGAGTCTAAGGCATTAAATGGCCACGTGGGGAATAAAAGGGATCCAAGGAAGGTATCCTAGGATGGCGAGGTGGCAAGGAGAAGGAAAAGGGTCTTATTTAATTAAAAATAGGTGATTATTTTCAATTAATAAGACTTAGGTAGGTTAGGGATAGTTGAAGTGGCAAGGGACCAAGGGGAGAGAGGAAGACAAAGGGTTAGACACTTTTTCGGTGTCTACATTTGCCCCTTTTTGTCTTGTTGGTTGTTCTGAATGAACTGCAAGACAAAAACAGGGAGTGGTTGCCCCAGGTAAGGGATGATGGGGATTGCCCCGAAGTATGGATGAGGTATTCCCTCTCAAAGCAGGAGTCGAGGGAAGGAACCTGATGTCGGGTGCTGATTTGACAAAAGGTGGATGAGAAAAAGAGAGGTGAGTGAGAACGCTGCAAAAGTCATGATTGCGCGCATACCACTGCACAAGATGGTCAGGTCAAATTATCGCATGTCGAGGGTTAAGGAGTGCCAAAATTGAAGTAACCGGGCCCTAGCATTTAGTCGTCTGCTGATCGGGTCACTCAATTTAAGCTGAAGCTCCAAATGGTCGTCGTGTTCTAGGTATCCAGGGCTCAGGAAGTGCTCCCAAAAACACGAAAAAGCCACAAGTAGTAGGGATCAACTGGCTCGCGATCCTATACTTGCGAAGGGTCAAAAATAGTCTGTGGACAATTCTGCTAACCAGCCGTGAGGTAGCACACACGCAAAAACAACCAAGGCAACATTGTCTTGGAAGTGGTCGAAGGTCAAAGGATGGTCATTGGTCAAGAGGATGGATGGACGAAAGGATGCGGCCGAGCTAACCCCAGAAGACCCCATGTTAACTGAGTGCTGCCTACATAGCCCCTGTCGTAAGGGGCCTCAGGCCGATGTAGTTCTCCCTAAAAGGGAGGGAGGGTCAGAGGGATTGATTGGTCTTGGTCAAAGAAAATGATTGGTCTTGGTCAAAGTAAATGATTGGTCTTGGTCAAAGAAAATGATTGGTCTTGGTCAAAGAAAATGATTGGTCTTGGTCAAAGAAAATGATTGGTCTTGGTCAAAGTTGTCGATAGACTGGGCGTGGTCAAGGTCAAGGTCGCAGAAGAGAAGGTTTGTCCATCAAGGAGACGAACAAACGGGGGTGGTCGAGCTAACCTCAGAGGATGTGTTATCTGAGTGCTGCCTACATAGCCCTGGTCATAGGGCCTCAGACCAATGTAGTTCAGACAAATTGAGAAGATTAGTCAATGATGAGATTGGTCATGTGTTGAAATGACGAGGGTAAGATGAGGATAAAATGATGCTACAGATGGTGTATTCTGTAGAATTGGTCGAGAGTCTTTCATCCCTAGCAAGTTTCCATAGTCGCGATGGATATATGCTAAGAATGAATAGAAGTCTATTTATGCTTCAGCAAGTATTGGTTTATGCTTAACATAAATTGGGTCTAGTCGGTAGTTTCCATGTGCACTGGTGTCCATAGAAACTATGTGAAATGGTCTAGGATGATGTCAGCTGAAAATGATGAAAAATGGCTGGGTTTGAGATGAGTCGACAATTGATGCGGTTAAATGTGACTAAAGTGTAGAGAAAAGATGAAAGGCAAATCGCTCTTTCATTGACAAGGACCAGAAAGGAAGCATAGATAGGGGTTATTAGAACCAAGAACCCCATTATGCGTTGCGTCGTTGACCAGTGTTGAGTTAGAACGGTAATCGAATCACTTTGACATTAAAGTGAGCTCGAAGTCCCTTGAGCAGGTGATAGGAGGAGGATAGGGTAACCCAGTTTAAGAGCAGGAATAATCTTGCCCCTTTTTATAGGAGACCCTGAGACAACTACAAGCCAAGTCCGTGACTCGTTTTTTTTTTTTTTTTTTTTTTTTTTGCAGGCTGATCGATGCGGGAAGCCTATATAGAGATGTCTTTTGATGTAGTGGTCATGTTGCGAAGCTGATCAATGCGGGAAGCTTCTAAGAAAGGTGCTGTTTGTAGCAAGATTAGTCATAGCCATCCTTCGAGGGAATGGTCTATATTTTTGCTTTATAATGTTTGATAAGTTGGCCTAGCTGTCCTTCGAGGGATCAGTCTAGTAATACAGCAATGATAGTATAGCTGTCCTTCGAGGGAGCAGTCTGTCTTTTTGATTTTGACTTGATTTTGTGACCATGGATATGTTCTGACATCTTGATATATTTTTTGATTGTTAGTCATGGACAAGGCTGTAGAAGTTCAAGGACGCCCCTTTTATTAGGACAAAGCATCCATGCATCATAAAAGGGTTATAGAGGACTAGTTAAAGGGAAAATAGGGTTGAAAGGGATGAGGATTAAGAGGACGAGGACTGCTCAAGGGACGAGCTCAAGTTACGTGTCAAGTAGACGAGTACTCGACTAGCAGAAGAATGGTCGAAGATGCAACGCATTAAGAGGCTCAGGTTCTGGCCGTCCGTCGAGGGAAGACAGACGATAAGTCCCTGACCCATACTTGTGCGTGATGGTCCGAGTCAATTGGGAGCAAACCTGCCCCATTTGCCTCTTTCCAGATTGGTCAGGTGTTGATTGATGGATGTGAAGTTGGTTGACATTGTCGTTGGTTGGTTGAGAAAGGTTGAATGCTTGGTCGAGAGGTCAGGGTGATTGATATTTGGTTGAAGTTTGGTTGAGACTAGTCGAATAATTGGTCAGGGGTTGGGTCGATGGATACTTGGTCGGGTTTTAAGATAAAATGAGTGATTGATATGTGGTAGAGACTGGGTTGAACAGTTGGTCGAGGTTTGAATAAAGGATGAATTCCCCCAGCGGGTAGGGAGAATGTTTGAAAGGTTGGTTAAGGTCGGTCGAGGTTTAGTGGTCAGATGGACGGTGTTAATGTCAAATAAGGGGGTCAAAGGTGGCAAAGGGACCACAGTCTGGCGTGGAGATCCCGATCTAGGTGATGAGGTTGGAGAGGCATGAGTCGAGGTTGATGTTTTGTCGAAAAGGTGGTCAAGAGGACCCTTAATGAGAAGAGAATCCTTTCTCTGTTGCTGACGAATGACAGCTTTAAGAGCGCAACAACGCTCAGTGTCATATCCCAGAGTGTGATGATAATGGCAGAATGCGGAGTTGTCGAACCAAGATGGTCTTAATCCGAGAGTTGATGAGTGGGGTGGTGTTGAGGGTTTGTTGATAACGTGGTCGAGAAGAAGGGTGTCATTCCCAAGACATTGGCGAATGGCGACCTTGAGGGCACAACAATGCTCCATGTCGTGCCCAGGGGTGCGATGATACGCACAAATACGAGTGTCATCGAACCATGGTGGTTTAGGTCTGAGAGAATGATATGGTTTGAGAGGCGGAAGGTCGATACGAGACGACTGCAACAAGTGTCGTAAGAGTAAGACATATGAACCTACTAACGGGTCTGGATGCTTTATTGCAGTGAGGGTTGGTGACGTTGGTTTGGGAGGTGAAAGAGGCATAGGTCGAAGGTTCGGATGAGATGTATGTCTGATGGGATGAGGAAGTAATGGAGGTGATGTGCCTCTGTGAAGGATGGGAGTGGGAAGCACTCCTATTAAAGTGGACGGATGCGGGCCCAAGATTGAAGGTAATGACGAAGGTGGGGGAGGAGTTCTCCAGTGTGGTCTAGTAGCTTTCGTGTGTTTGGGTCGAGGGCCACCATTGTACGATGCAAGGTTAGATGTGGGTTTGGGTTTAGATGTGGACGGAGGTGAGTGAGATGTAACAATCTCAGGCAAAGGGCAAGAGGAGACCGCGACTGGGTCTTTCTCGGTTGAAACGGGTGGAGAGACTGGTTCTTCTCTAGGTGGAGAAGAAATAAGAGAGTCTGGCTCCTCAAGTGGGCAGAGGGCATGGATGATCGTGCCTTCTACTTGTAGTTGAGGAGTAGGTAAGGTAGGGTCTTTGGATGAAGGTGGGCTTAATGGCGTTGATGTGGTCAAAGCGTCCTCCGATACAAGAGAGGTAGATGGAGGATTAGTAGGAGAAGGAGGTTCCTCATCCTTTAATGGAAGAGGTTGGTCAAGGACAAGAGGTAAGATAGTGCTAATCGTGTGAATGTCATGGTCTTGAGGGTCATTGGTCGAAGTCTGGACGTTGTTTTGAGTAGGCGGATGATTCGGAAATGGTTGTTTGAAGATGTCAATATGTTGGTTAGGTGGGGCGTTCGGGTTATCTAAAATAAGATCCCCCTTGTCGATCATGTCTTGGACGATGTTTTTGAAAGTTCGGCAGTTGTCGATGTCATGGCCTTGGACGCGATGAAAGGGACAGAAGTCGGCCTCCCTATACCATGTAGGGAGGGCTTTAGAGGGGTCAAATTGAGGTGGTCGGATTGGAGGGAGATTGAGGACCCCCTGCTTGAGTAGTTTTTCCAAAACGGAAGCGTATGGTTCTCCAAGTGGAGTGTAAGAACGCTGAATGTACCGTTGTTGGAATTGTTTGGTGATGCTGGAAGATGTCAAAGGTTGAGAGTAATTTGTTGTTGTTGAGGATGGTGATCTAACGACCACAGTGTTGGCCACTCCTTTGGACTTGGAGTTGGCAGAAGAAGAAGGTCTGGAAGAAGAATGGTCAGTAGATTTTGCGTTGGTATTACGCAATTTGACCTTATCTTCTTCAAGGGCACGGAGTTCAAGCTTTCGAGCCATGATGAAAGCTTCGTCAAAAGTGTGAAATGTCTGAATCCGCAAGGTAGAAGAGATGTGTCTGGCACATGCTCGAGAGAAGAGCTCGATGAGCTCAGGTTGAGGTAAAGAGAAGGAGAGCTGGTTAATCAGACCTCTCCAACGAGCGACAAAGTCGACAATAGATTCGTCGTCAAATTGCCTGATGGAATAAAGGTCTGTGATTGAGACTTGTTTGGTGATGTTGATTGAGAAATGGTCAAGAAATAGTTGGGCGAGTTGGATGAATGAAAAGATAGAGTGTCTGGCAAGAGAACTATACCAGTCAAGGGCAGGGCCAGAAAGGGACATAGGGAACGTGCGTAAAAGTAACGCATCGTCGTGGGCGATAAGATAACAGGCATGTCTAAATGCTCGTAGATGTTGTTGTGGGTCTTCCTTACTCTGAAAGCGAGTGAATTTAGGAAGCTCCCAATGGTTAGGATATGGTCGAATAGGGATGGAAGGATGGATGGGCTCATTGCAAATTTGTTCATATGACAAAGTATTGCTTGAACCGGAAATGGAGGCCTCGAGACTGGACATTTTATCCATCAGTATCTTGATAAGATCTGCTGACGGATTGGCGGGTTGAGTGCCCCCTAAGTTGTAAGACGCTTGGAAGAGGTTAGAGGAGGCGTGCGACATAGTCGGTTGTACAATGTACGGATGACTAGTCGCAGGGGCGGAAGTGGAGGCTAGAGGTGGTTGCGTTACGAAGGTCGAAGGTATAGGTTGACTGGGCACTGCCAAAGGTGGTTGAATGGTGGCACTGGTAGCAAGATAGGTTGGCACTCCTACATTTGTGGGCGCAAGAGTGTAAGGGGTCGAGGTAATCAAGTTCTGATACGATGTAGAACTTGGTTGAATTGCAGGTGGTTGAGGGGGTAACGAAACCCCGATGGAGGTCGGTCTAAAAACAGACGGGGAGGCCAAACTTTGCGTATTGGCCATGGTTGGGTTAATAGTTGAGGCGAAAGGCTGAGTCATAAAGGGGTGGGTGGCGAATGGTGTGGATGTCATTGCCACGTCACCCGAAAGGTCTCGCGTTGGGTTTCTCGTGAGATAGTTTTGGAGGGCTGCGGTATTGAGGTCCAAGAATCTCTCGAAATCTTGGTCCCCTTCAAGAATGATGGGAATTTGAGTCGGGGTCGGGGTCGGGGTCGGTCCTGTAGGAGTTCTTTCAGTCTCCGAGCGGAACTCCATGATAGGACTGGTTAGAGACAGGATAGACGGAAGCGGCTGTTGGTTAAAGTGGTTAAAAAGAGAGTCCTGGTTCGAGAAACTGTGTTTTTGCAGTCTCAAAAAACCAGAATGGAGTTTTTGACAGAGAAGGGATAGGTTTCAGGCTGCTGGTTTTGAAGAAAAAGGACAGTGACAGAGACCGACGTCGATTTAAAAACTGATGTCGGTAATAAATGTGGCCGACGTCGGTCAGATAACCGATGCCGGTAAAAGATAAAGCCGACGTCGGTAGCAGAACCGATGCCGGTGACAGAGAAGGCCGACGTCGGTGGCAGAACCGATGTCGGTGACTGTGTCTTCCAGAGAACCAAAAGGTTTGATGATTCTTGGAAAAACAAAGAAGAAAGCGTCCTCACACACTCAAACAAACAGATGAGAAGAGGAAAACAGAGAAAGACAGACAAGCCTAAGCGATAAATCCTAGGAATTAACCTTAGAAATTGTGGCTTATGCCTTAGATGAATGTTTGGGGAGATTGGCTGAAAAATGGGTCCTAGAAGAAGGCAGTCTAAAGATGGTTTCAGGTCTTGTTTTAGGTGCTCAAAGATCTGTGTTAGGGTCTGGTACGTGGCCTGGTGCTAAGGAGCAAGCTCCCCTCACTTCACGATTTCAGTGGTTAGCTGGTCTCGCTTAGCCAAGATATACCTCGCCTAGAGTTTAGACTCCGCCAGAGAACGGAGTGGGCTTCCCCCTTGGTGATGAAATCCAAGTAGGGTCACCGGGACGGGTAAGGTATCTGCTGGGGGATGAAATCCCAGTCGGGCCTTGTCTCAGGTATGTTTTATGTTCGTTTGGTGCATGTGGTTCGGTAGTGTAACATCAAGTGTCTACGGTTCATTCAATATGCGTCTAAGTTACTAGATGTGGACTAATGCAAGCACAAGCAAAAATGAAAGTGCAATACGTTTTAATGCCCAAGTCGAAATGTGATGTTTGTTATGCAGACAAGTTTGAGAAAGGGTTGAGAGTATGATGTTTAGACTAGTCTAGAAATGCAAGGAAGAAAGAAGGATTCATTTTAGTCCTGCTTATAGTGTCATTGAGAAGAAGAGAAAGAGGAGAAAAGGTAAGAACCTAATGCTCCTAAATGAATGAAGAAAAAGGAACCCAGGAGGAACCTAGGGTCCCACCGGGCGTGCCAGAATGTTTCTATTCAAAATTCGCTTTCTACATTCAAAAGTTGAATAAAGAAACTAAAGAAGATGGACGAGGCAAGGAAGTACCTGGACTAAAGATTGCACACCGTAAATCCAGACGTTTGTGGGCACTCCTCTTTGGCTGTGGAGGAATGACACCTGCAAGAAAAAAGGAAACTTGGACAAGAAAATGTTAGATAGATAGACGGTGGGTTGCCAAGCAAGAGCTTGTTCCCAGAAGTATGAGAACTTCCTTGAGGGAGGTCAACCCACTATTTGATAAAGAGATAAATGACTGATAAAAAGATAGAATGCTAAAATAGACTGAAATGATAGCAAACTGAAAGAGAAAAGGAAGCAAAGGCTTACATAGAAGAAGCTGTCGGCCTGGTTGCAGTCGCCGGCGTCGGTGGTCTTATCGGCGTCGATTTTCGGGTCTGCCGATGTCGGTTAGTCTGCCGACGTCGGTCGGGGTAATGACCGGCGTCGGTCGGGGCAATAGGCTTGGATGGCATTTTAGGCAGGTTCTGGTTGAGTTGGGACAGAGTCTGGGCTGGGCTTGGTCTGTGGACGAAGGTCTGAGTCTGCTCTGGGCCTGGTTTGAGGATGGTTTTAGTCAGAAGGACAGAGAGGGACAGGGAGATAGAGGAAGCCAATCTGGGAGATAGGAATCCGGGTCTGGGTGACAGTCAGGGCTGAGGGGGTACTAAATCTAGTTTAAAAGCAGATGACTAGAAAGCATAAAGAAAACAAACAGAGAACATACCTGTGCCCTGCTGAAGAAGGTGTTGTTGTTGCCGCTTGTTGAAGACCTGTTGCTGATGAAGAATCCCCGTTGTTCACTTACAGAAGCTTGCTGTGTACCTGAGGGGGAGAGTCAGATTGATTGGTAGAGAGATTGCTGATACAAGGGTTTGATGCCAAAGATTCAAGAGTCGGGATGCGAGAGCTAGAGACGCAGAGAAGTCAAGAGAAGCCAAGCGGAACCAGGGAGAGAGATAACGGTGAAGAAAACCGTTATGAAGGGTGCCGACGCCGGCAATATCGCCGACGTCGGCCGAGGGCTGACCGACATCGGTGGCTAAAAGGCCAGAAAAAGGCTAAAAATAGCCTCCTATCCGTTTCCCAGCGGCCAGGTCAAATGAATGCGAGGATGAAACGGTCGACGGGTGGTTAAATGGGCGAGAGGAGAGGTTGGAATGGGAGTCTAAGGCATTAAATGGCCATGTGGGGAATAAAAGGGATCCAAGGAAGGTATCCTAGGATGGCGAGGTGGCAAGGAGAAGGAAAAGGGTCTTATTTAATTAAAAATAGGTGATTATTTTCAATTAATAAGACTTAGGTAGGTTAGGGATAGTTGAAGTGGCAAGGGACCAAGGGGAGAGAGGAAGACAAAGGGTTAGACACTTTTTCGGTGTCTACACAAACCTTTTCATGCTTGGTCAATATATTTTAAAGCCTTGTAATAACATCTATAAGTAAAATACGATGTCATGTAAGTTTATCTAAAAAATTCCAACCTTTGTGAGTTAATTTTAATGTGAATATGATAAAGTACAGGATCAAGATGATAGTCTTAGGTATGAAAGAGCAATGATAACCTACAAAACAATTATAACTGCATGTCATGAGCCATTCAAGAAGAAAAAATGAATTTTAAGAATCTCAAAGGGTTAGAGTATGTTGGTATGGCTTCACCAAGGCCAAACCATGCTTGTTTGAGATTGCAAAAGTCATATCAATTCAGGGAAGGAATCAGATACTTCATTAAGTTCTCGACAGTTAGTTGAAGGTCAATTTGTAATGCTTGTTTCATGCAGGAGAAGATTTGGATCAAACTCTCCTAGGGGTTGATTTAGGTTGTTATTCCATTTAAATTCCATGCATTATTTTAAAGTTTCAAGGGCCATGTTTTATGAGCCATATTTAACAAAACAAGCAGTCCAAAACCCTTCTAAAACACCATAAGCTCAATTTTTGGAAATTCAAGGCACTTTTGAGTTCATTGGTACAAATGGGTGTTTGTGTGATACCATGAAATATCATAATAGTCTTTTAACACTATTTCACAGCATTAGTTTGGCATGTGCAAGCAAGGGAAGGCAATAATCTCTATATATGATAGGTTGAAGACCTATATGGAATGGTTGCAAGCAGGGTTTTTGTTAGTTTGAATGTTTCTTACATGAAATGTTCTTTAAGAAACCTATATAAACATATCAATACTCATATAAATCTCTTAAAGTGTCAGATATAAAACATAAGGAGTAGATAGCAGATTATGAGGGACTTTGGTCTTAGTGTTCTTCAACAAGTTTACAAGTATGAAGGAGTGAACACATTCCTGTGATCAATGAGAAAATTTTCAAGACATTTGGGAGTAATTGATGTTTATGACCAAGTGTAATATACTTTAATATTCCATAGTATATAATCCAATCAAGTAATATTAATCATGTGGTGAAAGAAGGAGGTGTTATGCGCCTAAAACAGTCACCTACAGGTTTGCCTGCAAGGTAAGCATAAAACGCTAAGGTTTGAGATGGGAGATGAGTCTGAAAAACTGCATAGGGTGTGTGAGACCTCATAGGAAGAGTTAAGAATGTTGATATGATATGTGAAAAAAAATAAACATAAAAATGGTTAAGTAATACCTAAGAGAAGCTAGCAGGCTTATAGAGCCTAGAAGAATATTTTTCTGTACATATGGAGTTGAAATATCAATAAACCAATCAAATATTGGTTTCTCATGATAATAGATATTATTTTAAACTTGAGGGAGAAATCTAAACAATTTTTACAAGGTATTCATTAACCCTTTGGAGGGATTAAAAGTATATTTAATTATACACATGAAGTTAGTGAGACAAAGCTTAAAACACTTGTATAGGTAGTTGGGGTTGAAGGACAAAAGATGAACATAGAGACATCAATGAAAACTTATTTAGATACTTCACCTCACTCTTATTAAGAAGATTTAAATATTTAACTCCCAAATCAAATCACAAACAAATCAAAATGATGAATTCATAAGAGGAATAAGGCATTCAATAGACTATGTGCACCTATGATAAAGAAGACTAAAATGGATTGCAAGCTAGCTTACATGATATAAAACATGTGCAAGAAATAGGGAGTGTATATACAAAGATCCAAAGGTGTCTTAAGATGTTTTCACAAGTGTCATAAATGGATAAGTGCATCAAGAGATCCATGAGGCCTAAAAGAGCCAAAGAATCCCTCCCTAAACTCTTCAATAATAGAGACTCAATTCCTAAGCATGATGAAGCTTTGAATGCAAGTTAGGGTCATATTCACATCTAAATAGATATGGTATGAAGTCATAATGAATAATTTATAATAACAAATGAATACCATAATGATATTTTGCTCAAAATCCTTGTCATAAGTACCTACCTATAAGCCTGCTAAAAAGCTACAAGTCTGCCTCCAAAAATATGAAGATAACATGAGACTTTGGTCTTGTAGTTGGGTACTGAGAGTCATGTAGGGTGTGGGAGTGATGAGATACATGTGTAAGATGTTGTATATGTTTAGATATATAATTATGAAACTTGGCATGTTGGAAAGGTAAGAAGATTGTTAAAGGGAAAATGACTATCGAAAGAGTTAAGGGGAGTTGGGGCAGACCTCACACAAGTCTCAAAAATATTTTAAGTTGTTTAAAACTCTTTTTATTTTATTTTTACTCTCAACCTTCACAGGCTTGTGTCAAGACTAACCTAGGGTTTGAATCATAAATTTTACATAACTTGAGTTTCCACCCTTAGAATTTTAATAAACTTTGTAATTTGACATCATTTGATGTGCTCTATAAGATTTTGGTGGTTTTAGAGTTGTATAATATAGTATAGTATAGTCTCTAGTATTGTGTGTTTACTTTAGGCCTAAAGGACCTAATTGTGAAGGAGGGTGTTGAGTTAGTAGGTCTGCATGAGAGTTGAGTCATAAAACTTTGAGTGAAGCTAAAATTAGATAAAAGGTACCCAAATATGTCTTTATATTGTCTATAAACTCTATAGATCATTCAAACCCAGTATATTTGTGTTAAAATAAGGCTACAAGAAATAAGCCTTAAAGAGAGAAAATGTGAAAGTTATGAATAAGATTACAGAATAGAGGTGGAGAGATGATGGATTATAGGTCTTTAAGAGAAATAAAAGGACTAAATACATGAAAGTTAGGAATAAGAAAGCTTCAATAGTTTCAAGACACCTAAGAGGTCTAGTATTGATTGGGCAAGTGTTGGAAGATCTTAATGGGCTTAACATACTTTATAATATCAGTATAGAAGATTCTACATATGAAAAAGTGTCCAAGATAAGGATAAGTAATTATAAACTAAGAAGATGACTTATCACTTCCTAATTAATAATAAGGTGGAAATTTCAACAAGGATTGATGATTCATCAAGCAAGACAAAATATCATACGCCACCTTGATGAAGCTATCATCAAACTAAGTGCACACATGTTGAAGAGAGTTTTTAGGACTATTCCTTGGTATGTTTTCTTATTTTTAAATATTTATATGAGTGTTTGGAAGATGTCATTAGTTCTTGACACTTCTATTCTCTATCTCTCTTATTCTTTATCCTATATGTACTATCTTATTTGGCATTGTAAAGGATTCTCAACCTGAGTATGGTGAATCCCTACTCAAATAACACTTGTACTTTGTCTTGGAGATGAATACAAGTTGATTTATATCCTTATTAATGTTGTAATTAGTATATACTCATGGTGGTTGATGGATGTTAGTAGCAGTATCATATCTCTCTTGCATTTGTCCTATCTCACTACCTATTTACAAGTCATTAATCACCTTAGTAGGTCATATGGAATGCGGTAAATGGTCTTGCATTGGCTAAGTGTAGAGATTGTTTCATTAGTGTCTCATATGAGACCTATTAATCATCCCATCTTATTTATTATCTTTATTTTCACCTTCATACTAAAATATTGATGCTTAGAGGCTCATATTAAGTTAGTGTGATAGGTCTCAATCTTTGTTCATGTTCTTAGTGCATTATAGGCAAGTGGACGGTATTGATTTTGGTGCATCACCTCCATGTTTTTTTACTTTCTCTCTCTCCTTTTTCCTAGAAATTAATAGGTTTAGTAGTGATTCTAGGTGAAGCATCAAGGGAGCTAGCCCCATCTATAGATTCACCTTGTTGATTAAGCCACCCATAACCTAGAGGTGTCTCTATGCTATCACCTAAGTGAAAAGGCTTGAACAACCTTCTCAAGGGTGAAATTTAGTGTGATAACACTAAATATATACTACTTACTATGATGTATTAAATATTAAAATGTGAATATCCAAAATTTCTTCACTTAGTACATCATAGTATAAAGAGTGCATGAAAGAGAATTCCAGAATACCTCAAACTTATCACATGAAAGTGACTTGGTGAAGATATTTGCACACTAATCTCGAGTGGGGAAAAATTGGAGTTGGATGTTGTTTTGTTCAATATGTTTATTTATGAAGTGGATCTAAACCTCGATATGCTTCATGCACTCAAAGAACATTAGATTTCAAACAAGTTGTAGAATACTTTTATTGTCACATTAAATGGTTGTTGGATATTTTTGTGGTAATCTAAGTCCTAAAAATATGAAAAGTAGCCATATTTCCTCATAAACTACTCCTACTACACAATACTATACCTCAATGGAAGATCATAGAAAGAAAACAATTCTAGATGTGGATTTCATGTCATTAATAGAACCTAAATTATTAGTGTTTGTGTATCATGCCAAGAATAATTAATCATTCTTATTATATTTTGGGCCACATTATATAATGCCCTAAATGTATCTCAATGTCTGCTTTGCTACTTTCTAGAGACTCATCTTTGGTTCCTACATGAATCATGATTGATAACTAACATCATAGCTGATATCTAGCCTAGTGTATGTTAGATAAATGAGAGCCAAAATCAATTGATGATAGAGAGTGGCATTTACATGTGGTGATGGATCATAATGAGATAGTTTAAATATTTTCTACATGGGTGTTGTAATAGTATTACAATCTATCATCTAGAATTTCTTGAGCATAATCTTTCCATACTTCATTTGAGATGTGAAGATTTGGTGTCCCTTTTACCACACCTCCAAACCAAGACATTAGTGGAAAAACCTAGGATCTGTCATGTCAAAAGATCACTTAGGATCATTCTTTGTGGAATCAATCATCTTCACTGATCTACTATTGATGACTAGATCATCAAAATATATAATGAGAATCACAACCTCTCCTATTTTTCCTTGAGATAAACATTTGGATCATATGGACTCTATTTGAATCCATGTTGTACTAGAGGCTCATCAATATTGATATGCAAGGCCCAGGAAACTTGGTTGAGACCATATAAATACTTGATAAGTCTACACACCTTTTTTCTTGACTAGGTGTGACAAAACCCTCTATCTGGGTCATGTATACTTCCTTTTGTAGATCTCCACTCAAAAAGGCATTTTCACATCCATCTGATGGAATTTCAATCCAATTTTTTCAACAATAGCAAAGACCATTCTAATAGTCTTCATCCTTGTTGTGGGAGAAAAATTCTCCTCATAGATAATGCCTTTTTTTGCTACATATCCCTTTGCTACAAGTATCGCCTTTTTATTTTTCAATGTTATCTTCTTTGTACTTGGTATTAAATATCCACTTACAACCAATAGGCTTCTTTCATGTTGGAATATCAATAAGATACCATGTATTGTTCTTCATTTATGACTGGTATTCAACATCCATGGCCCCTTTCCAAGATTTTGACTATTGAACTTCATGAACTCTTGATGGCATTTCCATCTAATTTTAGATTTTGAATAGTACTAATATACCACTCAAGTATCCATTGTATAGTACTTGTGGATGTTACATCTAGAGGAATTGGTTGACCATCATCACCATCATTGTCCTCATTATCACTATAATAGTTATAGATGCCATCATCAGAGAGACACATAGGAGAAATTTTTATAACATGTGATTGTGTATAAGGTGGATTGGACTCATCCTTCTCACCAAATACAACATTTACATTGATGTATATATTATTTGTCTAAGGATCTATGAGTCGGTAGGCCTTTGAATCTTCATTTTACAAAAGAAAAATACATTCCAAGGATTTACCATCTAAATTTTTCCTCTTCTTCTTTGGAATGTGCATATGTGCTTTGCAACAAAAAACATGAAAATGAGAGATAAAGAGATTATACCTTGACCATGCTTCTATAAGAGTGATATTATGGAGAGATTTGATGAGTGCATAGTTTAGTAAGTAAACCAGTGTGTGAATTACTTCTTTCCAATATGGATGCCTTAGGTGAGCATATTTCAACATGCAACACATCATGTTAACAATGGTAATATTGTATCGCTTAGTAACACCAATTTTTTATAGTGTATAAGGAGGGCTCAGTGGACCATAAATGCCACATGTTTTCAAAAATGTATAGAATACATTACTAGTGTATTTCTCCTTAATATAAGTGGGGGACATGTCTGTGATGACCAAAATGTAACTCCACTAACTATTTAAACTCTTTGAAAACTTATAAGAATTGATCATTGGTCTTCAAGCAGTATACCCACATCTTTTGTGAGTAATTATCATCGAAGAGATGAAAATGTTTATATTGATTGACACTAAGAGGGAAGTGTTTGCATAAATCAATGTGTACTATATCTAATGGATTAGTTTAAAGATAAATACTAATACCTAAAGAGGCTCTACATTTTTTTTAAGGTAAAAAAATAGAGCACAAGTCAGTGGTCTTCTTAAGTGAGGAAGGCCTCTCACCATATGATGTTTATTGAGTGAAAACAAGTACCTAATCCTTAGGTGTCCATATTTCCTATGCCAAATATTTGTAGAGTCTTTATCATTTACAAATAAAATCTTAATTATCTTTATGTACAATATCAAGCTGGAACATTTTTGCTACATTAGAAGCTCTTGCAATAATTCTTGAGATTTTAGATTTGTCTCATATGAGGCACATATTTGTACCATCTATTTGATCAAATTCAACCTTAATGTTGTGATTGAGAAATTGGTTTACACACAAATTTTTTTTGGGTAGTCCTAGAATATATAAGACTTTTGTGATTTTACAAGAATGATTATCAAGGGGCAAAAAAATATCACCTATACCTTGGACACTATATAAGGAATCATCTCCTATAGATACATTACCTCAATAAGATGAATGGTAAAAGTGGGGAACCAATTCTTTCATCTAGTAATGTGCCTTGTGGCACAAGAATCAAAATACCAAATTGTATTTAGATGAGGGATCTCCTCATTTGTATATGTAGTAAAGACATAATTCTTGTTTGAATAATTTTTGTCTTGACAATGCTCCCATGCTCTTCTTGTGGAGAAGGTTTCCTCTTCCAATTACATGTGTATTAGGGATTCTTCTTCAGTCTTTAGGGAGATTATTTTGGTTTTGGATTATATTTTTTATATGAGCCATTTGTGAATGCATTATACCAACAATATTTTAGTTTATGGCTTTTCTTCCCACATATTAGACATATTTTTTGGGAATGAGGGTTGCTTCCATGTTGGTTCTATTGACTTGTCTTCCTAGGAGACTAATTTGAATACCTCATGAGCTTTTCCCCTTCTGATGTATTGCTAATTCATTTTCTTATTTAGTGTTGTCTTATCTATGCATGGAATCTTCCCTTTGTAGCATATTAACCAAATTCTCAAAAGTTGGTTTTTTATTTGAGACATTCAGTGAAGTCACAAAGATCTTGTTATTGGGGGAAACTCTCTCAACCCTATTGTAGTCTAGAATTTCACCCTTGTGGGAGATTTTTTTAGGCTCTCTCACTCCTAGCTATAATATTGGAGTAACCTCAAGCTATAGGTATCCTGTAGTGAGGTTTAACCTCTGGAGAAGGCCAGCTTTCTCTTGGTAGATCACCTAAACTAATGTTTCTACTTGGAAAAGAGGTAGAGAGGAGGTATAGGGTAACGAAGAGAGATAAATGGGTGATACACCAAATTTATTTACACTCACATAAGCATGAAATAAACATTAATTCAACATAAGATAATTCTAGCTGACACAACCTCACAAACTAGTTAATTTGCATAAGTGTTTCATAAACTAGGCTCACCAAACAAAACATGAAGCAAAGAGGAATTTGAAAATTCACACCAAGCATCCATTAACGATGGAAATATATCAAGTTCATACCTAAAACTAACTTTAAAACACTTTAAAATAGGTAATAAATAAGGACAATGGACATGGAATAACAATTCTTCACAAGGCCATCATGCACAAGCTTGCTAAGCACAATTTAGAGGCAAGAGATAGGTAAAAATTGATATTTATTGCTTCAAAAGGTCTTTATTAAAAATTTTGATAGGGTTACTCCTTGAAAAAATGAGGATATATTTTTTATGGGGGATAAAATAGAGATATAGGAAAAAAGGGGAAGAGAAAAGAGAAGAGACAAGCAAATAGAATTCAATAAATGAGATCCAACCACCCTCCATGAATTCTCATCCACATTTGGGTTAGTTAGAACAAATATTTCTTCAAAAAATTAACCACAATTATCTCCAATAGTCTTCAAGCCCTCTCATTGGTTGATAAACACATTAAAAGACAAGAACTTGTTGAGAATGATGATGTCATGATCTACTAAAAAAGGAAAAGTCCAGGAACGTCTTTAATGCTTGAGCTACCTTTTCTAATCATATGATCTTCATATTTCACTTCCATGCGATCCTTCACTTGTCTTGCACATATAAAGACAAAATCCCCATAACTTTGAATATGGACTAAGCCATGTTGCCTCTGAGTTGAGCAGATGTTTGTCAGAGATGATGGTCATGTCGAAGGATGAGAGCCTCTCCATTAATTGCATTCACTAGCTCTTGCTTTGAAACCTGGGGAAAATATTTTATATATATGGAAAACCAATCTAAGGACATTGGTTTTCTTGTATCTATTTATGTCGATATAAGTCTATAGATTATGTAGCTTTTTTTATCTTTTCAAATGTCAATGGCTACTTGCAGGGGTTTAGATTTTGATGTTTGTGGGCTCATCATCAATTCCTTTAGACAACTTATTTCAACCATTTTCTTCAGACAAATTTCTTTAAGTTTTGTTAAGTGTCCTTTTTGAAGGGAAGTACCCTTAATAACTCTTGAAAATGCCCCTTCAGATGAATTTGCTTTGATCACTTTCCTGAAAGAAAAGGTCTTCAAGACTTTTGCAAAGGTCCATTTCCTTTGTACATACCCTTTGAAATGCTACATAATGTAACACTTTGGCATGGAATTGACCATTCAAAATGCTTGAAAATGAATTTTGGAAGAATTGAAAATGCCTTTCAGAAGAATTGAAAATGACCTTCAGAAGAATTGAAAATGCCCTTCGAAATAATTATTTTGGACAAAATGTCTGAAGAAATTCCAAAACTTAGCCTGAACAAAACTTTGAAAGAAAATACTTAGTGAAAAAGAGTCCTAAAAGAAATGAACCTTTGCACTTCTACTTCTTCTGGTCTTCCACTTCTTCTTGATCATGTCCATCTCTTTATACCAGTCAAAATTTTGGTATGTGGGAGAAAACCCAGCCAACATTTCTGGTGACTCAGAGAGAAGCATGCCTGTTATGCTTGAGAAACCAACTCATTTGCCTCATCCAATCTATTGGGCATAGATTCAATACTTTATCTTATGAGGTTAACCCTATCTAGAAACCTCCTCTTGAAGCAACAAGGAAAACAATAATAAAACAACCACTATGCCCAAGGCACTTAGGGAAAGGAAACACATAACTAAAAAGATGTGCACAAGGCACTTAAGAGAAATTATGAAAAACTATACAAAATGTACAATCTATATAATGGATACAAACTCTTCTAATAGCAAGGCTTTAGATGAATCGCATTGATTGGGATGAGTAGTACCTCTCTATCTAGTTAAGCCAGCTAAAAAGCATTATGTTGTTTGCATTCATAGATCAAATAAGGACCACTCCACAAGCTATCAAATTTGGTATGGCTGACTGGCTTGGCCTTATTTGAATCCCACTTGAGGACTAGGTCTCCTTCCTTGAAGTCCCTTGCTATGGCTATCTTGTCAAAGGCTTTCTTGACTTGAGCCTTATGTGACTCTAGTGTTTTCATTGCAAGCTCCCTCATTTATTCAAGCTCCATGAGTTTTGCTAGTCTCACATTCATGGGCTCATCTTCCATCAACTTCAACTTGATGGGCTAGCTCTAATACAGGTAGCTCAAGAGAAATGGGCAACTTGGCCTCCTTTACATATACTAAGACATATGGAGAATTTTCAATGGTAGCTTTAGGATTCACCCTGTCAACCCACAAGGTTGTCTTTAGTTTAGTGTATCAAGTCATATAATTCTCTTCCATAGTTCTCCTGATGATTCTTAGCAAATTTTTATTTGTGGACTCAGCCAATCGATTTCCTTAAGGATAATAGTTGGAAGAGGTGCTAAGGTAGATACCCATCTTGAGAGCCCATTCACTCATTTTTAGACCAAGGAATGCTAATGCAGTATCAAAAATGATAGTGGATGGAACACCATACCTGGTCATAATGTTGTCATAAAAGTCTAGGACTACACCTTCACTAGCTTCTTTCAATGCAATGGCTTCCACCCACTTGATGAAGTAGTCAATTGTAGTAAGCATCCATCTATGTCTTGTACTTGATGGAGGGTTGATCATTAATATGAAATCTATCCCCCATTGCATGAAGGGTTACTCTACTTGAATTGAATTAAGAGGAAGGGTTGTCAATCTTTGCTTACCCACAAAGAAAGCACACTTTTGACACATCCTTACCCATGCATACAAATCTTTGAAGAGGTTTGGCCAGTAATAACCAGCCCTCATTATCTTTGTTATTGTGGTCCTTGGAGAAAAATGGCCTCCTACAAGCCCATTATGGAACTGATGAAAGAGCCTTGTCACTTGGTCATCATCTATGCATCTTAGGATCACTCCATTTAGGTCTCTTATAAATAAAACCTCATCAACCAATGCATAAGGTATGGATTGAAATCTAAAATACCTACTTTTTGCCCTATCTAGACCCTGAGGGCATTCTCCTGTTAGCAAAAAATGTGCCATATCATGGAGATATCTTTTAAGTTCTAGGTAGTTTTTATGTTCTTGGGAATCACTTGATTCACTAGTGGAGGTCTTTTCCTACTTAGGTGAAGGCATAACAACAATTTTTGGAGTTGGAAGAATAACATCAAGTGGGGAAATAACTGTGGGGGGTCTGATTTCAAGGAAAAGAGGCATTGGGGGTTTAGGAGTAACATTTCCCACCTAAACTACGTAATTTTTTTCTTTAATAGCCACCTCATAAGCATCTAGAAATATGTCTCCTCCCATGGATTGGATCATTACAACTATATCACTATTTAGAGCCATCAAGTAGTATAGGAACGTAAAGTTAGGGGATGATCTCATAGAGCCTAGAATTCTATCCCAAATTTTTTGAAATCTTGTATTGAAGTCTTGCATAACTTCATGGGGGCTCTCTTGATTGTGGTAAGTTATTCTACTAGTGACATAAGGTCACTCTTGTATGTAAATCTTTGACACAAAGCCTCTCTTAATTGATTCCATGATTAAATATAATTAGGAGCTAAGCCTCTATACCAATCTAAAAATTTTCCCTTAAGGGATATAGCTAACAGTATAATAGCTATATTTTCTATAACAACATTATGGATATTGCAAAAATTAGCTATGTCATTGATGTGTTTAGTAGGGGTTGTGGCTTGGTCTCCTATAAAATATGGGATGTTTTTGAGAGATGCTACTAGCATAAGATCGTATTGTGGTAGATTCAAAGGACTTTGGCCACTGAAGCCTACAAAATCTCTTTGGGGAATCATGGTGACAAAAGGGGCTAACAAAGGTCTTCTTGCATAGGTATACCTTATGACTAGTTTAAGAAATTGGTTTCCTACATATGGGTGAGTATAGATGAACCTTAACCTTTTGGCTGAATTTAAGGGGAGTTCAACAAGATCAATAGGAATACCTCTAGAAGCTGATCTTGTAGTCACCTTTGGTATGAAAGATAGTTATTGTTCTACCACCAAATTACTAAGTGTTCTTCAGAGTCACTAGATACTGAAAGATGAAAGTTATAGCCACTGTAAATTGATCAAACCAGCATCAAACTTGACCAATATTCCTCAAAAGTGGTCCCATAGAGTCTGTTAAAAAATATTTTAGTCTATAATTTCACCCTTTTGGGAGAGTTTTTTAGGCTCTCTCACTCCCAACTACAATATTGGATCAACCTCAGGCTATGGGTATCCTGTAGTTTGGTTGAACCTCCAGAGAAGGCCAACTTCCTCTTGGTAGATCACCTAAACTAATGTTTTTGTTTGAAAAAGAGATAGAGAGGGGGTATAGGGTAACTACGAGAGCTAGATGGGTGATACACCAAATTGATTAACACTCACATAAGCATGAAATAGACACTAATTCAGCATAAGATAATTCTTGCTCACACAACCTCACAAGCTAGTTAATTTACATAAGTGTTTCATAAACTAGGCTCACCAAACAATACATGAAGAAAACAGGAATTTAAAAATTCACACCAAACATCCATTAATGGTGGAAAGATCTCAAGTACAGACCTGAAACTAACTTTAAAACACCTAAAAATAGGCAAGAGATCGGTAAAATTCATCTTTATTGCTTCAAAATGTCTTTCTTATAAATTTTGATAGGGTTACTCCTTGTCAAAATGAGGATATCTTTTTTATGGGGGAGAAAATGGAGATATAGGAAAAAAGAGGAAGAGAAAAAATAAGAGACAAGCAAACAGAATTCAATAAATGAGATCTAACCACACTCCATGAATTCTCACCCGCATTTGGGTTAATTAGAACTAATCTTTCTTCAAAAAATTAACCACCATTAGCTCCAATAGTCTTCAATCCCTCTCATTGGTTGAGAAACACACTATAAGACAAGAACTTGTTGAGGATGATGATGTCATGATCCACTAAAAAAGCAAAAGTCTAGGAACATCTTTAATGCTTGAGCTACCTTTTCTAATCACCTGATCTCCATCTTTCACTTCCACACCATCCTTCACTTGTCATGCACATATAAGGACAAAATCCCCTTAACTTTGAATTTGGACTAAGCCATGTTGCATCTGAGTTGACCAGTTGTTTGTCAAAGATGATGGCCATGTCGAAGGATGAGAGCCTCTCCATTAATTTCATACACCAGCTCTTGCTTTGAAACTTAGGGAAAATATTTTACATATATGGAAAACCAATATAAGGACATTGATTTTTTTGTATCCATTTATGCCGATAAAAGTCTATAGATTGTGTAGCTTCTTTTGATCTTTTCAAATGCCAATGGTTACTTGTAGGGGTTCAAATTTTGACATTTGTGGGCCCATCATCAATTCCTTTGGACAACTTATTTTAACCATTTTCTTCAAACAAATTTCTTTGGGTTTTGTTAAGTGTCCTTTCTAAAGGGAAAGTACCCTTTAGAACTCTTGAAAATGCCCCTTCGAATGATTTTGTTTTGATCACTTTCCTGAAAGAAAAGGTCTTCGAGACTTTTGTAAAGGTCCATTTTATTTGTAGATACCCTTCAAAATGATGCATAATGTAACACTTCAGCATGGAAATGACCCTTCAAAATTCTTAAAAATGCCTTTAGGAAGAATTGAAAATGCCCTTCAGAAGAGTTGAAAATGCATTTCAGAAGAATTATTTCAAATAAAATGTTCAAAGAAATTCCAACACTTAGCCCAAACAAAACACCAAAAGAAAATACTTAGTGAAAAAGAGTCCTGAAAGAAATGAACCATTGCACTTCTACTTCTTTTGGTCTTCCACTTCTTCTTGATCATGTCCATCTATTTAAACTAGTCGAAATTTTGGTATGTGGGCCAAAAATTGGCCAACAAGGCCTATGAGTACAAGGGACTCATTTGACACTTTCTCACCCAATGCTTGTAGCGAGGCCTATAGTACTGTAACATGATGGAGAAATATTTCAATTTTTTCATCAATCTTCAGTTTGAGATAATGAAACTGTCGGCCAAATTTGGCCCACATACTAAGCTATGCCTAGATGGATCAAATTGCTAATGGATGAGTGGATGAATAAATGTTCTAGATGGAATGAGTGGACCAGAGAGATCTTATAGTAATCATAAAGCTTTTGAAACACTTTAAGTTTGTTTAAAGTTTATTTTTTCAAATTCTAAGGGATAGGTCTACAGAGCAAAGAAGAGGTTTTTGAGCAAGTTTCATGGTGAAACCAAGTAGTTAGGGGTCATAAATGCAGTAGCATTAGGCCTACATAGTATGATAGACTCCATCAAATAATATATGGATTCCATCAGAAAAGATATGAACTCCATCAACATTTACAAAAGTATAAGGTGGAAGACTTTGGGTACTTTGCTTAATTTGGCTAGTAGGTTACGAGTCATGAGAAAACTGAAGTAAGTTGAAGGGAACTTTTTTTAGCAAAGTTGTCCACTTAAAAATTCATGAATGGTAATTCCAATTCTTCCAAACGGCACTTTTAGAGCAAAAAGACCAAAACAAGAATTATAAAGGGTATGTTACTTTCAGAAGGACCCATTTTAGAAAGCCTAAAGGGTCTCTTTCCCTTCGATAAAATCCTTGTTAAAAAGCCTAAGGGGCAATTTGGAAAGGTTCCAAGGAACAATTCCTTTGGACTTTTTATCTAAAGGAAATAAGCAAAGGAGATATCCATGGAAAATAATATTGAAGGGAAGGAACGAAAACAAGAAGTCTAAAGGAATTCCTTCGAGAAAATTGTTCAAGGAAAAGGTCCTAAATAAACTGCCCAAAGAAATTTTGCCAAAGCAAGTTGCTCGAAGGAATTGATGGGCCCAAAAATGCCAAAATTTATCCCTAGCAAATAGCCATTTGAGTTTATAAAATCTTGGGACATTTCCATGGACGTCAATTTTAGGGTGATGGACTAGGCATTGGGAAGTAGCCAAGCTCCAAGAACCCAAAGTTACAGAGCTTGGAAATAACAAAGTTGAAGAGCTTGAAGAGCCCAAATACTTTGTGCTCTAAAAGTTTAAAGTAATCCAATGTGAAGGATCTAAAGTAAGTAAGCTTGGATAACCCCAATTAATCTTCATAGTGTGATTCGGGATTCTCTAAGTACTTTACTTAAAAATACTTTATAAGTGGATCAGTTGGGAGAGTCCAAAGTTAAGGGGCTCAAAGAACCCAAATTACTATACAGAGAGTAAATCAAGATTCTTCAAGGACTTAGCTTATAAATTTATAAGTTAAGTATCTTCGAAAACTTGAATTACACTACAAAGAGTAAATTGGGTTTCTAAGGCTACTCAACTTAATAAGATTGGTCCAACGACATGGTTCTAAGGATTGATGGTGCATGAGAGTCATGATCAGATGAATGAGAGGCTACCATGTGGCATAGGTGAATCCAACTGATAGGTAAATTAATGATTCATAGGCATCCATGTCAGGAAGATATACAGTACGTGTCAAGGATCTAAGATAAGTACCAATGACCAATCATAGTAAATGAAAGTCCAAGTAACTAAAGGGGGCTAGTAGGCATAGATTAATGAAGGTTTTTGTCCTTCAATATGGCTCTCACTCTTGAAAAATGGCCACATGATTAAAATTAGCATGGTTTGAACTAAGTAAAAAGGGCAGGGAGAATTAATCCTTCTTCAAACAAGACATGCAAAGGGGAAAGTGGCCATGATGAGTTTAATGCAGAGATCAACTTGATCATGCCAAGTGAAGACATTCAGCTACTCGTGACATGTTCCCTCAAAATCCACCCAGGGGTGACTTGAATGCAGGATGGGCTCAAGGGAATTGGGATGACCTTAGATGACTCATTTTCATGGTTAAAGGAGGATGACAGTGGTGGTTGCAAAAAATTAATCACTTCCCTCTGAATTTCTCATGAGTCCCTTTCTTCTCTCAGCCTCTTATGTTATAAATAGGGTCCTTGGAGCCATAAAACTATCTCTCAACTAGAAATAAAGTGACTCTACCAAAATCACTTTGTAAAAAACTCTTTTGAAACAATATAAGGAAATCTTTCTAATTCTGGTTAAAGTCAAGTGTGTATATTTAGATTTTATTTATAAAATGTAAGATGTTGTTCATCATCTATAACTTTTCCAAGCATCTTGCTTTAATTTTCCTTGGTTTTATGTAGGTTGTGTGAAGTGTCCAGATGTTGATTCCTTGGAGTGTTACAGACTCATAGTGTCTCATACAAACCTATCCCTTTCTATCCTTCAAAACGTAGGACTCCCTTTTGATCTTCACATAAATTTTCATGCCCATGGCCTGGAGGTAGAATCAAAATAGTTTTCATCCTGGTTGGGTTCATCAGTAGTTGACTAGATTCCTAGATGAAAGTGGATCATTTATTTTTTAGTGCATCATCTCCCTTAGCTTAGATTTCCTCTTTATATTACCCTCATATCCCTTTTCTTAGCCAATAGTAGATTTTAGTGTGGGAAATAAAAAATAAAGTGAAGTATCTGAGGAACTAGCCTCAATAAAAATCCTAAAGGTTTAACCTCACTATAGGATACCCACAGCCTAAGGTTATTCCATTGCTTGTAGCTGGGAGTGGGAGAGCATAAAAAACTCTCCCATAAGGGTGAATTCTAGCCTAAAATAGTTTCTAGCATGCCTGATGGGACCCACTACCATTTTCATTTCCATTTCTAAGGAAGATTGGTCAAGTTTGATGCTATTTTGATCAATTTGTAGTAGTGGTATCTTCCATATTTCAATATCTGGTGACTCCAAAGAACACCCAACTATCTAATGGCTGAATAGTAGCCATTTTTTATGCTAGAGGTAACTACAAGTGAATGGGCCCTCAAGATGGGCATCTACCTCAACACCTCTTCCAATTATTATCTTCAAGGAAATGGACTAGCTAAGTCTACAAATAATAATATGCTAAGAATCATCAAGAGAACTATGGAAGAGAACCAGAGGACATGGCACACTAAATTAAAGATAGCCTTGTGGGCTGATAGGGTGACTCCTAAAGTTGCCATTGACAATTCTCCATATATTTTAGTATATGGAAGGGAGGCCAAATTGCCCATTTCCCTTGAGCTACCTACATTAGAACTAGCTAATTATCTAGAGCTATTGGAAGATGAGCCCATAAATATGAGATTGGTAGAACTCATGAAACTTGAGGAAATAATAGACCTTGCAATGAAGACACTAGAGTCACATCAAGCTCAAGTCAAGAAAGCCATAGCAAAGGACTTAAAAGAGGGGGATCTAGTCCTCAAATGGGATTCAAATAAGGCCAAGTTAGGCAACCATACCAAGTTTGATAGCTTGTGGAGTGGCCCTTATTTGATCCATGGATGCAAGCAACATAGTGCTTTCCAACTCGCCTGACTAGACGAAGAGGTATTACCCATTCCAATCAATGGGATTCATCTAAAGCCCTGTTATTAATAAAATTCATAGCCATTGTATAAATTATGTATGTTTCATTTAGTTCTTATTATTTTCCTCTAAGTTCCTTTTGCACATCACTTTCAGTTGTGTGTTTCCCTTCCCTAAGTGCCTTGGGCACAGTTTGCTTTATTCTAGTTGTTCTTCTTGCGTCAAAGTGAATTTCCAAATAGAGTTATAAGGGCCCAAAGAAAGTAGTGAATCCATTCCCAATGGGTTAGATGAAGCAAATGAGTTGGGTTCTCAAGCATAGCAGGCATGCTTCCCTGTGAATCATAATAAATGTTGGCCAAATTTGGCCTACATACCAAGTTGTGCCTAGATGCATCAAATTGCTAATGGATGAGTAGATGAACAAATGTTCTAAATGGAATGAGTGGATCAAAGATATCTTATAGTGCTCATAAAGCTTTTAAAACAATTTAATTTTGCTTAAAGTGTATTTAGTTAAATTCTAAGGGATATGTCTACAGAGTAAAGAAGAGGTTTTTAAGAAGGTTTCATGGTGAAACCAAGTAGTTAGGGGTCATAAATGTAGTAGCATTAGGCCTACATTGTGCTATGGATTTCATCAAAAAATCTATGGACTCCAAAAAATCTACGAACTTCATCAGCATTTACAAAAGTACAAGGTGGAAGACTTCGAGTACTTTGATTAATTTGGCTAGTAGGTTACAAGTCATGAGAAAACTAAAGCAAGCCAAAGGGAACTTTTCTCAGAAAATTAGTCCACTTCAAAAAAAATTAAGGGCAATTCAAATTCTTGTGAAGGGCAATTTTGGAGCAAAAAGACCAAAATAAGAATTTTGAAGGGTATGTTCCTTTTAGAAGGACCATTTGCAGAAAGCCCAAAGGGTCTCTTTCCCTTTAGGAAAGTCCTCGTCAAAAATCCCAAGGGGTAATTTGGAAAGGTTCCAAGGAATAATTCCTTCAGAATTTTTGTCTGAAGGAAATAAGCAAAGGTTTTAGCCACAAAAAATAATCCTGAAGGGAAGGAATGAAAACAAGAAGTCCAAAGGAATTTCTTCAAGAGAATTATCTGAGGAAAAGGTCCTAAGCACACTGCCCAAAGAAATTACACCAAATCAAGTTGCTCGAAGGAATTGATGGGTCCAAAAACATCAAAATATAGCCCCAAAAACTAGCCATTTGAGTTTTAAAAATCTTGGGACATTTCCATAGACATCAATTTTAGGGTAATGGACTAGCCATTAGGAAGTATCCAAGCTCCAAGAACTTGCAGTTAGAGAGTTTGGAAATAATGAAGTTGAAGAGCCTAAAGAGCCCAAAGACATTGAGCTCCAAAAGTTTGAAGTAATCCAACATGAAGGCTCTGAAGTAAGTAAGCTTGGAGAACCCCAATTACTCTTCATAGTGTGATTCAGGATTCTCCAAGTACTTTACTTAAAAAGCCTTTATAAGTGGAGCAGTTGGGAGAGTCCAAAGTTGAGGGGCTCAAAGAATCTGAATTACTCTATAGATAGTAAATCAAGATTCTTGAAGGACATAGCTTATAATTTTATAATTTAATTAGCTTAGAAAATGCAAATTACACTACAAAGAGTAAATTGAGTTTCCAAGGCTACTTAACTTAATAATCTTGGTCCAACGGCATAGTTCTAAGGATCGATGGTGTATGAGAGTCATGATTAGATGAATAAGAGGCTACCACGTGGCATAAGTTAATCTAGCTAGTAGGGAGATCAATGACTCATAAACATCCATGTCAAGAAGATCTACAGTGCAAGTCAAAGATCTAAAACAACTTTCAACGACCAGTCAGAGTAAAGGAGAGTCTAAGCAACTAGTGAGAGCTAGTAGGTAAAGATTAATGAAGGTTTTTATCCTTTGACATGGATCTCACTCTTGACAAATGGACATGTGATTAAAAGTAGCATGGTTCAACATAATTAAAAAGGGTATGGAGACTTCATCCTTCTTCAAAAAAGACACATGAAGGGGAAGGTGTTCAAGATGATTTTAATGTAGAGATCAACTCGATCATGCCAAGTAAAGACATTCATCCACTCGTGACATGGTTCACTCAAAATCCACCCAAGGGCAACTTGAATGTAGGATGGGTTCAAGGGTATTGGGATGACCTTAGATGACTAATTTTCATGGTCAAAGGAGGATGACAGTGGTGGTTTTACAAAATTAATGACTTCCCTCTTTGTTTCTCATGAGTCCCCTTCTTCTCTCAGACTCTTCTATTATAAATAGGGGCCTTGGAGCCAAGAAACTATCTCTTGACTGGTGATAAAGTGGCTCTACCAAAATCACTTTGTAAAAAACTCTTTTGAAGCAATATAAGGAAAGATTTTTTATTTTGGCTAAAGTCAAGTGTACATATTTGGATTTTATTTATAGAATGTATGTTGTTGTTCGTCATCTATAACTTTTTCAAGCATCTTGCGCTGATTTTTTTTGGTTTTATGCAAGTTATGTGAAGTGTCCAAATGTCGATCCCTCCTTGGAGTGTTACAGATTGATTTTTCTTGGTTAAAGAGCCCCCCATTAATTCATGCAAGACTTCAACATGAGATTCCAAAAGGCTTGGGACATAATTCCAACTACTATTAGACCATCCCCAAACTTTGCATTCTTATACTATTTAAAGGATCTAAATAGTGATATCATTGTAATAATCTAATCTATGGAAGGGGACATATTGCCAAATGCTTATGAGGTGGCTATTAAAGCAAAAAATTACCTAGTTCAGGCTGGAGTAGACCCCCAATGCCCCTTTTCCTTGAAATCAAACCACCTGCTAAAGTTGTTCCTACACTTGATGTTATACTTCTAGCTCCAACTATTATTGTTATACCTTCACCAAAGCAAGAGAAGACCTCCACTAGTGGATCCAATGACTCCCAAGAGTAAAAGAACTACTTGGAACTAAAGAGCATCTTCCAATCCTTGGAGAATGATGAGGTTAATGTCAAGAGGTAGCAAGCTTATAGTAAGTCGTATCAAGCTTCATATCAGCCTTAGCAGTAGTATTATCAAGCAAATAGGCCACCCTAAAAAGGAAGAATCCAAGGATAAGGGTAGCCTAACTATTCTAGATAGCAGAATTATAATCCAAATGTTGTAGGCCCTTCCAATTCATTGATTCTTGTTCAAAATAATATGGCTCAAGAGGCTGAAGGTAAAATGCCTTGGAATCAGTCTTTTCAGAAATCTATTATCCCAACTAATGGTCCTAACTAGGCTTTCAATGACCAATAGTAGCAGGCTATAGCTTATGGGTACAATCAAGCTCTTATGGCTCAAAGCATGGAGATCCCCATGATGACAAAGCCAGAGTAGCCTCCACAAGAACAAGGACTAGATCAGGTGTCAAACCAACTAGAAGCCACAATGGTCATCAGTGAGTAAGAAGAGTGTTATGCATCCAATCAGTAGGCCATCCCCAATCTGACTCACATCCTAGTCTCAGTAAATACAAGATTCAGAAGAAAGAATATGGGTGACAACTAGGAAGCATTAAAGGAGCCTCTTGTCACCACTCCTTCATTGACCAAGCCAATAGTAGTAGCTCCCAAAACCTAGGCAAAGGTTGGTGGTACACAAATCAACATTGTTGAATAAATGAAGAAATCCAACATGAGCGCACCAATGTGGGACATGATTTCCATGCCTAGTCAAGTGGACATCTTTTAGGAAGGTTTGTCCAAGATAAGTGTTACAACAACTACAAGTAAACAACTAAGCAAGGAAACTAAGATTTTCACTAATGCAGCCAAGGGTCCTTTGGGAAAAAGGCCAAGTAATTGGCCAAGCCCCCACCATTCTACATTTCATTAATCATTAATGATTCCATGGTGCACAATTATTTGATAGGTAATGGGGCTAGCACTTCAGCCAGGCCAAAGTCTATAGATGATCAGTTGAACCTTAAATATGAGTCGCATACCAAGGGAATCCTATAGCTTGATGATTCTTCCACAAAGCCATCAAGTATCATCAAGGAATTAAGTTTGACCCTACATACTTGTCTTAGTGTTTTAGTGGTGCAGGATGTGCCAATCCTTGATGTCATCCCTCACTTTACATTTTGTCTTTCTAGAGAATTCATAGCCAAAATTATGGGTTACCTTGTAGCAAATTGGTCCTACATGGCATTTAAAACAAGGTATGGGACTAAATTATTAATTAAGTCTAAACCCATGTCACAATTCCATATTGAACCCCATCAACCAGATAGTATAAACCTCAATTATATTATCCTTGATGAGGATGAGTTTATAATTGGTCAAAAACTAAATACTTATCCTAAGGAGGTTCTAGACTTGTTCTTGGATAAGCTATGGGGAGATAATCAATTTCTCAACCCTTTGGAAGGTGTTGAAGAAAGAGACATGGTTATCTATTTCCTACACAAAGAAATTCAATTCATGCCTTCCCTCATCGGACCTAGACAAGACCTAAATGGTATGTAAAAGTTGTTATTTGATGGTTTAAGGAGCAAAAATGGAGAGGGTGCAGGGGCAACATTGGTTTCCCCTTCAGGTAATAAGCTTTTCTCTTGTCATAGGTTCCATTTTGATTACTCTTCAAAAGCAGCAAAATAGGAAGACTTGATCCATGGTCTTCAAAGGGCCAATAAAAGAGGAATCAAAATGTTGCAAGCATATCAAGACAGTGAGCTCATAGTGAACCAAGTTAGAGGCTTGAACATTACAAATAATCTTTTGATGAGATCCTACAAAAATAGAGTGTGGGACCTAATTGAAGATTTTTAATCCTTTGACATTCAAGCTATGCCAAGAAATTAGAACTAGCATGCTAATAAGTTGGTAGCCATGGGAGCTCAGTTCAACATTTTGAGTAAGTTAAAAGAAGCCAAGGTTTAGCCACATGTCAGAGTGGTGGTGAGGCCATCAGAACTAGATAATGATGCCCACTGATAGGTTTTTGAAAGTGGCAAACAAATTGATTGTTTATTATAATAAGAAGTTGAGTTTTCCTCCACCAACCAAGGTAAGCTTCATGATCAATATGAGGATCAAATTGTTTAACTAAGGTCTAAAAAACTTCCTAAGGGACTGGTTACACGTGAGGGCATTTTCCATGAGGGATACTGTGTGAGAAAGGAAAAGGCATTATTGTCAACCAACAAAAAAAACTATGAGAGAGTCCTCATCCTCAAGGATAAACTTTTCAAGCTCAAAAAGGTAAGTAGCAAGGCTAAGAGGCATGCTTTCATAACACTTTGCCAGGAATATGTAGACATTTTTGCTTGGGAATACAATGACCTAAAAGGTTTCGATCCAAATTTAGCCCAACATACTATAGAATTGGAGGCCAATGCTAAGCATGTAAGGCAAAAGCAAAGGCCCGTCAACCCCAAGATAGAAGAGTTGATGACAAAATAGCTAACCAAGTTAATTGAAACTAGGATCATCTTTCCCATCAAACACTCATCATGGGTAGCCAACTTGGTGCTTATAAGGAAGAAGAGTGGGGAGACTAGGCTGTATGTTGACTTTAAAGATTTGAAAAAAGTCTCCTTGAAGGATCACTACACTCTATCATCCATGGAGCAACTTATTCAAATAGTTAGAGGTTCATAATGCTTTTCTCTATTGGATGGATATTTAGGCTACAACCAAGTTTGGGTAAAAGAGAAATATTGGTACAAGACTACCTTCACCGCCAAATGGGGAACATATGTGTACTAATAGATGCCCTTTGGTTTGTCAAATATTGGTGCAACTTTCCAAAGAGCCATGCACATGGCTTTTCAAGGGCTATTGAATCAAATGGTGCTAGTTGTTTCTATGCTATTTTCTCTTTCTACATCCAAAAGAGAGGAAATGAGAAACTAAGAAGAAATGGTCTAAGGCTTATATGTACCTGGATGAAGTCGTGCGCACCGTTATCCAGACGTCATGAGAACTCCTCTTTGGTTGTGGAGGATGACACCTGCAAAAGAAAGAGACTAAGATAAAGAAGGCATTAGATGAGGAGATGGTGGATTGCCAAGCAAAAGCTTGATCCTAGAAGCAAAAGCTTGAGGGATGTCAACCCATTGATTGATAAAAGTAATGTCTGATAAAAGGCAGAATGATAAAAGACTAAAATGATTAAAGACCGAAAAGGAAATGGAAGCAAATGCTTACTTGAATATTGCTATCAGCCTGGTCATAGTCACCGACATCGGTGGTCCTACCGGCATCAGTTGTCAAGGTCTGCCGATGTCGGTTAGTCTACCGACGTCGATTGGGGCAGTGGTCTCTGTGACTGGCGTCGATCAGGGTAGTAGTCTGTGGATGAGGTTTGGATGAGTTTTTGGTCTATGGATGGGTCTAAGAAAGGTTATGGGTCTAGTTGAATGGTCTGGGGGTCTGGGTCTAAGAGTCTAGTTGAATGCTCTATACAGGGTCTTTGCACGCAAAAAGAATGGTCTGAAAGAGGGACCAAACAAAAGATAGAGACAACAGGGAGACAGGGAGATAAGGATTCGAGTCTGGTTTGGAGTGTGGCTTAGAAGCAATAAATAGAAAATTGATTACAGAGACATTCTAAGCTATTGAAAATGACATAACAAAAGAGTACTTACCTCTTGCCTGTTGAAGAAGAAGTGTAGGAGGTCAGGTTGCTGATGTACCTATTGTTGATGCAGAAGACTATTGCAAGGTGGGGCTCTTGATACTTGTTGTGCTTGCTAGTGTAGAAGCCTGTTGTGTGTACCTAAGAGAGAGAGTGAGAGGTCTGGCAGAAAGATTGATCGATTGATTGATCAGATTGTAAGCTTCTAGGTTTAGATGAAGAGCTAGGGCGAAGGGAGGATAATGGACGCAGAAAACCATTATGAAGGAAATCGACGCCAGCAATACTGCCGACGTCGATCGATAGTTGACCGATGTCAGTGGCTGGAAGGCAGGAAAAAGGCTAAAAATAGCCTTTCATCTATTTTCCCAACTATCAGGTTCAAGTGGCGGGGTAAGAAACGGTCTAGAGGGGTTAAATGGGTGCGAGGATGAGGAATAGGTGATAAATGGGTCATGAGGAGATGAAGGGAATCCAAAGAAGGGCATCTTAGGGTGGTGAGGTGGCAAGGGAGAGAGAATTATTAACTTAAAATAAGATAATTATTTTAAATTAATAAGACATGGGTTAGGAGTGGTTAAGTGGACCAAAGGGGACTAAGGGGGGAAAAAGGACCAAGGGGTAGACACGATTTTGGTGTCTACATTTGCCCCTTTTTGTCTTGTTGGTTGTTCTGGATGAACTACAAGACAAAAATAGGATTTGATTGCCCCAGGTGTAGGATGAGATTGATTTTGTCTTGTTGGTCGTTCAAGTGAACTGCAAGACAAAAATAAGAGGGTTGGTTGCCCCGATTATGGATGAGGTATTCCCCCTCAAAGCAGGAGTCGAGGGAAGGGAACCTGGAATCGAGTGTTGATTTGACAGAGAGTGGATGAAAATGGTGAAGATGGAGTGTGAACGTTGAAATAGTTGTGATTGCGTGCATACCACTTCACTAGATGGTCAGGTCAAATTATCGCAGGTCAAGGGTCGAGGAGTGCCAAAATTGAAGTAATTGCACCCCAACATGTGGTCGTAGCTGATCGGGTTATTCAATCAAAGCTATAGCTCCAATGGGTCATCATGTTCTAGGTATCCTGGGCTCAGGAAGTGCTCCTAAAAACACGAAAAAGTCACAAGTAGTGGGGATCAATCGGCTTGCAATCCTATACCTGTGAGGGTCAAAAATAGTCTGCGCACAATTTTGCTAACCAAACATGGGTAGCATACATGTAAAAACAACCAAGGCAAAGTCATCTTGGAAGTGGTCAAGGTCAGAGGAGATAGGCATGATCTCCAAAGTGGTTGATCGAGACGAGGCTGAGATAAATAATTGGTCGAATGAATGGGCGAATGAAAGAATGTGGCCGAGCTAACCTCAGAACACTGAGTGCTGCCTACATAGCCCCTGTTACAGGGCCTCAGGCCAATGTAGTTCTCCCTAAGAGGGAAGAAGGGTCAAAGGTAATGGATTGGTCTTGGTCGAGGGCAAGTCATGGTCAAAAGGAAGAAAGAAGGTTTGTCCATCAGAGAAACGAACAAATGAGGGTGGTCGAGCTAACCCCAGAAGATGTCGTGTCATCTGAGTGTTGCTTACATAGCCTAGATTGGAAGGGGCCTCAGACCAATGTAGTTCAGATAGAGGGCTCAAAGAGGTTGATAGGTTGGTTTGGTCATATGTTGAAATGATGAGGATAAGAAGATGTTACAGCCTTTTCCAAATGGTGTATTCTGTAACATTGGTCGAGGGGTCTTTCATCCCTAGCAATTTTCCATATTTGTGATGGATGTATGCTAAAAATGAATTGAGGTCTATTTATGCTTTAGCAAGTATTAGTTTATGCTTAACATAAATTGTGTCTGGTCAATAGTTCCCATGTGTATTAGTTTCCATAGAAACTATGTGAAAAGGACTAGGATGATGTGCAATGTCATGATGTCATTTTATTGGTCTGAAAATGTTGGGTTGGCTTGGTTTGAGAAAATAATTTGGTTGAATGTGACCAAAGTGCAAAAGAAGTGAAAGGCATATTCGCCTGTTCATTAACAAGGACCAGAAGGACAGCATAGATAGGGGTTATTAAAACCAAGAGCCCCATTCATGCATGACGTCATTGACCATATGTTGTGTTAGAGAGGTAATCGAATCACTTTGACATTAAAGTGAGCTCAAAGTCCCTTGAGCAGGTGATAGGAGGAGGATAGGGTAACCCATTTTAGAGCAGAGATAACTTTGCCCCTTTTTATAGGAGACCTTGAGACAACTACAAGCCAAGTCCATGACCCATTTTTTTTTTTGAAAGAGCGAACTGATCAATGCGAGAAGTCCACATAGAGATGTCATTTTGATTGGTGGTCATTTATGAAGCTAATCGATGCGAGAAGCTTCTAATAAAGGTGTTGTTTGTAGCAAGAGTTAGTCATAGCCATCTTTCGAGGGAGTGGTCTATATTTTTGCTTTATATATAAGGGCTTTGAATAGCTGTCCTTCAAGGGAGCAGTCTATTAGCTACAACAATGATAGTACAGCTATCCTTCGAGGGAGCAGTCTGCTTTTTTGATTTGAGTTGGTGACCTTGGACATTTTGACATCTTGATTTGTTTTGACAAAAATGTGAGTCATGGACAAGACTATAGAAGGTCAAGGGCTCCCTTTTATTAGGACAAAGCATCCATACTGTATAAAAGGGTTATATAGGATTTGTTAAGGGGAGTAGGGTTAAAAGGAATGAGGACTAAGAGGATGGGGATTGCTCAAGGGACGAGCTCAAGGTAAATGTCAAGTGGATGAGTACTCGACTAATAGTAGAATGGTCACAGATGCAACACATTAAGAGGCTCAAGTTCTAGCCGTCCATTGAGAGAAGACAAATGATACATCCCTGATCCATACTTGTGTGTGATAATGAAAGGTCCGATCCAATTAGGGGCAAACTTGCCTCATTTACTTCTTCAAGATTGGTCACATGTCGATTGATGTTGGATGGGTTGATGATTAAGAGATTGGGTTAAATGTTTGGTCAAAGATTGATCGAGGTCATGATTGATGATTGGTTAGTGTCTAGTCGATGGTCTGGTCGATGGTCTGGTCAATGTCATGGTCAATGTCTTGGTCGAGATTTGGTTGAGGTCTTGGTCAATGTCATGATCGAGGTCTGGTTGAGGTCTGGATTGATGATTGGTTGATGTCTAGTTGATGTTTGTTGATATTTGGTCGATGGTTGGGTTGAAATTGGTATTAGGTCGATGATTGGTCAAATTTGGTCGAGACTGGGTCGAAGCTTGGTTGATTGATTAGGTGAAAAGGTTGGTTGATTGATTCGGTTGAGATTGGTCGAGGTTGGGTTAAATGTGTAGTCGAGGTTTGGGATTAAAAGAGTGATTGATATTTGGTCGAGACTGGGTTGAAAGGTTGGTCGAGGCTTAGATGAACGTTGAATTCCCCCAGTGGGTAGGGAGAATGTTTGACAGATTGGTCAAGGTCAGATGAGGCTTGGTGGTCAGATTGACGGTGTTGATGTTGAATAAGGGGGTCAAAGGTGGCAAAGGGACCATAGTCTAGCATGGAGATCCCAATTTAGGTGATGAGGTTTGAGAATCATGGGTCGGTGTTGATGTTTTGTCAAAGGGGAGGTCAAGAGGATCCTTGATGAGAAGGGAATCCCTTTTTTGTTGTTGATGAATGACAGCTTTGAGAGCGCAACAACGCTCAGTGTCATGTTTGGGTTTGTGGTGATAGTGACAGAATTTAGAGTTGTCAAACTAATATGGTCTTGATTTGAGAGTTGATGAGTGAGGCAGTGAGGAGGTTAAAGGTTTGTTGCTGATGTGGTCGCGAAGAAGGGCGTCTTTCTCCAAGCATTGGCGAAAGACAACCTCGAGGGCACAATAATGCTCAGTGTCATGCCCAAGCATGTGATGATACACACAAATCTGAGTGTCATTAAACCAAGGTGGTTTTGGTCTGAGAGATTGATATGGTTTAAGAGGTGAAAGACTGATGCGAGAAGACTGTAACAATTGCCGTAACAGCAAGGCATAAGAACCTGCTAATGGGTCTGTGTATCTTGTTGCAGTGGGGGTTGATGACATTGGTTTAGGAGGCATTGGTCGATGGATTGAAGGAGATATATGTCTGATGGGTTGAGGGAGTAATGGAGGCAACTTGCCTCTGTGAAGTATGGGAGTAGGAAGCACTCCTATTAAAGTGGACAGGTGCGGGCCTAAAATTGAAGGTAATGACAAAGGTGGGGGAGGAGTCCTCCGGTGTAGTTTAGTGGCCTTCTTTGGTTTGGGTTGAGGACCACCATTATGCGAGGCAAGGTTAGATATGAGTTTGGGTTCGGATGTGGATGGAGGTGAGTGAGATGTAGCAATCTCTGGCAAAAGGCAAGGAGAAACCGTGACTGGGTCTTCCTCGATCGAAATGGGTGACGAGACTGGTTCTTCTCTTGGTGGAGAAGAAATAAGAGAGTATGGCTCCTCAAGAGGATAGGGATGATGGTGCCTTCTACTTGTGCTTGAGGAGTAGGCAAGATAGGGTCCTCCATTGGAAGGAGGAAAGACGAAGGTGGGGCTAATGGTATAGGTGTGGTCAAGGTGTCCTCCAGTATAGGAGAGGTCGATGGAGGACTAACAGGAGAAGAGGATTCTTCTACCTATGGAAGAGAAATAGGGGAAGAAGGGTCTTCCTCTTGTGAATGAGGTTGGTCAAGGATAAGAGGCGAGACCGTGTTGACCGTGTGTATGTCATGCTCGTGGGAGCTGTCGGCCATGGTCTAGACATTGTTTTGAGTAGGAGGATGGTTTGGGAATGGTTGTTTGAAGATGTCGATATGTTGGTTGGGGCGGGGCATTTGAGCTGTCCAAAACAAGATCCCCCTTGTTGATCATGTCTTGGACTATGTTTTTGAAGGTTTGGCAATTGTTGATGTCATGGCCGTGGATGCGATGACAGTGACAGAAGTCAGCCTCCCTATACCATGTAGGAATGGCTTTTGAAGGGTCGAATTGAGGTGGTCGGATTGGAGGGAGATTGAGGACCCCCTGCTTGACAAGTTTTTCCAAAATGGAAGCGTATGATTCTCCAAGTGGAGTGTATGAATGTTGGATGTACCGTTGTTGGAATTATTTGGTGATGCTTAGAGATGTAGAAGGTTGAGAGTGATTAGTTGTTGTCGAGGATGGTGATCTACTGACCACAGTGTTGGCCACTCCTTTGGGTTTGGAGTGGGAAGAAGAAGGGTCAGTAGTTCTTGCATTAGTATTATGCAATTTGACCTTATCCTCTTCAATGGCATGGAGTTCGAGCTTTCAGCCATGGTGAAAGCTTCATCGAAAGTGCAGAATGTTTGAATTTTCAAGGTAGAAGAGATGTGCCTGGCACATGCTTGAGAAAAGAGCTCGATGAGCTCAAGTTGAGGGAAGGAGAAGGAGAGCTGGTTAATCAAGCCCCTCCAACGGGCGACAAAATCGACTATTGATTCATCGTCAAATTGCCTGATGGAGTAGAGGTTTGTGATTGAGACTTGTTTGGTGATATTGATAGAAAAATGGTTGAAAAATAATTGGGCGAGTTGCTTGAATAAAAAGATAGAATGTCTGGTAAGAGAGCTATACCAGTCAAGGGTGGGGCCAGAAAGCAACATGGGGAACGTGCATAGAAGTAACACATCATCGTGGGCTATGAGATAGCAGGCATGTTTGAATGCCCGTAGATGTTGTTGCGGGTCTTCCTTACTCTAGAAGCGAGTAAATTTAGGAAGTTCCCACTGATTGGGGTATGGTCAGATCGGGATGGAGGGATGGATGGGTTCATTGCAAATTTGGTCATATGAAGAGACATTGCATAAACCAGAAATAGAGGTCTCGAGACTAGACATTTTGTCCATCAGCATTTTGATGATTCTACTGATGGATTGGTAGGTGGAGCACCTCCTAAGTTATAAGGTGCTTGAAAGATATTGAGAGGGGCATACGACATAGTCGATTGTGCTTGTAGGGGCGTAATATATGTGTAACTAGTCATAGGGACAGAAGTGGAGGCCAAAGGTGGTTGGGTTATGGAAGTAGAAGGCATAAGTTGATTAGATACCACCAAACATGGTTGCATGGCGGCATTGGCAAAAAGATAGGTAGACACTCCTGCATTTATGGGTGCAAGAGTGTGAGGGGTCGAGACAATCAAGTTTTGGTATGATGTAGAACTTGGTTGAATTGAGTGGGGTTGAGGGGGTAATAAAATCCCGATGGAGGTTGGTCTAAAAATAGATGGGGAGGCCAAACTTTGCGTATTGGCCGTGGTCGGGTTAATGGTTGAGGCAATAGTTTGAGTCATAAAAGGTTGGGTAGCGAATGGTGTTGATGTCATCGCCACTTCACCCGAAAGGTCTCGCGTTGGGTTTCTTGTGAGATAGTTTTGGAGGGCTTTGACATTGAGGTCCAAGAATCTTTCAAAATCTTGGTCCCCTTCAGGGACGATGGGGGTTTGAGTCAGGGTCGGTCGAGTAGGAGTTCTTTCGGTCTCCGAGTGGAACTCCATTATAGGACTGGTTGTGGACGGGGAAGGTAGAAGTGGTTGATGGCTAGCGTGGTCAAGAAGAGCCTTGGTTAGACTGCGTGTCAAAACCATTCAAGGCAAGAAGAGGTTAGGTTCTAGAAACTGTGTTTTTTCCAATTTTAGAAACTCAGAATGTGGTTTTTGGCAGAAAAAGAGGTCAGGTTTTAGGTTGCTATTTTGAAAAAAGGGACTGTGACAGTGACCGACGTCAGTTGAAAAACTGATGTCGGTGAGAACAGATGGCCGACGTCAGTCAGATAACCGATGCCGACGGGTAAAGGTTGCCGATGTCGATGGTAAAACTGATGCCGGTGATTGTGTTTTCTAGAAACCCAAAAGAATTGAGAGTTTTTGGAAAAAAGGAAGAAGAACATCCTCACTAGCTCAAAGTAATGTAATGTTAAATCCTAAGAAACAACTTTTAGAATCCTTTTGGCTTATGCCTTAAATTAATGTTTGGGAAGGTTGGTTGTTAGAATGGGTCCTAGAAGAAGTAGTCTATGGATGGTTTCAGGTTTGTTTAGGCACTCAAGAGTCTGGGTTAGGTTCTGTACATGGCTTGGTGCTAAGGAGCAAGCTCCCCTCACTTCACGAGTCTAGTGATAAGCTGGTCTTGCTTAGCCAAAATATACTTTCCCTAGAGATTATCCTTTGCCAGAGAATAGAGTGGGCTTTCCCCTTGGTGATGAAATCCAAGTGGGATTGCCGGGACGGGTAAGGTATCCGCTGGGGGATGAAATCCCAATCGGGCCTTATCTCAGGTGAGTTTTGATGTTTAGTTTGGTGCAAGTGGTTTGGTTGTGTAACATAAAGTGGACTATGATTAATTCATGATGCGGTTTGTTAATTACTAGATGTGGACTAAGAAATGCAAGCAAGCAGAAATGAAATGTGATGTGTTTTAAGCCCAAGTCAAAATGTTAGTTCGAATGAAAACAAGTTGAGAAAGGGTTGAAGAATATGACTTTTGACTAGTTTGAAATGCAAGAAAAGAAAGAAAAGTTCTTTTTAATCCTACTTATGATGTCGTTTAGAAGAGAAGAAAGAGGTGAAAAGGGAGAAACCTAATGCACCTATATGAACAAAGGGAAAATAACCCAAGGAAGACCCTAGGGTCCCACCGGGCGTGCTAGAATGTTTCTATGTTATTTTCGCTTTCTACATTCAAAGAGAGGAAATGAGAAACTAAGAAGAAATGGTCTAAGGCTTGTATGTACCTGGATGAAATCATGCGCACCGTTATCCAGACGTCGTGAGAACTCCTCTTTGGTTGTGGAGGATGACACCTGCAAAAGAAAGAGACTAAGACAAAGAAGGCGTTAGATGAGGAGATGGTGGATTGCCAAGCAAAAGCTTGATCCCAGAAGCAAAAGCTTGAGGGATGTCAACCCACTGATTGATAAAAGTAATATCTGATAAAAGGCAGAATGATAAAAGATTGAAATGATTGAAGACTGAAAAGGAAATGGAAGCAAATGCTTACCTAAATGTTGATGTCGACCTGGTCACAGTCGCTGACGTCAGTGGTCCTACCAGCATCGATTCTCAAGGTCTACCGACGTCGATTAGTCTATCAACGTCGGTTGGGGCAGTGGTCTCTGTGGCCGGCATCGATCAGGGAAGTAATCTGTGGATGAGGACTGAATGAGTTTTTGGTCTGTGGATGGGTCTAAGAAAGGCTATGGGTCTGGTTGAATGGTCTGGGGGTCTGGGTCTGAGAGTCTAGTTGAATGCTCTGTACAGGGTCTTTGCACGCAGAAAGAATGGTCTGAAAGTGGGACCAAACAAAAGACAGAGGCAACAGGGAGACAGGGAGATAAGGATTTGGGTCTGGTCGGGAGTGTGGCTTAGAAGCAATAAACAAAAAACTGATTATAGAGACATTCTAAGCTATTGAAAATGACATAACAAAAGAGTACTTACCTCTTTCCTGCTGAAGAAGAAGTGTAGGAAGTCAGGTTACTGATGTACCTATTGTAGATGCAGAAGACTATTGCAAGGTGGGGCTCCTGATACCTATTGTGCTTGTTGGTGTAGAAGCCTACTGTGTGTACCTGAGAGAGAGAGTGAGAGGTCTGGCAAAAATATTGACTAATTGATTGATCAGATTGTAAGATTCTAGGGTTGGATGAAGAGCCAGGGTGAAGGGAGGATAACGGATGCAAAAAACCATTATGAAGGAAATCGACGCCAGTAATACCGCCGACATCGATCAACAGTTGACCGATATCGGCAGCTGGAAGACAAGAAAAAGGCTAAAAATAGCCTTTCATCTATTTTCCCAACTGCCAGGTTCAAGTGGCGGGGTAAGAAATGGTCGAGAGGGGTTAAATGGGTGCTAGGATGAGGAATAGGTCATAAATGGGTCATGGGGGGATGAAGGGAATCCAAAGAAGGGCATCCTAGGGTGGTGAGGTGGCAAGGGAGAGAGAATTATTAACTTAAAATAAGATTATTATTTCAAATTAATTAGACATGGGTTAGGAGTGGTTAAGTGGACCAAAAAGGACTAAGGGGGGAAAAAGGACCAAGGGGTAGACACAATTTTGGTGTCTACAGTAGTATACTTGGATGGCATCATTTTTTTCTCCAAGAGTGCCAACAAACACATGGACCACCTGAGGCTAATCTTTGAGAGATGTAGGGAGTATGGGATCTCATTGAATCCCAAGAAGTGCATGTTTTCCATCCATGAAGGCAAGTTGTTAGGCCACATCATTTTGAAAGAAGGGCTATCCATTGATCCTAAAAGGGTAGATGCCATCTTAGCTCTCTCTCCCCAAGTATAAAAAGGGAGTTTAGAGCTTCCTTGGCAAAATAAATTTTTTAAGAAGGTTCATATTGGGTTTTTCAAGCTTGATCAAGCTTATTACTGCCATGTTAAAGAAGAGTAAAGTTTTTTCTTGGTCAAAAGAAGGAAAAGATGCTTTTGAGGCCATAAACTAGGCCATTGACCAAGCACCCTCACTCATAAATCTTTTTTTCTCCAATGATTTGATATTTTACACCTTTGGCAATGTTGACAGCTTGTCAGCTATGCTGACACAAAAGAATGGTGAGGGAATGGAGCAGTTGATTGCCTTCTTCAGTCAAGGGCTAGAAGGATATGAAGTAAGGTACACCTTCATAGAGAAGTAGATCCTTGTAGTAGTGAGTCTTAGGAAGTTCACACCAATGTTTTCCAACGACAAGATTTATCTCATGGTACCCCATCTTGGAGTTAGGTATTTTCTCCTTAATAAAGATCTGAATGAGAAAAGAGCTAGCTAGATCACCAAAATCATGGAGTTTGATGTGAAAATCAAAGTGACCAAGTTGATCAAAGGTAAAGGTTTTTTTGAATACATGGTAGAAGATACTCAAAAGGACAAAGAAGTTTCCATGGTGTTTCAAGACAACTCACAGGTAGAAGCACCACTACTTCATAAGAGTAGGCTCCATGATATGGCACATTTTCTACTAACAGGTGAATGTTCTCTAGGAATGACAAGGAAAAAAAAAGGTATTTCAGACTTTAGTCCATACCTTATGCATTATTTTATGGGGTTTTATTTAGGAAGGACCTTAATGGAGTGCTCCTAAGGTGCATAGATAATGACCAAGTGGCCAAGCTTTTGGAGTATTTCTATGATGCACCTATAGGAGGTCATTTTGCACCTAGGACTACAATAGAAAAGATAATGAGGTTTGGTTATTACTAGCCCAACCTCTTCAAATATGATTATGTATGGGTGAGAGAGTGTCAAAAATGTGCCCTCTTTATGGGGAAGCAAAGATTAGTAGTTTTTCCTCTCAGCCTGGTTCAGGTAGAGCAACCATTCATGTAGTGGGGTTTAGATTTCATTAGAGTGATCAACCCTCCATCAAGTGCGAAGCATAAGTGGGTGATTATCGCAACTAACTACTTCACTAGATGGGTGGAATCCATTATGTTCAAGGAATCTAACAAAAGTGTAGTCCTAGACTTCTATGATACCATCATGACTAGGTTTGGTGTTCCATCAACTATTATTTTTGATAATGCATTGGCTTTCCTTAGCCTAAAAATAAGTGAATGAGCCCTCAATATGGGCATCTACCTCAGTACCTCTTCAAATTATTATTCTCAAGGAAATGGATTGGTTGTGTCCACAAATAAGAATTTTCTAAGAATCATTAGGAGAACGATGGAAGAGAACCAAAGGACATGGCACACTAACTTAAAGATAGCCTTGTAGGCTGATAGGGTAACTCCTAAAGATGTCATTGGCAATTCTCCATATGTTTTAGTATATGGAAAGGAGGCCAAGTTACCCATTTCCCTTGAGATACCTACATTAGAACTAGCCCATTAGCTAGTGTTGCTGGAAGATGAGAACATGAATATGAGATTGGCAGAACTCATAGAACTTGAGGAAACAAGAGACCTTGCAATGAAGACACTAGAGTCACATCAAGCTCAAGTCAAGAAAGCCTTTGATAAGAGAGACATAGCAAGGGACTTCAAAGAGGGGGATCTAGTCCTCAAATGGGATTTAAATAAGGCCAAGCTAAGAAACCATACCAAGTTTGATAGCTTGTGGAGTGGCCCTTATTTGATACATGGATGCAAGTAACACAACACTTTCTATGTCACTTGACTAGATAGAGAGGTATTACCCATTCCAGTCAATGGGATTAATATAAATCCCTACTATTAAAAGAATTCATAGCCATTATATATATTATGTATGTTTCATTTAGTTCTTTTTGTGTTCTTCTAAGTACCTTGTGCACATCCCTTTTAGTTGTGTGTTTCCCTTCCCTAAGTGCCTTGGGCATAGTTTGATTTGTTCTGGTTGTTCTTCTTGCTTCAAGGTGAATTTCCAAATAGAGTCAAAAGGGCCTAAATAAAGCAATGACTCCATGCCCAATGGGTCAGATGAAGCAAATGAGATAGGTTATCAAACATAAAAAGCATGCTTCCTTGTGAATTACAATAAACGTTGGCAAAATTTGGCCTACATACCAAGTTATGCCTAGATGGATCAAAATATTTGATGGATGAGCAAATGAACAAATGTTCTGGATGGAATGAGTAAACTAGAGAGATCTTATAGTGCTCATAAAGATTTTTAAACACTTTAAGTTTACTCAAATTCTATTTTTTCAAATTCTAAGGGACATGTCTGTAGAGCAAAGAAGAGGTTTTTGAATAGGTTTCATGGTGAACCAAGAAGTTAAGGGTCATAAATGTAGAAGCATTAGGCCTATATAGTGTTATGGACTCCATCAAAAAATCTATGGACTCCATCAGAAAAGATACAAACTCCATCAACATTTACAAAAGTATAAGGTGGAAGACTTTGAGCACTTTGCTTAATTTGGCTAGTAGGTTATGAGTCATGAGAAAATTAAAGCAATCCAAAGGGCACTTTTCTTGGCAAATTAGTCCACTTTAAAATTTCTAAAGGGCAATTCCAATTCTTCCAAAGGGTAATTTTAGAGCAAAAAGACCAAAACAAGAATTCTAAAGGGTATGTTCCTTTTGGAAGGACCATTTGCAAAAAGCCTGAAGGGTCTCTTTCCCTTTGGGAAAGTCCTTTTCAAAAAGCCCGAGGGGCAATTTGGAAAGTTTCCAAGGAACAATTCCTTTGAACTTTTTGTTTGAAGGAAATAAGCTAAGGAGATAGCCATGGAAAATAATCCCAAAGGGAAGGAATGAAAACAAGAAGTCTGAAGGAATTAGTTCGAGAGAATTATTTGAGGAAAAGTTCCTAAGCAAACTGCCTAAAGAAATTTTGTCAAAGCAAGTTGCTCGAGGGAATTGACAAACCCACAAACATCAAAATTTAGCCCCAACAAATAGTTGTTTGAGTTTGAAAAATCTTGAGATGTTTTTATGGACCTCAATTTCAAGGTGATAGACTAGCTATTAGGAAGTAACCAAGATCCAAGAACCTGAAGTTAGAGAGCTTGAAAATAGTGAAGTTGAAGAGCCTGAAGACTTCAAGTTCCAAAAGTCTAAAGTAATCCAATAGGAAGGCTCTAACGTAAATAATTTTGGATAAATTGAATTACTCTTCATCGTGTGATTCAGGATTCTCCAAGTACTTTACTTAAAAAGACTTTATAAGTGGAGCAGTTGGGAGAATCTGAAGTCGAGGGGCTCAGAGAACTTGAATTACTCTGTAGAGAGTAAATCAAGATTCTTCAAGGACTTAACTTATAAGTTTATAAGTTAAGTAGCTTAGAAAACATGAATTACATTACAAAGAGTAAATTAGATTTCCAAGGCTACTTAACTTAATAAGCTTGGTCCAATGGCATAATTTTAAGGATTGATGGTGCATGAGAGTCATGATTAGATGAATGAGAGGCTGCCATGCGGCATAGGTGAATCCAATTGGTAGGGAGATTGATAACTTGTAGGCATCTATGTTGGGAAGATCTACGACATGAGTTAAGGATCTGAGACAACTTCTAATGACCAATTAGAGTAAAAGAGAGTCCAAGCAATTGGCAAGAGCTTGTAAGTATAGATTAATGAAGGTTTTTGTCCTTCGACATGTATCTCACTCTCAATGAATGGTCGCATGATTAAAATTAGCATGGTTTGACCTAAGTAAAAAGGGCATGGAGACTTCATCCTTATTTAGACAAGACATACAAAGGGGAAGGTGGCCATGACAAGTTTAATGTAGATATCAACTCAATCATGCCAAGTAGAGACATTTAGCCACTCATGACATGGCTCCCTCAAAATCCACCTAGGGGTGACTTGAATGTAGGATGGGATCGAGGGGATTGGGATGACCTTGGATGACTAATTTTTATGGTTAATGGAGGATGAAGGTGGTGGTTACATAGAATTAATGACTCCCCTCCCAGTTTATCATGAGTCCCCTTCTTCTCTCAACCTCTTTTGTTATAAATAGGGGCCTTAGAGCCAAGAACTATCTCTTGACTTGTGATAAAGTGACTCTACCAAAATTGATTTGTAAAAAACTCTTTAAAAGTAATATAAGGAAAGCTTTTTAATTTTGTTTAAAGTCAAGTGTGCATATTTGGATTTTATTTATAGAATGTATGTTGATGTTCATCATCTATAACTTTTCCAATCATCTTGATTTGATTTTTCTTGGTTTTGTGTAGGTTGTGTGAAGTGTCCAGACATCGATCCCTCCTTAGAGTATTATGGACTCATAGTGTCTCACATAGACCTATCCATTTCTGTCTTTCAAAATGTAGGGCTCCCCTTTGACCTTCACATAAATTTTCATGCCCATGGCCTTGAGGTAGAATTAGAATAATCTATCTAGGTTGGGTTCATTAGTAGTTGACTAAATTCCCAGACTGAAGTGGATCATTTCTTTTTTGGTGCATCACCTCCCTTATCTTATATTTCCTCTTTATATTACCCTCCTATCCCTTTTCTTAGCCAGCAGTAGATTTTGGTGTGGGAAATAAGAGCTGAAGTGAAGTATCTGAAGAACTAGCCTCATTAAAAATCCTAGATGTTCAACCTCACTATAAGATACCCATAGCCTAAGGTTGTCCTAATGCTTATCGTTGGGAGTGGGAGAGCCTAAAAAACTCTCCCACAAGGGTGCAATTCTAGCCTACAATAGAAACTAACTTTGAAGATGTCAAATTGTGTTCTAGTTCTTGGCCTCATAGATTATGCTAATTTTTTCCCATGCATCTTTGGTTGATGTTACATCCTAAATATGAGTTTGAAGGGTACAAAAGACTCATTTAACACTTTCTCAACCAATGCTTGTAGGGAGGCCTATAGTATTGTAACATGATGGAGAAATATTTCAATTTTTTCATCGATCTTTTCTTTGAGATAATGAAACTAGCCTTAAAGATGTCAAATTGTGTTCTGGTTCTTGGCCTCATAGACTATGCTAATTTTTTCCCATGCATCTTTGGTTGATGTTGCATACTAAATATGAGGTTGAACCTCATCTGATACCCTAAACATGATGAAAAACTTCACTTTTTAGTTCATCTTGTTTGGCTTTCATTATTTTCAATGTCACAGGCATGTCAAGTATAAGTACATTCAACAACTAGAAACATTTACTCAAACACCAAGTGATTTTTCACGTTTGTTTTCCATGCAACATAGTTGTCATCACGAACTAGCTATGCATCTGGAAAAAATAACTTTGGGCTAATTTTGACCATTATGAATTACAATAAAATAAAAGGAAAAAATAATCAATTACCATTATAATATAATTTTTAAGAAACAGTTTATTCTCAATTATGGCTAAGGTCCTATTTTGTTCCTCTAGAGAATTTGTTAGGTTTTGGGTCTTGATGGTTTGTAACTTACATGATTAATTTCATTTTCAAGGAGTTGTAGAGGCCTAAATTGCCTAGTTCACAAAAAATAATTAATTCTAGAGAATTATAGAAGATGTACAAAAATATTTTTTTGGGTTGTTTTAAAATGATATTTTAGACATCTTGGCAACATTTCATAAAAGAATTCAACTCAGGCCTCTAGATATCAAATTATTTCAATTGTGGGTAATTCTTTCAAAGATATCAAATTAATTCAACTATGGGTAAATCTTTCAAAAAAATAATTAAATCTATAAATATATAATTTTTGTAGCAAAATACTTTTGAGGGATGTTTTATAGTCATATTATGGACTTCTACGAAAAATATTAGTTTTCAGGGATTCATGATTTGGAATAAAATGAATTAGTTTGCCCAGGCTAGTTGGAGGGCATTAATATTATTTTAATTATACAGTTTTTTAACCAAAATATTTTAAATTTTAAAAAATAAATAAAAATATAACCTTAAATTTTAAAAAATATAGACTTTGGCAAAAAAATTAAGAAAGTAAAAAATAAATAATTTATTTTCTTTCTATAATTTATACAAAATGGAGGTGTGTGGGATGCTGAGAAGTGCCTTTATTTTGAGCTTCTACTCACATTTTTCAACTATGACTTGGGAGTAAAAATTTATGCTTTAGTTGGCTAAAATTTGTTTCCACTAGTTGAGTTCATTTTTTTTCCTTAGCCTGCCATACTTTTGGTTATGCACTTATATGGATGGTGCTTTCCTAGTTGCCTCTTTGCTATAGATTATTTATGTGCAACTTGCTGAAGTTGAGATGTGTTTATTTTAAGTTTGGGTTGAGATCTTTGCTTGAAAATGGATTGTTTTGGAGTGCCTCGTTCATAGATCTTCCATTTATCTCACATACGAATAGACATGTCCATCTCTATCTCACACATTCTTCACAAGAAAAATTAAATTGTACCACTTGCAGCTTGAACAAGAAATAGAATGAGAGTGCATGGGGATTCTCTCCCTTTCTTCCTGCTCGCATACTTCTTCTCAAGAACCTTGCTTTAAAATCAATTTAGATTTATTATGCAGTCAATGAATGCTTGAAAGGATTATAATATATAATGTTATTTTTTTTAGATATTGTTACAAATAACATAAGTTGTTACAATAAACTATGGGTGAAGAACCCTATTAAGAAGCTTACTAATTAATTAACAAATTAGATATCTAATTAATTATCTATCTATATACTACTTATTATGATGTATTAAATAGTCAAACATAAATATCCAATATTAGATATCAATTCTTCATCATTATCTTGTTGATCTTTTGATAGTCAATGCATAAGCACCATGTGAAATTTTTCTTTGGCATGAGGACTATTAGTGTGCCATAAGGATAATAACTTGGTTTGATATTGTCTTTATTAATTATCTCTTATATATGGTGTAATAATTGTTCGTTCTCCCAAATGGACTTATAGTTCAATGGGTTATTTGGAAAGGGGAGATCCATGAACCAAATTGATTTGATATTTTATTACATAGTGTGTTAGAAGGCCTTTCGGTTCTTCAAATAAATCACCATATTTTTGTACTAACTTATCAATTTTTTGTTTTTGGATGATGGCTTGGCATGGTACTATCAATTCTTGCTTATTTGGTTGTGTGGTTACCTCTACATGAACCATGAGTAGCACAATTTTTTGTGTATGCAAAATTAACTTGCAAAGTTGTTTGATAGAGAACAAAGTGAGTTTGGTCTTTGTAAGTGACTCAAAAATGTTGAAGATTAGATATTTGAATTGGATTATCTTTATATTTATAATTATAGTCATAAACATATAGTTTCCCAAGTAAGATGTCACAAACCTTTAATGGCACAATGTAAAAAATGATTGTGTCCTCCATAGGGTTGATTACATACTTGAAAGTGTATTATCATCAAACCAAAATATCTTTCCCTCATTGGATTCATCCAAGAGATATGGCCAAGTATGTGCTTTAGTGGTAAGTCCTAGAATTTAGACTACATCTTTTGTAATGATGTTCTTATAGCTTCCACTATTGATGGTGACATGAAGGGGTTAACCCTTAACCTAATGCTTGGTGTGGAAGAATCATTATTTTTCATTTGATGTGATGGTGATAGTGGTTTTGGTGATAAGGAAAGTAGTATTTAGGTAAATGGCATTGGATTGCATTTGATCTAATGCACATTGCATAATGAAATATTATTGTGTGACATTCAAAATCATTGTGTGAGAAAGTGTGGTATTGGTGGCATCACTTTTCACCTTAGTTCCTCTTAATTTTTTCTAAATTTGAATATGTTTGAGTCTTTTGATGTTACATGACCTTCTTAGGTTTCTCTCCTTCACGTAATTCCCTATCAATACCTAATAACCTAAACTCTACCTATGATGGAGTCAAAATTGACTAAGATGAATTAAAAATGATTGAACCTAGAAGGAAGGTATTTTTATCTATTGGGAGCTAGAATGGAATTGATGTTTCACAAAATAAGCAACAAAATAAGGGAAAATAGTTATGCAAATTTGGGTTAATGACAATAATCTGAGATCAATCAATATACTAGAATAAAACTATTAAAACAATATTTTAATGAGTTCTCATCAAGTGAATGTTTCCTTTTTACAAAGAGGAATTCAATACTTTTTATAAATTTATCAAAAACTGATGACAACTTGCCAAACGTGTCTTTTTCTACATAGGAGGATTGGATGGTGCACTGATCATGTGCTAACTCTTACACATAGTAATAGATGAAGGGGAAAACTTATGCTTCATCTTTGACTTAGATTCGATCTTGGTGGCATTGTGATATGTTTTCCCCAATGTGTTTGAATTTAATAACTCCATATTTGTGAGTTTATATTATGAGATTTTGTTGATGTACTTCAACATTATATGTTTCTTCATTATGTTCTTGTGTATTATAGTCATGGAAATCATTGGTGTAGTCTTGAACCGACTAATATTTACACTAACATAGTTGTTGGAACGTGATGTATTCATCCTCATAGTGTTTAAGGGGGTAGTACTCCTTTTGCATAGTACTAAAAAATGAACTTCAACTCACAATGAGCTCAAAGTGTTTCTTGTCATGCATGATGAAGGTTTCCCACTAGTGGAACATTGAAATAGACATCTTAAATGCTATGAATGTGATATTATCTAAGTATTTAAAGTGATTGAGTTAGAATTAGGTCTCAAGTTTTCACATCTAACTATCCAATGATGTAGTGTCAATTTTGCCTTCAAATAATGAAATGTCGAGAATGACTTTTAATTTGAAAGGAGTTTGATGTTGAAATAATGGATACACAAGTTGTGAAAAAGGAGTTGATTATGGACCAAGATACATCATGAGTTCATGAAATTGGCCAAATAATTTGGTATGATGCTCCTTTAAGGCATCCTAAATGCATTTTTAGATGTTTGGGCATGCCTAGGAGAATATTTATTTGGTTCAACCAAATTTATTTTACTACAAATATTTTTTAGATACTCTAAAATAAAAATGAGTAGATGCCCTTATTTGTTCTATTTTTCTCACATGTATACAAGCATAGGGACTAAGATGGTAGCTCAGAGGTTAACTTGTAACTTATCTATCAAAATATGGGTTATATAACATGAAATGGAAAATTATTACACCAATAAAACTAAAACACATTCAAATACAGGAAATTCACAAAATAATTAAACTTCTATTCAATGATAAGGAATATGATAAATTACATCGGTGTAGAATGTTCAAGAAGGAAGATAATGATGATTCTGATGATCAGATAGGGATAAAACACTCCATAAGTTATTTTCCCAAAATATTGTGAAAATATTACTAAAAATTAAATGTTAGATACTCAAGGCATCCTAACAATCTGCTTGTGATCTCTAGTGCTCTCGATCAATCCCCTTAGGGTAGGATAATTTAAAATATATACATAATTATAACTAGGCAATTATAAAATAAAATGGTTTCAAAAATGGTTAATATTTTGCCTAAGTGGTGGCTCACCTTCTTGTAGATATGATGATTGGACTTCTGGAGTCATGGTTTGTTGATACATACATGAATTTGGGAGGTGCCACTTGACTTGTTATTAAGTATAATGGATCTATCACATGGTTGTTGACTTTATATGGACTTGCACAATTTTGGCTACATGTTCAGTATATGTCACAATGATTTGCAAGCATATTGAAAATCTACATAAGTAGTTTGAAATGTTGTGAGGCTAGAGAGAAATAAGTCCTTAAGAGGAGTGTGTGGACTAGCAGGATTACACACAAAACATATGTGTTTTTAAACATTTTTTCCCTTAACTATTTGGAAAGACATAAACTACATTGACAAACATATGGAGTGAGAGGATCCAATGCAATTTTATTGTTGATCAAGTTTGTAAAACAAGGCCAACCTTAATTTTGAATTTTATTTGACCATCATAGGGTAGAATTTATTCTCGTTTGGAGAGTACGATAAAAAAAACAAAATCTAGGGCATATGGTGGAGTTTGGAATCCATTTTTTTTAAAGAAATATTTGTTCAATCCTGACATAGTGGTGCAACTAGATTTAGGTTATCTGTCATCAATTAACATGAAATTAGCAAGAAAAATCATAGAGTTGTTAATCAATGTAGAACCCTTCAATGAATAAGACTATATAATAAATCAAAGATAGGTGCCTCAAGACTGATACACCTCAAAAAATTTAGATAAATATATTTACAATATATAAACTAACATTAACTTCATATATATAATATTAATTAGCACTAAGGGTTTCATTCTCTCTTATTTGCATATTCCCTAAACAATACTAATGACCTATGTCCGCCATTTATGGATCTAGAATATTCTACAAAGAGATAAGTTTTTAACTATTTTCTTACACATCTATTTGTGAGAAGAATACTTTTATATCAGGTCTTAAGGGGGACTAATAACTATCTATATGTTATGCAAATATATTTTATATGGGCATGAACCTCCATGATCCCACTCAAGGTTCAAACATCAGATAAATGATATATAATGGTATAACTACCCCTAGGATCCCTCCATTGAGCATGAATATGTATTCTTAGAAAATTTTAGCCAACTAAACATATCCACCATCATAAAATATTTATGATATAGGGCAACCAATGATTTACAACATTATCCTATAGGGACAAATCCCAACCCTTGGTATTTTATAAGGCCTCAATGTTACCTTATGGGGGAAACCCATCACATAACCAATAGGGTTTAACATTTATAAGTATGGTAGTTGAGACAAGGATTTTGTAGGGAGTGTCCTTAAAACACACTACTCTTTAAATTTGATGGGAAGGGTTGAAATTTTGTTTTTAAATTAGAAAGAAACATCTACTAGTATCAAGGGTATCGATAATCAATTTATTTTAGTGTAATGTTAAGAATCAAAGAATTGAATGGTATTTATCTGTAAAATTTATTTTGGACTATTATTATGTTGATAGGAATTCACCTATAGAATTAAGTCATTTGTTCTACCCCTGATTGATAGTCCACATTATAAGTTGGAGGATGAATACGATCACATTTCCCTATTGCTAATGCATGGCACACATTGGTGTAGTTGTATCGCAGAACCTGAGGGTTACCAAATTGGATGTAGTGGCCCATCGATGACCAAGTGGTAGATACATATTATGGTCAATAAATTGAAGAAATTACAAAGTTAACTTTTTCCATGATGGAAAGTCTATTTTATGTATTTTCATCTACTATGTTTGATGCCATTAATATTTTTTTGTGTTAGATTATAATGCATATGTAATGATGGATAAGTTTGTTTGATGTGTTATTAATAAAAACTAATGGTGGAATTAATGATGCCTTGAAAAAATCTAATATACATAGTAGTTGGTCATCTATGAGAGTAATATTGATATCGTGTAGAGAGAAAGTTTGATTGGGGATTTTAAACTAATGAAATTTCTAGTTTTATTTGCATAACGAAACATTCATTTTTATTATCTAGTGGAGAAATAAAAACCTTGACCTTTTGATAGCTCAACATGCACATGAAAAAGATTGGGAATGTAACCATTATCAAGTGAATTAAGCTCAAATCACTGTCTCTACATGAATGGCTTATAAAATCACAATTTCTCATTTATTCAGCTAAAAAATTTAACAAAGCAATATGATGTATATGGATTTATTTTCCCCTAATTAACTATATGGGTTTTTCATGGTTCTCCATGCCTACTCAAAATGTTTCTTCTTCTCATAAACTTATGTATAAGTTTACAAGGTCATAAATGTATTATTATCAAAACCATGTTTTTTATTAGAAGGCAGTCGTGAATATCGTCAAATCAAGGTAAGATATGTCCTCTCAATAACATAAAGAATTGGACATGTCTTCATTTTTAAAAAATAGTACTATGTTGTTTGACAACATGGAATCATTGGTTTATTGTAAACAAAGCTCTTTGAATGGTTTATGTCTCTTCTTTGGGTTTATGTAAAAATAGGTTGTGAGGCTTGAACCACTATGTTGTATTAACAACTTGATGCACATATACTAGATATTAGGCTTGCATTTATTATCAGTTAAGCTAAGATAAAATTGACATCTCTACGTGAATGTGATGAGAATATTTTATTTGTCTTAGGTTTTTTTCTAACACTAATATCAATTTTTTTCAATACATTTCTTCTACTCATAAATTTTTGTACAAGTCTACAAGGTTGTGATTTCATTCTTTCCTGTGTATGTCATTAGAAGGTTAGGGTTAGTGTCAAATCAAGGTATGATTTATCCTTTAAATAACACAAAGAATTAGTTATGGCTTCATTTTTTTATATATTACCATGTTGTTTGAAAACATGGAATCATTAGCTTCCTGTAATCAGAGCTCCATGAATTGTTTATGGCTCTTCTTATGGTTTATGTAAGAAATGTTATAGGTTTCAAACATTGTGTCATTTTGATAGTTTGTCGTTCATAAACTAGATATTGGGCATGCAAGCATTATCAAGTTAGTCAAATTTAAATCAATGTCTTTATTTGAATACAGTGAAAATATTTTTTTTGTCTTGATTTTATTGCCGACACATCAATTTTTTTAATCAATACATTTATTCTTCTCATAAACTTCTGTACAGGTCTAAAGGATCATGATTTTGTTCTTGACAAAGACTTATTTTGTCATTAAATGGGTTTCATGGGAAAATACGTGGAAAAGCTATGCTTGGGCTTAGCATCAAATAAAGGTAAGATTCATCCTTTAAATAACACAAAACATTGGTTGTGTTTAAATTGTTTTTTTATAGTATTATGTTGTTTGATGACATGGAATCATTGGTTTATTTTAGATAGAGTTTTGTTAATGCTTTTTTATGTTGCATGGAATTAAAAGGATTTAAATTCATATAGAGAATATTAAGATCACATTATTTACAATTATCAAGCTTGTAAATTTAAAATAGGATAAATTGTCACTGTGTTCTTTTTATTTTTGCTTTGAGCCAATTATTCTATTGTTGTCTCATAATGAAATTATTTTATTTTCCTACAAACTAATAACCATATCACGTCATAGATTTTCCTTTAAACAATATGTGATCAATATAGTTTTCTTTTTATGTATTGGGTATAGGATGTGACATCATACTTAATTATGTAGATAATTACTACCCATTGGATGGAGCCATATGTTCCATATGTGATATATGATCCACATTAGAAGTTGGAGGTTGAATAAAATCACATTTATCTACTTCTGATGTGTGGCATATGACTTGTTGGTGATTTTTTTGTGCCTAGCCAATACATATATGGCCTAGAAAATACATTTATTCTTCTTAAAAAATTATACATTTGTGTAGGGGTGTGTTTTCATTTCAACTAAACCCTTGTATTAACATTTTCATGTTGTCTTACATTTATAAATGTTTATAAATTTTTAACAAGTTATTCTCAAGAAGAGAAGGCTTTTCGATGTAATTTCAAATATTCAAGCAAAGTCCTTATTTTTGGGCCTTTTTGTAGTATTTTTATTTGTGTTGATAAGGGCATGGCCATTTTGCAAGGCCTTTAAATGTAGTTAACACTTGATTTAAAAGTAATTGGTTGAATACTATATGATATAATATAATATTCTTACCTTATAATATATATATATTCAAAAAAATGTGTCAGTAATCTTTATTTTAATAAGATAAAAAATGCATCCTACATTCACCATTCCAAAAAGAATGTGATACAATAATCAATCCTATAAAAGGATTAGAAGGGAGAAGTGCCATAACAAATGTCACACCCAGGTCAGAATAATAAAAAACACAATGGGGAAGCTTATACCTCAACCCAAAAATAAATTAAATTGATACTCAACACTAGTAGGAGTACCAATAGATAAACAACACCATAAGGGGAGTTTGTGTACAAACCATTTTATCTAAGGGATATCTCCCTCTCGGTCATAGATTCATCATGTGTTAATATGATTTAAACCTTACCTTCTTCCTTGTTGCACGCATCTTTTTCCAACCCGTTCACCTCTGAATTATGCTCCTTGTAAATGTGAGTGAACATGATGCATTGAAATTCTAATGAAAGTGCTTTAACATGGTCTAAAAGCCTATGCTCAAGATAAGACACACACACACACACACACACACACACACACACACACACACACACACACACACACACACACACACACACACACACACACACATAGGGAGGGACAAAGAACATCTATCTTGGGCCATGAAGGGTGATGTTGAAACATCTAACCTTCCCATTTAGCCAATTACAAATGTGATGTGAGTCTGATAGAACATTCAACTCAGTAATTTCATAATCCAACACAAGATTAAGAGAAGTGAGTATGGCCTATAATTTGGACTTGTTATGTGTCCTCCATCCCATCCCATGTCTAAATGAGACTATGTTCCCATTGAAAAGAAGTATGCCACCATCGCCACTTCATCCTAGGTTTCCCCTTGAGGCACCATCACAAAAGACATGTGGAGTGGTAGTGTTAATCTAAAGTGCATTTATGCATCTCTATCTTCCCCTATTTAGAATGGGGGTAACTTAGAGTGCTTGAATTTTTAAAGGGTGGAGATGATTGAGGGTCTTCTATCCTTGAAAATATCTTAATTTTTTTGTGATCCATATGGACCAAGAGATTATTAGGGGTATGTGCATATGTGTTATAGTTGTGATCCTATTTGTAGTCCACAAATCCCATGTTGAAAGAAGTGAATCACCATCCCATAAGTGGTCCATCCTCTATGTGTTTGTGGCATCCCAAAGAGCCCATGTGAAAAGTCAATGTACAAATAAGTCATTTATGGATTCAACACTCTCCCTATAAAAGAAACACATTCTTGGACCACTCCATCCCCTATGCTAGAGATTATTCCAAGTTAGGACTCTATTGTAGAGTGCAATCCAATAAATAAAGGATGGTTTTTGGGGGAACCCTGATCTACCAAAGCCCCTTCCACCACCAGAGAGTTAATATATCTTCACATCGAGGTCATAGTGCAAAGTATCCCAACTTAAATTTATATTCACCACCATAAATATTATAGGCCCAACATAAATCATCCTAACGTTGAGTGAGTTGAATGCCCATGGCAATGAGGTTGTTCCTGTAATTTTCCCAGTGGATTGCATGATGACCCATGAGACCCATCTTCTCAATAGTCATCCATCTTGATCTCCATTTGCTAGTCTAATTATTATCATAGGCATCTACTAAGGTCTGGATATTTTATTGTTAGAAGGCATCTATCATTACCTATGTGAATTTTAGATCATTTGAGATCCCATATATTGCATTCATACCTATATGAATCCTTGTGCCATCCCCAAGGTTCCATGCCAAGTAGTTCCCAATAGTGTCAAAGGTTTGGATGATTTATTTCCAAAAGATATACCCTCTTATGTGATTTTTTGGATGTTGCCTAATCCATTTCATAATCAAAAGGGGTTGAATGTATTTATGGAGCAAAATATTCTTCCATAGGCCACCATATTTGATCAGTTTCTACACACCTTTTATTGTGAGGGATTTTGATAAGAGATTTAGATCTTTTATACCCTGCCTCCATCAGACTTGGGTTGAGAAATAGTGTTCCAATTGACCATCAATATGTTATTTTGCTCTTTAATGCCTATCATTGTTCATTATCTTCCTAGGTAGATAGGCAAGTGAAAGGCAATAAACTGGGAATGCTTCAAGAACATGTTTGATCAAAATTGATCTCCCAGCGATAGATATCCAACGGTTACACCATAAAGTGGTATGTTGTTTTAGTTTCTCCACAAGCCAAGACCAATATTCACATTCGTAGACATTTGTTATCAGATAGTAACCCAAGTATTTCATTTTAGCTTTAAGGGAGGGAGTAGTGAAAGGCAACAACAAATGGATGAGGTTTTTTAGGGTGATGGAGAGATTGTATAATAATATGGCTGATTTTTTTCAAATTGATTAACATTCTTGTATCAAAGGTATAGATCTTAAATATCATGTCATATAATTTTGATTCATGTATTTTACCATTTACGAAGATGAGAAATCATCTTTGAATAGAATATGAGATAGAAAAGTGTTGGTAGCCATTTTAATACCCATAATTTTGCCAATATTGTATTCATGGATGATATGACAGATGAGGGATTTAACAATGAGAAAAAAAATGAGTGGAGATAGTGGGTAACCCTAATGTAAACCATGGGTAGTAGAGAAGAAGGTGGTCATTCAACCATTGACAAGAACAACATAGGAAACTAATTTGTAACAGTCCTCAATCCAGTATATAAGAGGGGGCACAAAACCAACTTGGGTCAAAATGAACCATAGGTAGATTTAATTGACACGCTCAAAAGACTTGGAGAGATCATTTTTTAAGAGAAAGGAAAACTTGGGTTTTGTTTTGATGGTATGTAGTGTCTCTTGGGCTAATCTAATGGCATCATGGATATTACCATTGTCCAAAAAGCCAAATTACTCATGAGAGATGTGCTCGAAAAGAATGGGATTGAGACATACAACAATAATCTTGGAGATGATTTTATAGATGTAGTTTTAGAGGAAAAAAGGATGATAGTGTTCAAAATTGGAGAGGTATGCATCCTTTTGAATGTTATCAATAAAGGAAATAGAGAAAGGGTTGTGGATTCTACTTGAGTTACGTGATTCCTCCATCACCATTATCAAGTCATCTACTAATATATCCAAAAAACCTATGAATAATTCCACCATCCAGCCATTTAGTCCAGGGGATTTCTCCCATTAAAAAGTGTGAAGAGTATCATGTAATTCATACATTTTAATTAGCCTCATAAGTACCTGATTCTGATGATCATCTACCTAGACATTAAAAAAAGTTGTCATCACCATTATGTCCCTTATATATCCCCTGGGAGGTTTTGTGTAGATTTGTTAATAATGTGTGACATACACATTTAAAATAGAGGATAAGTAATTACATTCATGTCCTTTATTATCATAGATGTTCTAGATTTTATTTTGTGCCCTCCTAGCCACCACATAATGGTGAAATAATTTTGTGTTGTCATCCCCTTCTGATAACCATGTAATTATGCCCTTTATTTTCCATTTTGCTTCTTGTCAAGCTAGTAACCTAGCTTCATCCCTTTTTAAGCTATTTATTTCACTGAGTATATTAGCCTTATGTTCATTCTAATGGTAGGAAACCACATAGCTCTAAATTTTGTCTTCCATTTACTAAAGAATTTATTAATTGTCCTAAAATCTCCTAGCCTATATTTTTATAGTAGACTTTATTCTAATAAAATTATTTTGTTGACAAACCATAGCATGTTCACCTTGATCACTGGAGTATTTTACCAATGTATTCTTGAATATTTCCCTGAAGTCTTCATATTCCATCCAATGTGGATTGAGTTTGAAAGGCATAGGAGGTTGTTTGAAACTCGTGACCATTTCCATTTGGATTGGGTGGCGATCCAAAGAATGTTGTTTCAGGGTAGTAGCTCTGTGAGAGATGACCTATAAGAGGAGGGCTTCTTTGATCAAGAAATGGTCAAGCTTTTTGGATTTTCCCTGTAATCTAGTGTGGTGATTTGATCAAGTGGGCTTCATTATCGTAGGTGATGCATCCACCAAGTTGAATCTATCCAAATAATTCAAAAAGAATTTGGCCATGAGATCTGCTCTAACTTGTGATCCCCACACTTCTAAGAGATGGGTTATAAAATTCAAATCCCCTCTCAGGATGAGATGTGGCATATCAAATATGTTAGAGTTCCCAATTTCATTCTAGAAGCTTGTTTACCATGAGAGGGTGCATAGACATTGAGGATATTCAGGTCTGCATTATGTTCTCTCGATAGGAAAGTACCTAGTATGTAGTTTGCAAACTTAATGGAGGTTTGCATGACCATGATGCATTTCCACCCAAGGGATAATCCTCTAGATTTTCTCATAGAATCATAGATTAAGAAATTACAATCAACGAGACATTTTTTATATATTTATGTCCATCAACCTCAGCAAGCATGGTTTCATGTAGTAAGAGATAATCAGGATTTTGTTTGACTATCAACATTTTTAGGGGCCTTTATTTTATGGTCATCCATATGCCTCTTATATTGTGGGATGTGATTAATATTTATAACCTATTTTTAGAGCTTCTCTACTAAGCACCTTATTGATTTATGTTTTTTTCTAGAAATAATGTTATGTTCTACCTCTTCTTGTGCATGGGAGAAAAGACTATGTCATCCCCTGTTGGGATGGGGTGTATGGATCTTGTTTTCATCCATTCCTCTTGTGCTTAAATGTAATTTTTGGCTTTGATAATAGGCATTTAATTGAGATCTACTTAAATAAAAAAATTCCATGGATGTACTTGAATCATTACAAGTAGTGGTGTTGGTCTCATCACAAAGTTTCATCCCTTTCCCTTTTTTCTTCTTCTTTTTCATGAGCCTGTAGATGTATTATGGGTAACAATTTTAGACTTTAATATTTGGGCCTTCCCATCTACTGATGAATATTCTAGGTGAGAATGGTCTTTCTTTTTTGAGGTATTCTCCATCCCAATTTATATCGAGTTTGTGCCCTTTAATAGCCTTAGGAGGGAGTCCTCAGGCCCATATGGAAGATATTCACCCTTGTATTATGTTACTTCCATTTCCAATCCCTAATTGGTTGGAATATCCACAATAGGATTGATTGAACTTTCAATAATAGTGTATATGCTCATATGTTTCAATGAGGTAGAGGATTTTTCAAAGATGGGAGCCTCACTAAAATGATTCATTATTTTGGGAGAGTTTAATATTTCAGGAGCCTATTGCTTATTAGTGTATCCTCCAGTTTTATGTTCTTCTCTATTCTCCATGGAGAGTAATTTCCATTGTTATGTAAGGATTTATCCTCTATTTGTTTTAAAATCTACTCATTATTGAAGGGTAGAGTGATTATTTAAGTTTCCTTATGTTCATTTAGGCTCTTCAAGGGAATTTATGATGCCTTTCCTTCCTCTATAGTTAGTGCAGATTTTCCTATGCCATCACCAATCCCCCTTTTATCCTTTTTTTCATGAAGCGAGGGGCTAATAGAGTCCATATATCCCTATGGTAACCATAGTGCCTTCTCTTTTAGGAGTGATCAATTATTTTTTAGATGGCCATGACTATGATATTAAGTGCACTGAAAGGGCACATTGATATAATTGAGGGTTTGCTCATACTGATGTTCACCATCATTGATCTGAATGGATCCCAAAAGACCTTTTGATAAATCAATATCAATGCAAATGATATCCACCTAGGTATTTGTTTGTGCAGTAGTCATGTGGTGATATTTTATGTATTTCCTAAGTGAATCACCAATACACTTGAATATCCTATCCACCCATAGTTCTAGAGGTGGAACTGATATTTTCACCTATATAGCATGCATAGGTATGTGTTCTCATTTTGGGTCAAAGTCAGCTTTCCATCTAGTGGTTGTTAGGGTTGAGTTACCCCAAAACCAATGACCACCCTCTTTTATGGTCTTGCAATCCTCGATTGATCAAAAAATCAACACAAAGAAATCTATGGTACCCCTCTATATGGTGGTAGTATATCCCAATACTAATCCCAATGTTTTGTGTATCTACTAAATAATACTATTGTCTATGAATAAATGATCATGAAAACACCCAATAAGTGAATGTTCTATGTATAATAATATATTTTCCATGTAGAGACCTAAATTGATACTGACCTATATAGGATTCGAGGAGAGTTTTATGCATTTCTTTTTCCTCTATCTATGGAATTTTATTAGTTGTATCAGAATGAGTTCCAGGAATGTTGATCCAATTGAATACACTGATTCAAGATGCAATGTAAGACACATATTATTCAAGATAATATAGAGCAAACACATGTAGTTGCAAGAAATAAATCAAAGAGAAATAATTACAACAAGACATGAATGCTCTAATAATTCACACAATATAATGATTTATAAATATAAAGGGAGAGAGGTGAATATATAGGTTAGATAGGGAAATAAACCACACATTCTAGTGAATGTGAGACTAATCTTCCCAAGTAACCCAAATGACCTCTAGAGCCCTAACCAAGCTAATACAACCATGTAGGCAAAACCTAGTGGGAAAAAGGCCTACACCAGTACTCCCCATAAGCATAGCTTAGGTAGGTGATGATAAAAAAATTGGGTCTTGATAATAAGGCCTGATAAGGTACCCATATACATTACAATCCCTCATACATAGAGAAAATAAAACCCAGTGGGAAAAACTCCCCCCAAAAGAGAGAAATGAAGAAATGAAGAGGCTAGAAGGCCCCTATTGAAGATGATGAAGCTGTTGAAGTGGAATACACCCCAAAAAGATCTCATATATGAATGAAATTGCTCTCAGTGAAGTTTTTAGTGAAGATATCAATAACCTAATCTGAAGACTGGTAAAATACTATGTCGATGGCATATTCATGAATCAGCTCCCAAATGAAGTGCATGTGAATCTAGATGTGTTTGGTACTCTGATGAAGATTTGGATTCCTACTAATTTTAATGGTGATTAAGTTCTCACAAAATATGACTATAGGCTGTCTGATCTAGATACCAGGCTTAGAAATAATCCTTTAAAGCTAAATAGCCTTAGTAGCTACGTTAATAGCTCCCTTGTACTCTACCTCTGTGGAAGATATAGTAATAGCATTTTGCTTCTTGCTAGACCAATTAATAGGGCCAAAACCTAATGAGAAACTATAACCTAAAGTCGACTTACTACTCTGAGTGTCACCAACCCAATATGAGTTTGTGTAGCTAACCAAGTCAAAATTTAAACCAACACTGTAGTGTATCCCATACCTATGTCAACCCTAAATGTAGTGGAAGATCCTCTTAGTTTCTTTCCAATGCATCTCATGGGGTTCTTGCATGAATCTCAAAATAATGCCAACAACATAAGAGATGTTGGGTCTAGTGTGAGTCAAGTAAATAAGGCTGCCAATAAATTGTCGATACAAGGTATCATCAACCATTGCAATGGAATAATTTGCCTGAAACTTGACTCTAGATAGGAATACAGTTAGATATGGATTATAGTCAACCATATGAAACTGTTCCAATAGATCAAGAGTGTATTTGGGCTATGTAAGTGAAACATTTGAATCTATCTAAGTGATCTCAATGCCGAGGAAGTAGAGTAGTAAGCCCAAGTCAGCCATGGCAATTATATCCTGAAGAGTGTTCTTCACTAGTGAGATAGTCAAAAAAGAACTCCCTATGATCAAAATATCATCAACATACAAAACCAATATCAATAATGAATCATCATACCGCAATAAGTACACATTGGGGTTTGAGTAGCATCTAGTGAAACCTAAAGTAAGAAAGAAGGAATCCATTTTGGCATATTAGGCTCGAGGGCCTATTTGAGGCCATAAATAGATTTCCTAAGTTTGTAAACTAAAGAAGAATCTCAAGAAAAACTAGGTGTCTATTCCATGTAGATTTACTCCTCAAGGTCTTCATGAATAAATGCACTCTTCACGTCCATCTGATGTACACTCCATCCATGTGATGCAGTAACAACAAGTGTGAGTATGATCAAAGTCATCTTAGCCATGGGTGCAAATTTATCTAAGTAGTTGATGTTGGCTACCTATGAAAGTCCCTTGGCTACTAATATAGCCTTGTACTTGTCAATAAAACCATTTTTAGCATACTTGGTTTGATATATCCAGTGACATCGAACCATCTTCCTTCCTTAGGAAGAAAAGTCAAATCCCAAGTGTGATTGCTAATCAAGGAATCATATTCCTCATCCATGGCTCTATCCCACTTAGGTATGCTTGAAGGCTCTATGAAAGTCTATAAATTTATTGTATAAATAAAAAATTCAAGTGGTCCACTTTGAAAGTTTGCTCGAGTATGTTTTTCATCATCTGGATCCTTTGCCCAAGTGCCTGCACTCTCAAGTATCTACCTAGCCTAAAGAGGGACTAAAATGGGTGAGTCAAGTGTTGAATACTCATCCTCTAATGCATGCCTAGAATTGTATAAGGATGACTCCCCATCACTCTATTTATTATCATAACTAGAAGAAAAAGAAGAAGAAGTGGCCTATACCTTAGAAACCTACTGTGAATGATTTGAATCCTCAAATTGCTCATCCAATTTGAGTGAAACTGATGTAAAGGGAGAAGTGCCAAGTAAAGAGTCAATGGGACTCTCCTAAAACCTAACACTCCTCTCGATGAATAATTTATGAGTCATAGGATGAAGTCTATAACCCTTGACCCCATCTGAATACCCAATAAAGATGTGAGTTTTGGATTGAACATCCATAGCCTTGCATTTCTTTTTGGTAATGTGCACCATCATCAGTTATCCAAAGACCCTAAAATGTTGCACCTCTAGTTTC